>CM049395.1:4807500-5302500 GCA_026929865.2 Hyperoplus lanceolatus | reverse complement strand
AATTGAACTGAATAACACAAACCCTACAAATAAAACACTTATCCAATTTTTTTTTAACTAGAATGCACAACTGTACTGATCTGGTATTGTATACTATGTATGTACAGTATATTGTATATGTGCTGTACAATATCAGAAAAGCAAGACCAGTAAACCTACTATGGAACCCTGGGGGAATACACATCAATAAGTGCAAACAGCAGAGTTCATGCGGGCAACTCAATTATATGTCACATAGAGACCAAGGAAAGAGCCATTGTATACCTTTACCTGGAGGTTTGAACTGTGTCAATTAGGTTTTGTTTACTGAAGTTAGCGCAAAGTCAACTTCAAAATTCCAGTTCATTTTCATTTAACCTTTATTTATACTTGAGAGATCAATTGAGGGGTGACCCTCATTTGTAATGAGTTAAAAGGTTTGAAGGCTTTTATTCATTCCTAGCCCCAAATAAGACTCACCCTGCGTTCCAAATCTTTCTTTTTACTACACTACATACTAAATTAAGAGTATTAGGGCCACAAAAGAGAAAAAATTACGTCGAGAAATGTCAAAACTAAAGACGAATACTCCAAAATGCTATTGGATTTAGTGGGGCATTTATGTATTTTCAGCATACTACAATTGATGTGCATGTATTGGGACATCCTAAATCTTTTTCTGGCATACTAAATAGTAGGGAAGTATGCGATTTGGAACGCAGGGTATATTTACATATTTACAGATTAATTCATCTCTGGAATGGCTGCTGTTTGTCTATGTGAATTTAAAATTTGTGCCCCAAATCAGCATTGCAGAAACATTGTTCCTAAATGCCACTGTAATACTTTTTTATACAAATTTAAGACTTTATTCAAATGATGTCCATGGTCATTTTTGCTGAACGATTTCACTCCAGATGATCACATTTCACATTACACATGTATTCTTAACGTTTACACAATTAAGGGCCTTTTCGATAGCTATCCACCTAAGATGAATCAAACATAAAACAATGAACATACATTTAGATAAGTAAGAGAAATGTCTGCTATGAGGTTTAAGTATGTGGAGTTACAATCAAATGTTCCACAACTACAAGTTGTAAGAATAAAAATCAAATAATATATATATTATACTCTTTTAAATACAGTATTAGTCAGTTTTTCTCCTTAATCCCATCTGGAAAAATGTCAGTATTTTATTCCCCCTCAAATTTGGATAGTGACTCATTTTGGGACAATGGATTTTAGATGAAACAATGGTTCTGTCTCTCAGTTGTTAGGGTGTTGAAAGTGACGTAAAACACATTATCCCCACCGACCTTACCACAGTACATGACAGGGGTTCATTACAATTCTGTTTAGCCAGTCTGCAAGTAAACCTTCTAAAAATGAAAGCTTTGATCTCACTGTTTAATTCAGTTTGAAGGCAACAACAAAAGGTGTCACTGTCCAGTCACTTAGGTATATAACACTATACATACAAAATGGATTCCAAATGAGACTCTCTCAGACTGAAGTTTTGGAAACTCTTTTTTTCAAATCCAACTGACACTCCCTGCTTTACAGTGTGTTTAAGGACAGCCGGTGTAAAGCATAAAGATCCATGTCTGTCTGCTACCACACCCCCTCTCCTTTTCCTCAGCGGGGATGGGAAGAAGCAAAGGCCTCTGGGACTTGTAGGACAAAGGGGGAGTGGGAGATGCTCCAGGCTAACGGGGAGGAGGCTTCGGCTGTGACACAGATGTCTCTTTGGCAATGGAGTCTGTAATATCCACTCCCTGAGTCCCAAGGAGAGTCAAAGATATCCTAGAGCTTTCTCTCTCCTCCCTGGGATTCTTTAACTCCCACCGTGGAGACCCCAAGCCCCCCAGCACTGCCACCTCCACACGCAGTCTGGGGGCGGGGGGGTTCATCCTACGGTTTAAGAGTAGAATTCATGATGCTTTACATTCAGTACAAAGCATTTCACTGAGTGTTCCTCAACTGCATCCAAAATACTATTTCAAGTCTGATGGCTTTACAAAACATATACATATTGCCAGCCGAAGGCATGGACTAAGCAAGCGCCTCCTCTCAGCACACTAATATAGCGCTTTTCCATTATATTGTAATGGCTCTACTCTACTCTACTCGTCTTTTTTTGGTCTTCCACTATGTAAAATGTACCTGGTACCTACACTTTTGGTACCTACTCTGCCGAGGTTCCAAAAGAGTTAACATAACAGCTTACAGAGCGTAGGCTGTTCATCAATCAATACCAGATATTATTTCAGCAAACACACAAGTGATAAGAGCTGGAAGAGTGAACCAAAACACTAATTTTGCAGGTTGCACAGCTAGACAATGGTCTGGGCATTAGGAAATGAAGGTGAGGATTCTCTGGATTCCTAAAGTGAGACCCCTTCCGTGTTGTCATGCAATACATTGTCATTCCAAAAGATATTGACTAGGCCTATTATAGCCTTTTTAACCGTAGTGGCTGGGTATCGCAGAATGATCATATGAATCATTATTTTGTAAAAGTGATTTGTAACAAGCATTTGGAGGGCGCTGACAAATGTTGTTTTTAAAGGTAATGAGACATAACGCATTTCCTCGTCTAGTCAAGGACCTGGGAATGGAACACTGGTTTCTATTTTAGATCCTGTAATTTGTACTGGACTGTTAAATGTGTATTTTTCATATAAAATGCATTCCCAGGCAGCACGGCATAACAAATGATGATTAATATATAAATAAATACCTGTGGGCAGGTCGGTTAATATTCATCATTTAAGGACCTAGAATCCACAAAGGAAAAGATGATATACTGTGAGGAGGGTTATTATGTAGACTCCCTGGATGTCTTCTTAAATGTAGGTAATCAAACAATAATGGTGTCTTTCATAACAAGCTCACACAGAAGATGTCACTTGGGTGTGGGCAATATACCACTTTATATGCTACCCTGTGACTTCATAGACCATGGCACTCTTTGTGTCAGTTTGCACCAAAATTGTAGAAAATATTGGAAAAATAAGAGGTTAAGGCCAGGGCTCCATGAAGGCTTTAACCATATACCTATACTGTTACACATGCTCTAAATCCAGAGGTTTAATGGAACCAACTACATAGACTCAGGGCTGGCCCGAATACCATTTTACAGGCTTCAGTTCAAACACTTGTTGGATTTTCCGAGTGAGTATTCGAATACTCGTTCTAAAAAAAACACACCATCAAAACCAACATTAATAATCTCAGTGTACTCCCTAAAACCGAGCTTGTTGCATGAGACAGCAAGCTGCGTAGTCTGTTGATTATTTAATAACTTTCAAACGTTAATAAAGTCGGAGTTCCTTACTTTTTCCCCGTGGAAGCGAACAGCTAGCCTGGTGCTACCAGACCATCATACTTCATTTCATTTGTACAGAAGGTCTGGCAGTGCTGTAATTGGCAAACGTTCACTCATGGAGGCGGGTGTCTGTTAAAGTTTAAAACTATTGGATCTGCCCAGTGCCACTCTGGATTAGCCAACCAATCGCATAACGTTTGGTCGTCACGTGTGTCATGAGCCGGCTTCTGGCAACTGAAACTGGAGCGCGACTTCGATGTCATCGTTCTCAGCCACTCGCTCTGTTCGCTGATTGGACCGGCTGTCGAATCTGCGGCAAAACTGGGAAATGGGCTGTACACCCAGACTGACTACTGAAGGGAAAATAAAATTTGGCCGGAAGTAGGCGGGCGGGCGGAGCCAGGCTAGCGAACAGCTGTTGTTCCGTTCCAAATCAGCTGTCCTCTGTGCCATCGTAAACAGCAGCGTTTCAATTCATCCAGGAACATGCATCTTTTCGGCGATTTATAGCTAAATCCATACAAAGATCCAATATTGATAGTCTTTTGTGTCCATATTATATCCATTATTGACCGCGTATTCCCATGATGCAAGCAAGTCACTGTTGATGATGGGCAATAGTCAGCGCTGCATAGGGAATGTAGCCTAAACAAACAGCTGAGCTAACATTAGCATTTCGCCAAGCATTGCTTTTCCTTCAGAAATCGCGCTAATCTTGTGGTTATAAAGTTAAGGGGAAAACATAATATATTCTTCCTCCATCTCTCTCTCCCTACTGCGCTTGGTGCCGCTTTTAGTTTGCCTCTCTGGTAACATCACGTGTAGCCTACAGCTGAAAACACCGGTTGCGCTTTGAAAAGGTCAGCGGCCAACTAGGTCAAAGTTTAAATGATTTGATAATTTATTTTAAAAGAGCGAAACATTTGCATTTGAACAATTGTTGTACACAAAATTTTTATCCGAATATTAATTATTTGCTGACAACATATAGTGCAGTTTAAGATTCTTCTGAGAAAAAGAAGTTCAGGTTTGAGGCACTTGAACTTTACTTTACTAATCTTTCCTTTTCATTCTACTTCATACATCTACTCCACTGCAAAAAAATATTTTACTTTTTACTCCACATTTATCTGAGAACTTATGTTAAGTAACTTAACCAATTAAGATTTAGAAAATATCGTACGGGCTATATTCTGACTATCGGTAGTCATTTCCAATGCAAATACACCAAACAGGTCATGGCTTTTAATACTTTTAAGTTCATTTTCCTGATTAAATGTACATACTTATGTAACGTGAATGCAGGACTTTTATCTGTACCAGAGTATTTTTACAGTTTAGTATTTGTACTTTTCCTGGATCTGAATACTTCTTTACTTTTCCTAGTAAGGTATCTACTCTTACTCAGGTGCTCTTTACACCACTGTCTCACATAGTGGGTTCCTGGTGTTCGTTGCTAAGGCTCTAGGAATAATGTTGCACCATATTACTGTAGTGTTCGCAGCTAGTTATTTCATATATCAGACTTCCCATTCAATCGCAAGTGTGTTGACATGTGATGGTCATATGTCACACAGTACAAGGAGGTTGAATTGGACTGATAAGGGAGTGCGTACCCTTTCAGGTGGTGCTTCTGCTTCCAGAGTATCACTCAGTACAACTACTCAACCTGCCTGTTGAACACATCCAAAAGAGCCCGTTAGAGGGGACTTAAGCATTTATGACACGTGGACATCAACACCTCTTAAGATAGGGTGAAAAGCTTAGGCTGGAGGGGGAAGGTTGGTGGTGGTGGTGTATGAAGTGAGTGTGTGTGTGTGGGGGGGGGGGGGGGCTTAATTAATATAGGAATTCAAAAGCAAGCTCATATCGCTTCCACGTACTCTGAAACAACAGGGATCCATGACAAGCAGCTCGTCACGCACACTTCAGCAATGAGGATTTGTGTGTGTGTGTGTGTGTGTGTGTGTGTGTGTGTGTGTGTGTGTGTGTGTGTGTGTGTGAGAGAGAGAGAGAGAGAGAGAGAGAAAACAATTGTGGGATCATGTGAGCAGAAAACCTGTGTGTGTGCGTGCGTGCGTGCGTGCGTGCGTGCGTGCGTGCGTGCGTGCGTGCATGCATGCGTGTGCTGCTCCTCCACAGGCAGCAGTCTCTCTCTCTCTCTTTTGGATGAATGTAGCCTCTCTCTCTGCCGGGGCATCCCGCTGCTCCCCGGCTCTCTCTCTCTCTCTCTCCCTCTCTCTCTCTCTGTCTCTCTCTCTCTCTCTCTCTCTCTCTCTCTCTCTCTCTCTCTCGCTCTGTCTGTCTCTCTGTTTGGTTGTTGGTGAGCAGGGAGGTAGTGCTCACTCACCTGTCTCCACACAGGTTTCTGGGGTGTCATGGCCCACCTGAGAGTACCAGCCCCTCTCTCTCCTCTTCCTCCTCCTTCGTCCCTCACCAGACAAACAGCTGCCGTTTGTGTGTGATTGAGAGAGGGACACGGTGGAAGGGCAGCCCATTGGGAGCTGTGTTTAGTTTACTGTCTCTGTCGTCCTCTGTCTGTGGCGACTGGGAAATGCAACGACAAAATGTAAGGTTGATTTAAAAGGAAATTCAATATTTACATTTTTTTTTTTGCTTTTTGCCTCACTCTCCGGCTCGAAAAAAAGGCGACAGAAACCGTTCCTGTAACTGTGTGTGCCTTTTTCATATAGTAATGGGCAAAGGATGCTCATCCAGCTCATTCACTTATAGCTCAAACTCTGGTAGTCAAGGGGAGCAGGTCAAAAGATACCACTTAATATCAACTACAAATGCTCCTGTGCGATTGTTAGGACTTTTTTACCACGTTATTTTGCACTCATGTCGCCTATCATGTCATAAGGGGAGAAACCACGCCCCCTCATCACCAACCAAACTTAGCACTACCTCCACCTGTGATAGCCACAGTCCCAAATATCCCTGGCTTTATGTTTAGACAAGGACATTTAGACACACGTACAGATGTTTGGCAGCATGTGAGAAACAAGTCATATTAAAGCAGCTACGAGTAACATTTATATATCTTTTAACAGCCTCATGTTTCCTCTGATAATCATAAATTACCTTAAACAGCAAACGAGACCATCAGTGCAAAGAAAGACGTTTTTATATAGTTTTTATTACTGCTTTTGGTCTGGTCGCACACCCAGTCCGATTTTCGGTTTGCGCGTACATGCTCTATGGTCACATATCCGTTTCTCGGTCGAAGATTTCAGTGTGGCGCAGCAACGCGATTTGAGAAGCCTATCCCTCCAGGTGAGGGAAGGGGAGCGAGAGCCTTGTTTGAGACAGTTATTTGTCGTCATAATGACTGATAACGGGGCTGAACCATCAAAGAAAAAGAAAAGAGAATGCAATGAAGAAAAGCTAAAAGGGAGACTGATAGACGGGCGGGGGGAGGACGTTGCCAAACTGCAGTGTTTACTCCTAATGGCGCTTTTCCACCGCACATGTAGCTCGACTCGACTCAACTCGACTCGACTCAACTTGGTTTAGTAGCAGCACGGGTCGTTTTCCACCGCAAATAGTACCTGCTGAACGTGTGCGGGGTCGTCATACAAAGGGGCTGAAAGCCTACTCCGGAGCAAAGTAGCATAGCAGAAATTACGAGCAGTTGTTGCACTATTAACTGAACCAACCGCCAAAAACACGGATGAAAAATGTTTAAGAAATACCCCCCTTGTATCTGTTTGCTAAAAGAAGTAGAAGAATATTGTGACGGGCCATTAAAAGGGATGGTTATTGTCCCGATGTGTGACTCTGCCACACAGTCAGCTGTAGGGATGCGTCACGTACATCCCCATGCACGTAAACACAGGCATGATAAAGTTGACTGTTTAGTGCTTGTTTCAGGATACGTGTTTTCAAATGCAAGCCGTGTCTCAGCCTGAATATTTTATTGAGGTAATCAGTTCAGTCCGAGGCTTGTAATGTAATCGCTCGCTATCATGTCTGTCCCAGCTGGCTATTTAGCCTAGCTGCTAGCAGCCCTACATGTCTCCTCTCGTATGTTAAAAGTAACTTCCCCAACAACCAACACTGGGTGAGCTTAGCGAATATATGGAAAAAAAATTCGGATCTGTGATGCAAATCAAATGAAAGAGAGACAGGAGGCTGCACGCAGCGTAAATACACTCAAAAGTCCCGGAGAGTTGGGGAGAATTAACAACAGAATGAAGCCGGTAGTCTCTGGGCAATCAGAAGCGTCGGCAGACGGCCGGCCACTGATTGGCCAGACAATAGTCTCTGGCCAATCAGTGGCCGGCCGTCTGCCGACGTCACCTTTTAGCATCAGCTCGCTTGGAACCTAGAGCGAGGCGATACCAAAAAAGCAGCCGCTACCAGGTACCAGGTACCATGAAAATGTGGTGGAAACGCCAAAAATGCGAGTTGAGTCGAGTCGAGTCGAGCTGATACCATGCGGTGGAAAAGCGCCATAAATGAATGAGCGGTACTAACACAAAGTTTACTTTGCTTCACCATCATCAGATGACCATTATTCATCTGAAATAGTCATTATTTACAACAACATAAACACATTACCTCATCGTGATCCATACTAACTGCCGTCTCTCGTTCATTCGCTTTGTGTGAGGACACGTAATCTTTCAGCTCTGTGAGAGTAGTTAGGTGACACTGCATCAACTCATTGCAATCAGGTGTGTGTGGCACTGACTGGCATTAGTTGATGCAGAGTCACTAACCACTCTCACGGAGCCGAAAAGAGTCCGATGCCCTCACACTTTCAATAGGCTACACGGACATGCACTATATTGCGTCCTATTCATTTGACTCTCGCACGGACGGCACGCGCTAGAGAACAGCTTTGCGACAGCTGGGGTCATAAAAATACCACCGCTTTTGTCCAAAGGGGCCGCCAACGGACAAAGTTACTTGTAGTGGCTTTAAAAAACAAAGGCTTGGATAAATGCACTGGATATCAAATATATTATTTTTGTGCAAAGACCTACAGGGTTCATTTCATCTGTCAAGAAAAAGGAGAAAAGTTAGAGAGGAAACTAAAACACATTTGAGTGGAGGTGCAGAGTGAAAGGTGAGGGGGGGCACCAGCAGAACGAGGCAAGACGGAGCAATAGTCCAAAAGCACTCGGGAGTAAATGGTGTGTGAGTGCTAATATTTCCTCTGTCTCAGCTGAACCCTGAAGGAGAGGGGGAGGGAGGTGGGGGGGGGGAGGGGCTCACTTGTTGTGGGTGTGATGTAGGGAGGAGGAGCGGGTCACCTGTAATGGCGCACTGCTACATTGTGGCCATTTCCACAGTCATTACAACATTTTACAATTACTGCTACGTATCAACCTGCCCCCCACCACCCCCACCCCCCCCCCCCCGCCAAACTCCCCAAGAGGGCCGGGTCTCAACCATTAGTACCGTGACTCAAATGAAGTGGATAATTGTGTCCCTGTGTGTGTGTGTGTGTGTGTGTGTGTGTGTGTGTGTGTGTGTGTGTGTGTGTGTGTGTGTGTGTGTGTGTGTGTGTGTGTGTGTGTGTGTGTGTGTGTGTGTGTGTGTGTGTGTGTGTGTGTGTGTGTGTGTGTGTGTGTGTGTGGCATATCATGATACAAGAGAGGAGGAGGGAGAACAGAGAAGGACCAAATGAGAGAGGGAAAGGAGGGGTTGAGACAAAGAGAAACTAAAACTAATACCTGGCAGTGTTTCAGCGTGGCATGCCATTGCCGAACGGTGAAAGTACAGTGGTGGCAGACAATGCTTTATAGAAGCAAAGTAAAAGCTCCTACGAAGCTCATAAGGACACTTTAAAAGAAAAAAAAATCCCCCTCTTTTCCCTCCACCTCTCCTCTCTTAATAATTTTATATTTTTTATAAAATATTTTTTTTTTTTTTTTTTTTTTTTTTTCTTAAACACACAAAAAAAAAAAAAGATTTTTGGGGTTTTTTTTTTTCCTTCTTGTGGTGTGTGTTTGGTTCCTCGTGTTTTTTTTCCCCCCCCCCCCTCCCCCCCCCCTTTTACCTCCTTCGGAACATTTAGTGGCGGGAAGCGCGAGCTGGACCTATAAGGGCGCGAGGCAAGCTCATAAGGACACTTTAAAAGCACAAATAAAAGGGTACCCTTGAAGCGTGTTCTGGAGTAGTGTTTAGTGCGCTGCACAGACACCCCAGAAGGTCAGCAGTGAATAGGAAACCATATTTGAAGGTTAAGCATGATATCTCATAAGAACGTTTATAGGTCATAAAAGTCAAAAAGCATCATAGGTCCTCTTTAAAATATGAACAACCCGGAGAAAAAAAGGTACTGCCTTTTAGACGGTGCTGTGAAGTGTTTGTAATGATTGTTTTTGTGTCCAGGTACGCTGCAATGCTAACATTTGTATCACCTTAAAAATCAACGACAGTCATATTGCTGTCCACAGTAGCCAGGTGCACATTTGAAATGGCTGGTTCTTCAAATCATGGCCATTTTACCAAATCACCCAACTTTTAACACTACAATCTAAAATTCAAATCTCTGTTGCAGAACCTGGCTTTCTACACATACGGTAGTGACTGGCTTTTGATGTGAGACACTGTTTTCCAAAAGGAGAGATCAAAGTTTGCTGAACTTCTTGTTGTTCGTCAAGTTGTAAATTGAAAATACATGTTCCCGACCATTAACCGCCTTGTGATATCTCTAAGTGTCATGTACCTAATGTTCATATACAAAGATTGGGAAAATGCTGAAAAGAAGGAAAAAATCAAAGCAGATGAGCTGATGATAGGACACTAGATAAGGCCCAGGATGTGTGATATGTGACCATGTGGTGTGTCTTTCTTTTGAGGGTATAAGTGATAAGGGCTGAAGTTGATCACAAGAGCATCTTTCCCTGATACTGATAGGCTAATGACAGTCACCATATCTTCAGAGGGGAAAGCCCCCCACTGTGATTTCAAAATGGAACACTTCTTATATTATTTTTATATATATTTTTTTTTTTTGCACATAGGGGCGGGAAAGAAGAATTCATGAATAGGGAAGTGAACAAAAATAGAGAGTCATCTCATGGCGTCTCTTGAATACTAAATATAAGATGAAGGCCAATGATTTTAGAGCAAGCCCAGGCAGACTTGTCAAACTTTTGTGCCATTACTATCCTTTGTCTTAGCACAGTTGTCATGTACAGCCTGTACCCATATGAAATATTAATTTTGCATAATAACGTTCAAAGGGGAATAAAGCACATAGTTAATTATTAATAGCATGTGTATTCAAGGCATCTTTCTATTTTTTCTCTCTCAGAGACACCAAAATATTCCCTGACAGTTGCCACTCTAAGGAAGAGAATCCCCACAATGCAGCGCTGAAGCGGAACGACAGCCGCTAAACACTGATGCAAGTTCCACGAAACATCTAACCTACATTTCACAGGTATCAATGAGGAAAGTCGTCGGAGCGCTGCACTTTCTTTTCCCTTTGTTCAGCGGAGGAAAACTGTGATCCCACTTGTTCTCCACAGTTGAAGGCCTAGTTGAGCCTTTAACAAATTCACAAGGACATGCATTTTAACCTCAACCTGGACCATCATGGTGGGAGACACTTAAATAATGTGGCTAGAAAGTCACAAACAATTCTGAGAAAAAACTGAGTCACAGCATCAAATGATAAGATAACAAGGTATAAACGGTCAGTTATTAACACAAATGTTGGGAGGGGGGGGGGGGGGGGTTGAGTTGATAAAGATTGTTTGAACATTGGCTCAACTCATATCTGGATGTGAGAGATGAATGGACCTCTATGCCCATTTAGGTTTTCAAAAGCTTTGCCCACTTTCAAGGCATGTTATAACCACTTCACCAGCATGCTAGCATCACGCGGTTGACACCTGCATGCCTGTCTGTCTGGATTTGCAGTTGCAGCCTAAACCAGAAAGTTGCAGTCTTTTTTTCCCCCAATTATATTAAAGGGGTGCTGGGGTAAAAAGTGTCTAAAATCGACACACACACACACACACACACACACACACACACACACACACACACACACGAGGCCAAGGTCAGTTAATTTGGAGTATCCACGTCATAAAGCCATCAGGCGTCAGTAGGGGAGGAAATCAAGCAAGCCGCTCTGATGAGGGGAAATGCTATCTGCTAGGCAATTAGACAATAGATACCTCATTTACTGCATTTTTGTCCCATTTCGGGCACACTTTGTCCAGAGGCCCGTTAATATGCACGTTATCCGGCTGCTCTGAGGGGGCGTTTGGTGTGTGTGTGTGTGTGTGTGTGTGTGTGTGTGTGTGTGTGTGTGTGTGTGTGTGTGTGTGTGTGTGTGTGTGTGTGTACGGGGTTGAAGGCAGGGCGGCTGTGGCAAGACGGACCATTTCAGTGTCAATTTACAGCAATTCCCGACGTCAAAAAAGTGTGAGTACTTCCCCATTCTCTTCCCCCAGATCGTTCAGTTTAATTCAATTGGACCTTTCAATACCTTACTTATGACACACAGGAAGCATTTGGCTCTATTGCATTATGGGGGGGGGGGGGAGTGGGGAAGAGATAAAGACGCTGATTCTTTAAAGCTCTTTCAGGCACAAAGGGAGATCTAAGCAGATAAGTGTGTTTTTTCATTGTGTTCCGTTGTGGAGAGGAAAGGAGAAGGATTAAGCTGCTTCATAGCGTAGCCGCCTGTCTGTGTTAAGGAGACAAAACACACGCTAACACATTTAACTGATCTCAGACCAGGGCTATATTTGACCCATCTCTTCATGCTCTCAAGTGACGACACACATCAAACTGAACTCCTGTGTGTGTGCTATCGGGACCCTTCCTTCCATCAGAAGATCAAAGTCTTTTATAACACTTTCCCTCAGGACGTGTTGGAAGTTCTAAATCAAAGTCTCCCGCCCCCACTGTTTTTTTTTAAAGCCTTGGATGATCAACTTTTTCATACAAATGAATGTCGGTTACACTCGAGCCGTATCCAAACGAGTTGACACAAAGTTGGTTAAGCCCATATCAGCTCCACAAAACTCTCTCTGTATTTCTCAGCATGGCAGCGTTTACAAACTGGTGTCACTCACCCTCCTTGACACTGCAGCCCAGAAAAATCCTCAAGAAGAGCCCAAGAAATGTTTCAGTTGTTGATTCTACTGCTAAGAAAAAAACCTGGACGTACAGCAGAAGGTTTTAAATCCATGCACCATCACTGAAGGCTTTACCTCATGTCGATGCACTGACAGTGTTGTTGTAATTACTCAGAATTCCTTATAGGGGGGCGATTGAAGTTACGCACAATAGCTTTAAAGCAGCTCCGAGTAACATTTAAATATCTTTTAAACAGCCTCATGTTTCCTCTGATAATCATAAATTACCTTTAACAGCAAACGAGACCATCAGTGCAAAGAAAGACGTTTTTAAATAGTTTTTATTACTGCTTTTGGTCTGGTCGCACACCCAGTCCGATTTTCGGTTCATGCGTGCAGGCGGGCAGTGTGGAGCAGCAACAATATTTGAGAAGTCTATCCCTCCAGATGAGGGAAGGGGAGCGGGAGCCTTGTTTGAGACAGTTATTTGTCGTCATAATGACTGATAACGGGGCTGAACCATCAAAGAAAAAAAAGAAAATGCAATGAAGAAAAGCTAAAAGGGAGAGTGATAGGCGGGCGGGAGGGCGTTGCCAAGCAACATATACACAATTTCACAGTAGCTAGACTGCAGTGTTTACTCCTAAATGAATGAGCGGTTGGTACTAACACAAAGTTTACTTTGCCTCACCAGCATCATCAGATGACCATTATTCATCTGAAATAGTCATTATTTACAACAACATAAACACATTACCTCATCGTGATCCATACTAACTGCCGTCTGTTGTTCATTCGCTTTGTGTGAGGACACGTAATCTTTCAGCTCCGTGAGAGAGAGTAGTTAGGTGACACTGCATCAACTCGTTGCAATCAGGTGTGTGTAGCACTGACTGGCATTAGTTGATGCAGTGTCAAAACCACTCTCACGGAGCCGAAAAGAGTCCGGTGCCCTCACACTTTCAACACACGGACATGCACTATATTGCTTCCTGATCATTTGAATCTCGCACGCCCGGCACGAGCTAGAAAACAGCTTCACGACAGCTGGCGTCGTAAAAATACTACCGCTTTTGTCCAAAGGGGCCGCCAACGTGCCATGTTACTCGTAGTGGCTTTAAAGTTGTTTTGGCAATGGAGAAGCACTTTGATGAGAGTGACACTGTTAAAAAACCAATAGGAGGCAAATCACGCAAAGACAAAACGACTGTAGCCCTCCACCACACATGAATTATAGGTCAGATGTGAATCGAAACAGCTCCATCTACATCTCTATTGATGGCTAGCCAGCATATCTCTTCTTTTCCAGGAAATCTCAATCAATAAGACAGTCACTAATGTGTTTGACAGGGTGAGACGCCTGAATCCATATTTAAATAACATGGGGCTTGTGTCGCACACACATCGCCCTCGCTTAAGTTATATGTGATTAGGCACGACCGCATTCACCATTGAACATGTTAGCTGTTAATTATTCAAGATTCCTTATAACCATCGCATACCGTCTTTAACCCCAGTCACAGACCCCCTTAAACAGGCCTTACACACAGCAAAAGCACAGAGGGAGGTTGCCAGATAAAAACATAATAAAATGACACATTCCCTACAACTGGGTAACACCGACCATGATGGCTCCGGGCGCTACCTTTGTCTCCAACAGGGCGAGGACTCAAATGGAGCATTGTAACCGCTACACCCTCTGATTTCATGCAACGCGCTGGATTACGGATATGAATTTGAACGGCTCGGCTTTTTTTTTTTGCTTTTTTTTTGTGTTCCAATTTCCAAATTAGGATTTTCTGCCTTCTATAATGCCACAAAGCATTCTCTTAGTCAAAATCAATGGCAGCTATTTATATATGAGCAGTAATCCCCCAACCCAGCGCTGAACTGCAAAGCAAAAAAAGAGGAATGGCTTTTAAAGTAATGCCGGTGGGAACAAAAGGAGTCACTAAATGAATGCAAATTGGCTTCCCTTGTGCTGAATGTCCATCTCTGAGAACACGGGGTTGGGCTTGGCAAAGGAAGAGGATAGGCCTACAGAACATCAGTTTAAAGACAGATGATTTGGTAAGTCAACCCTATAATGCCATATTCACTACCGGTTAGGCTTAGAATAAAATGTTATAATAACACCCCCCGACCCCCTCCCTTCCAGTATAGCAGCAGCCGCTCATTGCTCTCTGTCTTGCATTTCAACAGACCGGGGCCATGAATGCCTGACAAGTAGGCTATCATCCAAGAGATCATTAAGCGCAAAGGGTTGAAGTGCCATCTTCAGTGCCATGGCAACAGGGTTGAGAGATGAGATAAAAAAAAAACAATGCGATGCAGGAGGCAGGAGGCGGGGCTCAACGATCGCCACTGATCGATGTATCTCTCTCTCCCTCTCCCTCTCTCTCCCTTCAGAGGCCAGGCACAGGAAGGGGAGGACAGGGGGGGGCAGCTTTGGGCTTCATAGGTGCACTAACAGTGGGAACTGTCGATCGTTTTCTTCACAAGAGTCAACATGTCAGACAGTGCATTTGCATTGAAATGATTTTATTTTTTTAACTTTGAGCCAGAGGCCACTCTAATCGGTGCCAAGAGAACAGTGTGTGTGTGTGTGTGTGTGTGTGTGTGTGTGTGTGTGTGTGTGTGTGTGTGTGTGTGTGTGTGTGTGTGTGTGTGTGTGTGTGTGTGTGTGTGAACGCTCCCCCCCCTCCAATGAAGTCACAGCTTTTGTATCGAACCAATTTTGGCTGATTATTTTACAGCTGTTTCTAAAAATGGTTCAGGGCCCCGCATCAGGCGGTCTTCTTTGTGTGGCAATCCGAGCCCATCAGCCCCACTGTACTATAGTCTAGGTTTGTGAAGCATAAGCACTTTTTATTGTTTGTGTGTGTGTGTGTGTGTGTGTGTGTGTGTGTGTGTGTGTGTGTGTGTGTGTGTGTGTGTGTGTGTGTGTGTGTGTGTGTGTGTGTACGAACACAGTATCTATTTACCTCTTCTCTTCTTACATAGCAGCCGTTTGGAGTATGATAGAGGTGAGCCGAGTAGGAGCGAGTGTATTATCTTTTGCAGCTGTCAGCACTGTGTGCGGTTTTGTGCCAAAGCTCTGTGGGGGCTCCCACTACTAAATGCCATCAGGTTACGACTGTGGTTGTTTGCTTTTTTTAATTATAGGCAGGAATGCTTTTTGAAGCGTCGCGATAAGCACTCCTCGACTCACCCTCGCTCTGGAGGTTAGCGTGCACACGGCACCGCGGAGGCACCGTGCACCCACTAAACACACACACACACACACACACACACACACACACACACGCTGAACCTATACACAAAACCCAGTTTGGGTAGTTGTCTGCTCTCTCACAACATGTGCTAATCAATCTGTTGAGAGCAATCTGTCAGGAAATCTTTAGCTTTAAACAACCCACTGTGAATAGGGATGAGGCCCTTTTTCCATGGGGCAGGGCACCGCGGGGACTTAGCAATAGCTGTCTTTTACGCATCCCAGAGTGTCAATAAGGATTATGGGAGCCAGCTTTTATCTCTTCAAACACACTACAGACCAGTCACTCATTTAAATGGATGAACAATTCAGGTCTGCTCAACCACACAAAAAAAGGGGGAAAAAAAAGAATATACTTTATCATAAATACATTCAAATCCCAACAGCATTCAAATTCCAGCACCATATGCTTAATTTTAAGATCTAATCTCCAACCCTCTTTTCTATTTCCACCAATTCACGGAAAGGCAAATCTTTGTACACATAGTTGTCTAAGACCTCAAAGGATAAACACAGACTAGCTATTGTTGACGGAGAGGCACCTTTATCCCCAACTTAAGACCCACAGTTCCTTTGAGAGAGTGCTCGTGGCAGATGCCGTATGCAAAGCAGGTGCACCGCTGAGGAAAACATGCCCTACAAAAGAGACATTATTGCATCCCCCCACAAGCCCCCCCCCAAAAAAAAAAGAAAAAGCGGAATATTAAAGGTGACACAACTGTATTTACACATAGTTTCAATAGAAGCTAAAATAACCCCGTCTCTATCTTGCTCTATCCAATAAATGCAGGTGAGCACATTGGCAAAGAAGAGAAGAAGAACAAATAAAAGCTCCATTTTGACATTTAGCTTTTTTTGACGCCTTCCTGGTTGATAGGTCAGAGGAAACACCAAGCCCGACCTGTCATTGTTTTTTAAATGCCATTTTGTAAAGGCTGGGAAAAGCGGGGAATTAATTAATGCGCGGGTAGCTGCCACTGTCAAGAGGCAGCGCATTAAAATCAATGATTAATAAATTCAAAACACACAACAAACTCAGCTGGGAGATAGGAAAATAGTATTGTGTGCTCCATAGGAAGCAGGGCCCCAACCGTACGAGACGTCCACTCAGATGGCTAATGGAAAGTAGCCGGTGCCAGCTGTGTGACTGTGAATAAAATCACTTTAATTAAAGGAATTACAATGGAGAAAAAGGAACCGGGGATGTGTGGAGTAGTATCGACAGGAAACGGCCTCTCTTGTCTGTGACACACACACACACACACACACACACACACACACACACACACACACACACACACACACACACACACACACACACACACACACATAATGAAATCCCATAAGGACTTAAAAGAACAGAGTGCCTTTGTGCTCGCATTATTAAATAGGCCTAATCCACACATGCTCTTTTGTACAATTACAGCTCTGAGATCTTCTCCAAATATGTCCCTCTCTCAGTCTGAATCATAAGAGGTTATACAGATACTTTCTTTATCAAGCATGACACCACCAGAGCACCGGAGCTCTTTGCCAGGGATCTGTAGGAGGATCTGCCACAAACACACTTCTGGATCCAGATGATTTTTTCACAAATGGCTCCTATTGGTGGACATGATTACAACAGAACTTCCAATAATTCACTCCCAGCATTTAGCACTAAAGACAAAGAACAAATAGGGATGGTTTTGATAGTTCTGTAGGTTTCTGGCCAAGTTCAATTTTCACCTGATGATGGAGGTAGATTAAATATTAAGGTATGATGACCAAGGTTACTGTTTATCATCCTGTAGGGACTTATTTAGGGTTGACAATCATCCCAATACGGAATTGTCACGCATTTGGAAACCATTCCTTACTGAACTCATAAGGGACGCACTTTGTTCGGTATTTTTGAAAAATCCAAAAATGAACTGTTATTATTTGTATAATGCTTTGGAAACACTGTTTGCAATAATAGGCATGCCAATAAAGATCATTGGATTAAAGAAAATCAGACAGACAGACATACAGTAGGTCAGAAAAAGACCTGCGCTGTCACAACACAAGCACACACACATACACACACACACACACACACACACACACACACACACACACACACACACACACACACACACACACACACACACACACACACACACACACTACATCTAAATAGAACAGGTGCTTTTCCCTCTATGCCATGTAAAAATGTCTACACATAAGTGAGTTGACAGTAAAAAATCGAGTGCTTTTACACAGCCTAGGCTCTGTAAAAGCCCCCCCCCCCCCCTTATTATCAACACAGGATTTTATTCCAGTACAATTGTATTACGACCAGGTAGCAGATGGTGAAGAGATATTCACTGATTATGGCAAAAAGTGATTGTCACAGCCCTCCTTTAAGTCTCATGTGGTCTTGCTCAGACTTCTTGAACACTTCTACACGTCTCTTGTGTTGACCTGTTGTGAGGTGCTGTGGTGGAGCATGAGCGTACCATGGGCCCCACACACACACACACACACGCAGACACACACACAGGTAAGGTCCCCCCCCCCCGTATGATGTATGAATAAAGTCCTTTGAATCTTGGTGCCACTCTTGTCCACTTGCTGTCAGTGCCTCATTTCAGTGGTTTTGTAAAATTCCTACTACATAGAGTTAGTTTATTTTGGGTGGGTTCATAAATATGCCCCTTTTGCACTACCCACATTCCCACTCAAAAGAGGACTATAATTGATAGAGGGAGAACTAGGGGATGACTGTCTGAAACAGGCCAGTTGAATAAAATAACCAACGTGAATGTGATTTTCGAAAGTGGCGTATCTTATCAATCCAATGCAACTAATTAAGATTCAAGATTCAAGATTCAAGATGGTTTATTTTGTCATTGTACCAAAACAACGATAATCTGTTTACAGTTATACCCCGCCAAGAGACATAGAGTGACAATAACCAAACATGGGAGACAGGAGGGGTACACTGAAGAGTCGTCTAGCGTGCGCTGCGCCCCTTAAAGTAGGAAGGATAAAGAGAACATAATGAAATGGCTTTGTGAAACTTTCTCAAAAACTTTTGTTAACTACATCTGAGCACAGTTTAGTTCCAGCTTAAAGTTTAAAAAACATCAATGTATACCTCAGAGACACACCCTGCGTTCCAATACCGATACTTCCCTACTATTTAGTATGCCAGAAAAAGATTTAAGATGTCCCAATACATGCACGTCAATTGTAGTATGCTGAAAATACATACATACCCCACTAACTCCAATAGCATTTTGCGTCTTTACTCTTGACATTTCTCGACATGATGAAAAAAATTCTTCCTTATGTAATTTTTTTTTCTCTCCTGTGGACCTAGAACTCTGTGCTTTAGTATGTAGTGTAGTAAAAATAAAGAGTATGCGATTTGGAACTCAGCTGAGTGAGCATGCATTTAGCGAGAGTAGCCACAAGAGGGAGGCAGACACACATTTGAAACAGGTATATACTGTACAGTACATTAGAGGTCAATTCAACTCATACCGGCTGGAGATCACACAATATCTCGATGAAGTATAGCCCTTGTGCATGCTGCCACGTATGGGATAGTCACACTCCATAAGATAAACCCCTATTTCAGTTTATAAAAACCTGCAGTCATTTCCCTCGTTATAGTTAGTATCTATCTCCACTGCTGTGAATTAGCCTAGAAGTCAATCAAATATTTAAGAGTGAGAGAGAGGAGAAACTTGCTGCTAATATACAGTGGAGCAACGTGTTTACATGGCATGGTGGCCAGGCCCCGGGGGGGGGGGGGGGGTCTGGCCTGCTTCTAACTCTGCTCAGCTGTAGAGCAAACAACAACAACACATAGCAGCATCAACATACACAGAATAAACTAACCACTGGAGACAAACAAGGCTAGATGTAGGCTGGGTGGTGATCAGGAAACTCACCCTGCGTTCCAAATCACATACTCTTTCTTTTTACTAAACTACACACTAAAGTACAGAATAGTTTTAGGGCCACAGACAGGAGAGAAAAACAAATCAGATAAGGAAGATTTTTTTTTCATTATGTCGAGAAATGTCAAGAATAAAGACAAATACTCCAACATGCTATTGGAGTTAGTTGGGCATTTATGTATTTTCAGCATACTACAATTGACATGCATGTAATTGGGACATCCTAAATCTTTTTCTGGCATACTAAATAGTAGGGAAGTATGGGGATTGGAACGCAGGGTCAGTCTGGTTGATGGTCTAGTTTCTGTGAGGCTGCGTAATACCCATACTTCTGTTATTTAGTTGGGTAAAAAAAAATATTGTTTGTCCAAAACATGTAGTCAGATGCAGTCAGGCCCGCCGACACAAATGGCTGGGCCCCTAAAAACCTCCAGTCAATGGGCCCCATATTAATAATAATAATAATAATAATAATAATAATAATAATAATAATAATAATAATAATAATAATAATAATAATAATAATAATAATAATTAAAACTGCAAGCAGTGATGACCGGGCCCTCGCACCTCCGTGCTGCTCGCCGTCCCGGCCGGCCTCGGCGCTCCGGGCATACCCGTCGCTATGGGCGGGCCATAGGGGGCCGGGCCCGCCCCCAGGAATGCTTGTGCCCCCCCCACTTGGGGCACAGATCTCTCAAAAAAATTACTTTAATTTTTATTTTATGTTGATAAATACTAATGTTGCATTCTTTATCATCAAAACATTTAAAATATAAATAAACAATGGTGTGATTTTGTTTGATTGATGGGAGTCTATCTAAATAAAGTAAGGCTACGTAACTACGTCAATGTAGCCGCTCAACAGTTACCGCGCATTTTTGAAAGTGAAGCTGGATGAGTATTCGCCGGCTTACTATTTCATTTCTAGTTCATCATAATCGATATTCGGTAATGGTTGAAAAGCCCACCAACAGTTTCCTCTGCTAAATCAGATCGTCAAACTGTTGTCACTTTTCGAGCCGCACAACAGACTACTACAAGCCGAAATTATGGACTTGTTCAGCGCGGTGACACTTCCATCCAGGGCGAGGCTGTGCCGGAGACCGGCCGAGAAGACGCACAATTTACAAGAACCTCCGCGGATTTGCAGTTGAGGAAACAGTTGGTGCGTCACAAAGTGACATAGACGAAAAGACTGAGTTCAATAGTATTTTACAGTGTTATTGATGCTGTGCAAGGAGAGATGGATGCGCGTTTTGGAGAGCGCAGTAGCGAGCTCACTGGCGCACTGGCTGCTTTGAACCCGGAGGCCGAAATGTTGATGAGGAGGTTAAGCTCGGAGAAACGCCGCCTCCCGCTGTACTGATAGAAGGGACTGGAGAGAGCACAGCCCTGCCTCCACTCAAAGTAGGCTACCGTGTGTGTGTGTGTGTGTGTGTGTGTGTGTGTGTGTGTGTGTGTGTGTGTGTGTGTGTGTGTGTGTGTGTGTGTGTGTGTATAATGGCAATGCATATCCCTCTGTTGACTGCTTTAAAATGCAATGTTTGAGATATGCGTCTGGTGTTAAGCTACATCTAATATGTTGAATAGTCAAGTGTTTTATGGATATTCATAACATTGCTTCTATGTAATGTAGGCCTATTGCTTTACATTATGAGGACTGGTGTTGTAGGCTATAGGCTACCGCTGTTGGTTAGTTTAACGTGATGATTAGCCTACATGCTGCGCGAATAGAGTATAGAACTATTATAGGCTACATATACGTACTGTAGGCTAATAATAATTGTGCCCCCCTATGCATTTCATATGCCCCCCTTAAGACTGAGGTCTGGCGACGGGCGACCGCGTGAGAGATCGCGCCGCGGTCTCCTCCTCTTCGGAGCGTGCGGCACAGCAATACCTGTCACCGGAAGTGCGGAAGTTGCCGCGACGCGCTTGATGCGGATGCGAGGACGACCTCAGGCCTGGGCTCTTACCAAGCGGGTGAAGTTTGGAGCGCGTGGGACAACGCAGAGCGAAATTACAGCGACTTCCTGCTTCGTGGCGACGACGCCGAGAGACTATGAAGGCCATGGAGCCGATAGAACCGGCTTCCCGTGTCATCGTTGTCTCTGGACATGCCTGAGCTGCTTTGAGGTTGATTTGATCAAGTGTGTAGGACTTGAAGGTATATAACCAACATGCAATATTTACTTGACCCAGCAGTTGGCGCTCTCACTTTTTCTTAATATTATTGTGTGGGCTTACTCAGGCCTTCGGTCTCCTTACGCATATCAAATGTTGAGAAGATCAGACTGAGTATAATGGAGTTACAGCTACTTCCTGTTTACTGGCGAAGACGCCAAGCTACGGCAAAGGCGTTTTGACAGGTGGCGCTCTCACTTTGTATGAATATTAGCATGCGGGCTTCCTCAGGCTTTGGGTCTCATTAACCATAAGAAATTTGGAGAAGATGAGACAGAATATGGTGGAGATAGGCCAGCTTCCTGTTTTTTTGGCGAATACTTCAAAATAAAAGACTTCCTGTTGAATTTGGGGCGGGGCATCAAGAGGCTTTTTTGTTTGTACTGGGATTGTACATTGCTTTATAAAATTGTGTGGTCCTAAGTATAACACAGCCTGAGTTATGATCAATCAAAGGGTTCATCAGGTTCATTTTTGATGTTTTTTGGCGAATGTGGCGCCCGTTCTGCAAGACGGTTATTCCGGATAAAACAAGCTTTCGGGTATATCATCTTCCATGTAGGAGGACTTACCCTATCATATTTTTTTTTGCACAAAAAGTTGTTATGAGTCCACTTTATGGATCCTGCAGAGTAATGTGGTGTTATGACATTTGGCGACATTTTGGCGAATATCGGCTCCCATCTCGTCATAGTTATTCGGAATCAAACAAAAGAAAATTTGGTGTATATTCCATGATAGATGAGTGTCCCTAGAGTTTTCGTTTTTCTAAATATGTTCCTGCTAGGAGCTAGGAATTTTTGAACATTGTGATGATTTTCGAGTCAGAAATTCACATATTTGAAATTAAAATACTTCCTGTTGATTTTGGGGCGGGGCTTCAAGAGGCTTTTTTGTGGGGCCTGCAAAGATACATTTGGGTTTTAAATTTGGTGCAGCTAGGTATAACACAGCCTGAGTTATGATGGATTAAAGTTTCATGAGGTCCGTATTTTGTGATGTTTACATCAACTTTGACCCCAAAAAGATCCCTGGTTCTCTAATGACTTTGAAATCTTTCCGCAATTTAACATCGGGCAAGGGTCTTGAGTATTTGAGAAGTGGTTTGACGTTCCTAGCGTAAAAACTCTGGGGCAAGTTTGTCAAAATGCGAAATTATGTAATATGGCGATTTTAGGCACTTAATCCAAAATGGCCGACTTCCTGTTGATTTTGGCCCAGGACATAAAATTGCATTTATGTGCGCCTTGGGCCTTTACATGTTGTCCTAACATTTCAGGCTTCTAGCCCAATTTTTGAGCATGCATTTCCTGAAAAACTGTTTTGGCCATAGGGGGGCCGTTTTTTTTGGAAACCAACGATAAGTTGCAATTTTTTGTAGGTCTGATGGGTACACCAAAAAATGTCAAGTTATACATGACGGGAAGGGGGTGAAAAGTGCCAAAAATGACTATAAATAATAATAAAAAGAAGAATCCTTTGCATTTCAATAGGGCTTCGCACCGGTCGGTGCTCGGGCCCTAATAAAAATAAAAAGAAGAAGAAAAATCCTTGGTAACGCTTTATATTAAGGTTCTTGTTATAAGCCTTAGTAAATAGGTAATAAGGACCTTATTAGATGCTTATTAACATTAATTTGTGTTAATAAGACTATATATAAGTGTTAATAATAACATAATAAACACGTTGACAGTGTGATTATAAGACTTTTATAAGCACTTATGAGAAACTTCTTAAATATTAATTGATCGCTTAATATCATTAATAAAAGTCTAATGAGTTTCTGATAGCTGTTAATAAAAGCATTACAAACCTATTGATTGAGTCTTACTAACTTGCCTATTATGTCATTGTTAAACCTTTACTAAGCATTGTTTGTTGCTTTATGAAGGTAACCACATCTTTATTAATCAATTAATAACAGTTAACTATGCTCTATGAACAATGCTTATTAAGGTTAATACGTCCTTTATTAAACACTTAATAACAGTTAATAAGTACTATATCTTGTCAAGGAGGATACAATGAGAATTAGAAAAACGACATGTAAATACAATGTTAGAGCGGTGAAGGTATTTGATTAGCTTTAATGTTTTTCTTGTTGAAGTACCTTCAAAAATGAGTTTTCTGAGTTTGGTTCGCAGCGCCATATCTTAGTTGGCTAAAGTCACTGATTGTCATCCCTCTTTCCAAAATGTTGTCTTTTGGCATCTAGCATAATGAGTGCATAATATATTTGTTTTTGCTCTGAAGTGATTCTTTCACCTCTATGTGTGCGCAGTGCGCGCACATGTTGAGTGAGTGTTAAAATTAGATGCCCCGAGAACGTAGTATATTTTTCACAATCTATGATGAATATGACTCGTATGATCGGTTTTGTGCCTCAAATCAGATCCTTAAAGGGCTTTTATTTTGAAGGTAGTTGTAAAACCGGAAGTTCCGTGTATGCAAGTCGCTGATGGCTTGACGCCAGCTTGACGGCCATGCTTGACAAAGTGTTTCACGAAAGTAAGGAGAACATGTCGGAGTCGTCAGCACGGTCAGCACCCCAAACCAGGTCTCTGAAAAATAAGAGGGTGAGGTCCGAACTGGAGGATGACTCTTCTGGTAAGTTTAAGAATGTAATGCTATAGTAACGTTAGCTGGTTCTAGCTCGCTAGTTGTTTGCCTAGCTTACATTACTTTCTTTCAGAAGCTTTGGTGAGCTTCTTTTTTGAGCTAACGTTTAGCTTACACTATCATAAAAACTGCAACCAAACGTAGGCTATCTATTAACAGTTGTGTCATGCTAGCTTGTCAGAAAGGGGCAAAGTAATGCTGAATGGTTATTTCTGTGCTGACCCAGATGCTGCCCAAATTGTCCTAACAGCCAAACTGGGTCTACAGAAATATAAACATGAGCTGGCCAGGTATAAATTAGAATGCCAGGATGTAAAAATAAAAGACCTGACAACGGAGAGAGATTTTTTGAAGGGACAACTATCTGAATGAAAGAAAATATTTACTTTTTTCCAACAATTGTCACCATTACAGACTAAATTTACTTTGATACCGCACCCCTTTTTGCAGATTCCATGTCCAAATCGCTTAAATGCTTAGTATAACCTGTCTGCTATCTGTCTAATTGTGATCAATGTTTCTTTGTGTTGTCTTTACACAGTAACAAGAAAGACCAGCCTGACTCAACCTTCCCCTGGGGCTCAAGTCCGTTGTCGTCTGACTCCTCCTCAGACGATGGGAAGAGGAAGAGGCAGTATAACAGAAGTCAGCATTATACTGTTGCAGAGGGGGCCAGCAGAAGAAGGCTTTTTTTTTTTTAAATGATCTATTTTTGAATTGTATTACTTGATTTTATTTCAATACATTTTAAACTTTTAAGACTGACCAATTTTCTTACTATTTTGTTGACACAATCGGGGAACGGTGGGACTTGAAAATATTCCCACCTCCAAAGTGGGGAATGACAAAACAAGTTTGAGAACCACTGGGTTAGCATCTATATAGTTGTATGTGGTTTTCTGCTTGTCCTATCTGCAACAGTATAATGCTGACTTCTGATACAGCAACGTCTCGCCCAAATTCCTCTAGTGAGGATTGCCATCTCCATAAGGTTACAGATTCAATATGCAGAAGCAACTCATACAACCCCACGTCGTTTTATATTGTTTTACCTACAACAGAGTTTTTTTTTATTATTGTTTGATGTAAGTTTTTTTTGCTCTACTCGTTTAATTGTTTTGTTGTTCTTATTCATTTAATATTTTAAATTAAAAGTCTTAATCATTGGACACTTGAATTGATGTCAGGCAGAATTTTTATTTTACAAAGGTATTTATTTTTTTACATTTAGTAAAATGTTGTTCATGAAAGTTCTGGGAAACAAACAAACATGTTTACAATTGCACAGTTGTTAAGTGTTTTTTTTCTTTAAAAGTAAGTTTTTGTGCTTCACCTCTCTAACATTGTATTTACATGTAGTTTTTTTTAATTCACATTGTATCCACCTTGACAAGATATAGTACTTATTAACTGTTAAAAAGTGTATGTTAAAGGACTTATTAACCTTAATAAACATTGTTCTCGCTTTAGATCCTGTACCTTCAAAATGCATTATTACCTGTTTAATAAAGGACTTATTAACCTTAATAAACATTGTTCTCGCTTTAGATCCAGTACCTTCAAAATGCGTTATTACCTGTTTAATAAAGGACTTATTAACCTTAATAAACATTGTTCTCGCTTTAGATCCAGTACCTTCAAAATGCATTATTACCTGTTTAATAAAGGACTTATTGGCCTTAATAAACATTGTTCTCGCTTTAGATCAGGTACCTTCAAAATGCATTATTACCTGTTTAATAAAGGACTTACTGGACTTAATAAGCATTGTTCTTAGAGCATAGAAATGCATTATTACCTATTTAATAAAGGACTTATTAACCTTAATGAGCATCGTTCTTAGAACATAGTTAACTGCTAATAAACAAATAATAAAGGTGTGTTCACCTTCATAAAGCTACAAACAATGCTTAGTAAAGGTTTAACTATGACATAATAGGTAAGTTAGTAAGACTCAATACATAAACAGCTATCAGAATCTCATGAGACTTTCATTAATGCTATTAAGCAATCAATAAATAGTTAAGAAGTTTCTCATAAGTGCTTATAAAAGTCTTATAATCACACAGTAAACATGTTTATTGTGTTATTATTAACACTTAAATATAGTCTTATTAACACAAACTGATGTTAATAAGCATCTTATAAGGTCCTTATTACCTATTAACTAAGGCTTATAACAAGAACCTTAATATAAAGCGTTACCAAATCCTTTGCATTTCAATAGGGCTTCGCTCCGTATTCGGTGCTTGGACCCTAATAACAATCATACCGATTTCAAGAGGGCTTCGCTCCGTATTCGGTGCTCGAGCCCTAACTAGTTATCATCCTGGAGCTCATTAGCTGACTCTTGAAAGTGCAGGAACCCCATTTAACTTGAGACAAACAAACTAACAACACCACTGAAAGAAAAAACAAAAAACAGACAATGCATTGTATTCATAGACTTACATTAGCCACAATGATGATTACAAGTAATGCAATAGCCGTTTTTGCCATTGATTGACTATAAGTACGGTATGTAGAACCCAAGCTCACCCTAAACAAAGCATTGCAAAATACAACACACTTTACTGACAAACATCATACAGTCACCATAAATAGTTATACCACCAAAATGTGTTAACATATGCGTCAAAAAGCACAACTCCTCTTGTGCCTTTGCACGTAAATATGTTGTGTCAGATAGCCTTTCCGTTACGTATCAAACATGGACCAATTACAATCGAAATTTCACCAGACAGTTGTGCAATTAACGACATTACCCCGGCTAAGCTATGGAACCTATGTTAAATCCCACCCATTTCGTGCCTATCTTGAACAAAAAACCGAACATTTATTTTCAAATAGTAATTGCCTGACAGTAGGGCATATTTTAAAGTCTGTTTGTCAAAGCTTGCTTTCTGATGCTTGGATACGATGATCCAGAGGAGAATTGGCCGATTGTTAGTTTCAAGGTAGAAATTTAGAAGTAGTGGAGGTGTCTGATTTTCAGTTAAAACAAATCGTTAAAAGGCTTGGAGTAGTTGAACATCAGATAGTCTAAGTAGTAGAAGTCATAGAGTTTCTGTCTCTCCGGCAGGCTGACCTGTGAAAAGTATTTTTCTGTTATATCAGAAGTGGTCTTTTTGTCGGATGGGTTTCTATCCTTAAAACTGGGCACCTTGATGTTGGGTGGCGCCCCAACCATTCGCAGGACAAAGTTGGACTCTTCCTCCATGTTCTCAAACTTGCCGAAGAAGTCGTAGTCTATAACACAAGGGTTGCAGAAGTTGTTAACCAGGTTCCAGTGGATGTCCAATCCACCTGGAACCGGACGGTTGTCATCGATCAGGAACTTAACAAACTCCTTGAACATGAGCCCGTCACCTGTCTTCAGGGCTTCCTGGGATGGGTTATCTCTGTACTTGGAGATAAGGGGTATCCCATAACGACGATGGTAGTTGGGTGCCGGATTATTAAACTTGTCCCTGAAAGCTGACAACGTTCTCTCAAAGGGCTCTCGGACAAAAATGACTTTGGTGTATGTCTTTAGACGGTGCATGATTTCCTCATGGTTGAAACTGTTAAGAGTCCTGAGATTGGGCTTCTTCATGTTTAATGTTCTGAATATTGGTGAACTTGCCCGCCAGAACAAGTAGGGTCCTTTTCCAGTTGGAAGAGCCAGCCTTGTACACATGGCAGTACAACAATTTGTGCTTGTCCTCCACAAAGAGTTTGTATTTAGCACATGTCTCCTTTACCAGTTGCTTGCGTCTTTCTTGGATATCAGAAATCTTTTTCCAGCTCTCAGGGGAAAAGGAGTCTGTGGTAGTAGAGGAGACACGAAGGGAGCCTATGTCCTGTCCTGGATCATCAGGGGAGGCTGTCTGTCTACTCTGGTTAGATCTCCCTCTTCTGTCCTGCATAAGAAGAGTCACAAAGCATGTTGTGGTTGACGGTAGAAACAGTTTTTCGACCAAACAAAAAGCAACATTTTCTGATGGTAATGTAAATGCATGTACAAGAACAAATAATTTAAACTGCACAGTGGTGGTAAGTCTCTCTAATATTTTCCTTTTATCTGCACTTTGAAGTGAATAAAAGACCTGTTTCGAATCCTCCATCCCTTTATAATGCTGTGGAGCAATTCAAGACACATTTAATGCAATTGTATTGATTACATTTTGTTTAGGCCCATTCAAAAACCTTATAAGGCAAATAACTGTCAGGAAACGACGTAAAAGTAAACTATTATGTATAATCTTAGTTGGTGGTTATTCAACTAATAATGCTTTAAAAAATGTAATGGATTAATATATTTCTTATGAATTAATGTTGGTTGAGCTGGAATTGACGTAGACTAATATAACCAAAAAAAACATGAACATGAAGAAAAGGAACTATGTATGATGATGACATTCTAAGGGGACAGGAACAGTTTGCTCAGTACTGGCTGCATGCACAGTGAGGCCATCCTCTCTACATGGATACTATCAGACACACTGAGAGGGACAAGGCTGACAACCACTTCTCTAGCGATATCAGTTTGCAGCAACATGTGTGTGTATCTGTGTTTTGGGAGAAATGGAGTAAACCTGTACCTCTGTGGGCTGCTGTGGAGCGCTTCCAAGCTCCATGCCTGGGGAGGGAGAAGAGAAAAGAGATAAGAAAATGAGCACTTACAAAAAAAAAAAAATGCATCAGAGCTCCAATAATTGAAGGATTCACTTCACTACCACATATGCTTTAAATCCCCATCAAAACCACTGCTGATCAACTACAGGTAGGTGTGTAATGAGCTGCCACAAGCATGAACAGTGGCCTGGAAGTGGGATGCTGAAAATGTTCCAGCATACCCTTCTGGGCTGTGGATAATATGGCATAGATAGGAGTAGGCCAAGTAGAGAGACTAACCTGTGTATTGTTGCTGGATAATCTCTGACAATGGCTTGAAGAAGAGAACCAGACCTCCTACAGCAAAGAGCAGGAGGAACCATAGGGCTCTCCTGTCACGTAGACAGTTCACCGGCCTCCACCACAGCATGATGCAGTAGACACTGAGGTTCTGATCATAAAATCATAGACGGTGTATTTTTGATCTTATTTATTCCACTGCTTGTCCTACTTCTGAACTTAGTCGTATAGGCTTATGTCTTCTTTCCAGAATTAGTCGTATAGGCTTATGTCTTCTTTCCAGAATTATGAATACTTTTACCATTTTAGTATTGTTATGAAAAATAAGATAAATAATTACCTGACTAATGTTTTACATTAAGAAAAAGGCAATGTCTGACAAGCCAGTTCAGTTTGTAAGACAGGAGCCATGACTGACATGTCAGCTAGCTTTAGCCTGCTCAAATTAGGTCCTGAATTCTGGATGGAGTGAAAATAAAACTGTTAAAAAAAATATCCTAGTATCAAAATAGTATGTATGGCTTCATTCTCAGAATATCATTTCTATCAGAATGTGTGTCTTTCTAGTCACTTAGCTGTTGAAATTAAAAACGGCTTGGCTTCGTAGGAACACAGAGTGCAGGTACTAGGCTGGCCCGTCTGCATTCCATACCTGTCTCCCATTGAAAATGTGTGGTGCATTCTGAAGCACAAAATATCACAATGGAGTCCCCGGAATGTTGAGAAATTGAAGTTGTATTTCAACAAGAATGTCTTCAGTTCCCAAACGCTTACTCAGAGTTGTTTAAATAAAGGATGGTGTAAAACAATGGTAAATATCACATGCCCATGTGTGTATATTTACAAAAAAGAATAAAGTTTAAAGAAGCACATAATGTCTTTGTACTGTTTTATATTGAATGCCTGTCAAAAAAGATTAGCAAATTATTACATTTTGTTTTATTTACATTTTAAATAGAGTCCCAACATTTTTGGAATTGGGGTTGCAGTACTAACAGTATTACACAGCTACAATTCAAAACATACAAATCAAATCAGTTTTATTTCTATAGCCCAATATCACAAATAGACATATGGGCTTTACATTCCAAAAAGTATGACACCCTGCCCTTACACCCTTAGCTCGGCTGAGAAAAAACTCCCAGTAAAAAAACCCTTTACCGGGATTTTAAAAAAAAATACCAAGTATATTTGTCTAATTTGTGTCAAAATATCTCATGAGACTTAACATAAGACACAATCACCTAACAAGCAACATTTGGGTGAGATATAGGGACTTGTAAGTTCAATACGCAATATGAAACTATGACACAAAGCTCTTCCTACTAGCAAATGCTCAATATAGAAAGTGCATTGAGTATGTCTAGCTAACTTCAACATATATATATATATATATATTTACATATTAATATGCTAAAATATCACTTAACAATCTTATTTCAAGATTATCTTAAATCTAGAACAGTGCCATTTATGGGTTACATGAAATACATAAAATAACACTTGAAGTTATGAAAATGACATGGACAAGTCAAGGGAATATTACTGCTTTTGAGCATTGTAGGTCAAGTTACTTTATGATTCAATGGCTAAAAATGTGTCTTTTCGCAGATCCCCTCAAAAGATTCCACACTTGGGAGGAAATACTTTTAACCATTGATTGACAGAAAGTCATGATTTTTGTTGTTGGCTGAGAATTACGTTCTGTTTGTTAATATTTCTTTAATTGTAAATTGAATTAAAATAAGTTTGAAAGAAAGAGAGACAGACGAGGAGTGTGCAAGTTGTCTTACCCTGTATGAGTCTGATGGAGGTTTGATGGTCTTACTCACTCTGACTCTTGTTATGTGCGTCCTCGCTACCTGGATGGGCATGCCTTGTTGTATGAGCATATTGTCAGTGTGTGAAGGTGCCTCCCAATTTGACAGGTTTGCCCCAGGCATAGGCAGTATGCAGTTACTTATACATACTTTACTCGTATCCATGTGCGTGTGCGTGCACTCATTCCTAACAAATACGTACATGTATGTGTAGAGAGACTAACTATCTTATCAACCAGGAATGTGCATTGATAGTTGGGGGAGCAGGGGCACAAGCGAGAAAAAGGGCACTTTCATTATTATTATATATATATTTTTAAATAGTGGCACATTTCTGACTCACTGAGCTTCTTTGAGGTTGATTTGATCAAGTGTGTAGGACTTGAAGGTAAATAACCATCATGCAATATGTACTTGACCCAGCAGTTGGCGCTCTCACTTTTTCTTAATATTATTGTGTGGGCTTACTCAGGCCTTCGGTCTCATTAAGCATATCAAATGTTGAGAAGATCAGACTGAGTATAGTGGAGTTACAGCTATTTCCTGTTTACTGGCGAAGACGCCAAGCTATGGCGAAGGTGTTTTGACAGGTGGTGCTCTCACTTTGTATGAATATTAGCATGCTGGCTTCCTCAGGCTTTGGGTCTCAATAACCATGAGAAATTTGAGATGATCAGACAAAGTATAGTGAAGTTACCGTGACTTCCTGTTTAGTGAAAAAGACGCCAAGCTATGGCGAAGGGCTTTCAGCCAATGAAACCAGCTTCCAGTTTTATCATGGTGGATGTCTGTAGACCTCCCTGAAATGCTTTGAGGTTGATTTGATGACGTGGAGGTAAATAACCAACATTCAATATTTGCTTTGCCCAGCAGGTGGCACTCTAACTTAGTATGAATATTAGCGTGCGGGCTTCTTCAGGCCTTGGGTCTCATTAGCCATAAAAAAATTTGGAGAAGATGAGACCTGGGGCCTATCCGAAAAGTCCAATCTCCTAACCTATAAGCCTCCTTTCCTATACCTTAACCCCTAAACGTCATCGGGGTTAAGGAGAGATGAAAGGTGCTTCCTATCGAACATAGGAAAGGACAGCGCTGTTTCAAATGAATTCGACTCCACTTTTCCTAACCGACGTCATTGCGCGACGGCGAGTATTGCTGACGTGAGTCACTAGCGTGAGACTGGAGACTACACTATTCTCCGAAAATTGACTAGCCTACAACAAGCGCTCGTTTGATCCAAGCGTTCTTTTCATATTGATTTTAATCAGGTTGTCACTAGTCTCGCAAAGCCAGACCAAACTACAGCAAGTAGTATGGTCTGGAAGCACTCTGTTTAGAGCCGTCTATTCGGGTGGGGAAACCGGGGGAAACTGGGCTAGCCTGTTTGTATTTGTTTAAACCAATCACAATCATCTAGGGCGGGGCTAACCCCGGGAAGCAGCAGCGGTGTCCTGCAAAATAGTGCCGGGGGGGGACTTATTTTGATGGAACGTCTTCACGTCCAGAGACTGTCAGAGAAATGGCTAAACCCGCAAACGCCACACAAAAACTATTAAAGACAAAAGGAATATACATAGTGTGTTGCTTTCTAACCAGCATGTCAAGACACCATACACTTTAGCCCCCGAGAAGCTCACGGGATAACTTAACCGGAGTTAACTAGCCACGTAGTGTTATCTCTGGTAACATTATCATCGGTGGTTGAGAGGCAAGGCTACGGCGGTCGAGTAGAATTTTTAGCATTCGAGAACTTATGTCACCACCTCCTATCGCTGTAGTCAGAGCCGTAGTCCGTCTGTTTACTATGAAGGTATTATTGTAGCATAAGTCTTTAGCACATGCAACTGCAGATTTCGAATGCGTAAACTGAAGTGACAAATGTGTAACAGTAGATTTGAAGTCGTAAATATTTGTTTTGCATGTGTACTCCAAAGTCACAAATGTGTAACAGTAAATTTGAAGTCGTAAATATTTTTTTTACCATTGTGGACACAAAATAGGGGCTACGAGTTCACAAATCGTTGTTACGGGTGCACAAATCCTATCCTGTGCATCGCAACTTCAAAGAGTCATGCGCTTGACACTTTTGCTACAATCATTGCAGCACAGTTGGTGCAAAACACATTTGCACACCCGTGTTTCATAATGTGAGAACATGCCCAAAATTTGTGAATTCGTAAACCCAAATGTGAACTAACGCATCAGAAGTTGCACATCTGTGAAAAATGTCCTCTCAAATAAAATGATATCGAGCACAGCATTTTAATGAGCGAGCACAAATCGATGATACAACTGCTCAAATCTGTTCCTACAAGTCTCAGCTGAGGGTTTTCTCTGCTCGAATCTGCTCCTGCAAGTCTCGGCTGTGGGTTTTTTTGCAGGTAGATTTGCACCACGCCCAGGTGGTAAATGTGGTGCAAAAGTGTTCAAGTACCCCTGACTGCGGCCCGCAGACGGACGTTGAGGGGGAGGAGACGTTGAGGGGGAGGAGACATTGAGGGGGCCGGCACATTGAGGGGGGGAGCTTGAGCAGAATCTCGCTGTCTGCTTGTTGTCCGTCTCATTCTCACACATTCACTCGTAGAGGTCCGCTGCTGCCGTTAAGCTAGCGGTAGCCCACGCTCTTTATTAAATGTTACAGAGAGATGGCACGGGAGTATTATGACTTGCTATCTTTCTTGCTGCGTACCATCGACCTATTATAAAGTTAAGCATAGCCTAAACGACTTGTTTAATTATTTGCATGAAGAACGCATTCTTACATCCGGTTTAGTGATATCAAAATAAGAGTCCTGCATGCAGCAGTAGCATAGGCCCTACTTGGAATAATAACCGGGTATAAGAAACATTTAGATAATTTTATGTTTAACCTATAGTATTAACCGGTTAAATATCTTCTTAAAGGTCAACAGGTTAACAATGGACATCCCTTCCTACTATGTTGATTGCTTTTGCTATCTTGTAACAGTTCACTTATGAGGACATAGATGATCCTGTGAGTGTTAAATTAGTGTTGTGTCTCCCAAGGGTCAGCAATGAGATCTATACTTACAAAAGCAAGTATATATGTATGTAAAATGATTAAGTGTGCACTGTAAACAATGTGACATGTGCTAAAGAGAACTCCTGTACCTGTCTGTCTGTGACGGTTGCAGGCCCAGCTGCCTATGAATTAAGTAAGAGTCAAAATAAGATATGGGGAACTATGAAGGGGTCACTGTGACCCCAAGGTATGACCTTAACAGATGCAATGTGACCACATTTAAGGCTTAAAAATATACCTCAATTAGACATAACTAAATGCTATAGGTGTGACGCACATTAAGTTACACCAATCACAGCAGCCCCAACAACAGTCTTATTATTCAACAGAACAATGCAAAAATAACAACTACAAAAAATACATAGTAAACTATTAACAGAAAAGATAACTAATCAATAAAGTGTAGAACAATCAAAGAATACATATTGTCCTTATTTTTACCTTATACTCTCTCTTGCCATAGTCACCATACTTCACTATGGATGAGTCTATTTTAACAGCAACAAAGGGACAATTGCACAATCTATTTAAACCGTTAATATTGTTTATTTTCACAAGCTGTAGTGTTTCAGGGCTGACCTAAAATGTGACTCAATAACAAAAGTATCTTAAAATAAAGATGTTTGAATTGTTAAATGATTAATTGCATTTTTTACAATATTTCCAGACACACACTGCTGTAAGTAGACTATAGATGACACTTGTGAAGCCTTACTGAAAAGATTTCCTTCCCGAACAAGGACAGGATTCTCCAGGCATATAACACTTTGAGGCTTTAACTGATCATGGATACATGTATGCATGTGTCACAGCAAGGCGAAGCGATGCCTCCGGGGCATTAACTGTGGTGTTTAATATACGGTGTTAAGGTGCTGGAAAACAAACATTTAAATTAAAGCGGTCAAACTTATGTTTCCACAGTGTCTGCACTTGATTGTGCCATTGCCAGACTGACACCGGCTGCCATTCTCAGGCGAATTTGCGGCCCAAAACACGCCCCTTGCCATCGAATAATTCAATTAATATTACCAATAATTAATACACACATATTCAAGGTAAAGAACAGGATGGCTGTAACAGCATGTATATTCTGTGGATACAATCCATAATAGCTATGGGTCTTCACTCTTCACAAGAAAGGGGTATTTAATATGCCAGGTCCTTGATACTGTGATCGTGAAGTTATCTATTCATTAAAATGAATTATTAGAATTGTTTTTACCTAATGCATGTTGAAAGCAATTTGAGTCTAAAATAAACTCTAATTTGTATAGGCTATGTCCCCTTCAACCCCGTTACCATTTTCAACCCTGTCACACCTTTATGGTATGTATTCCTTTAAGCTTATAAAAAATATATACTGTTTGTTTAACTATGTCTTAAATATTTATGGCAATCATAAGAATATTGATATTAGTTAAAAATATGAAGTAAAACCATATCTTTGATCAAAAATGGTGTGATCGCTGGCACAAAAAGGGCCCATTCCCTGTATGCTACTGCTCCATGCAGGACTCTTATTTTGATATTGCTAAACTGGATGTAACAAGGACTCTTATTTTGGTATTACTAAAGCGGATGTAACAATGCCAACTGCCAAAGTCAGACCAAACTACAGCAAGTAGTATAGGCTACGTTTAACATTGTAATAGGTACACTGCAAGAAAGATAGCCAGTCACAACACTCCCGTGCCATGTGTTTGTATTTAATTAACAGCGTGGGCTCCCGCTAGCTTAACATAGCGCTAGCATTAGCCTGCTTGAGGAGTGAATGTGAGAGAGTGACAGACAGTAGTGAGAGCCCTGAGCGCCGTCCCCCTCAATGTGGTCTTAGGCTCCCCCCCCTCAATGTGCCGGCCCCCTCAATGTCTCCTCCCCCTCAACGTTGGCTGCGGGCCGCAGTCAGGGGCTTCTCAAAGTGTTTCGTATGCGTAGAACAGATTTGTATCCGTAGAAGGTGGGCGGGACAACATTGTCGCATCATCCAATGAAAGCGCCGGTTGGGACCCGTGACGTCAGCATGTGAACAAACGGAGGAAAAGCCTTTTTCCTTCGTCCCTTTTCACCAGAAATTGTAGGAAATGACTAAATGAGCAACAACAACTATCAAACTAATGCGAAGTAGTAGGTAGTAGTGAATTGAACTCTTTTTCTGTAGTTTTACATAGCATTTTTTAAGTAATGGAGAATTATATTATATGTACTCCAGCCTTTGAGGAAAAGTAGTCCAAGGTGTCTGTAACAGTAAATAAGCCGCGTTAGCTAGCTTTGAGGTGGTTTCCCGATCATTTTAGACAGGACAGGAGGCTTATTATGTGACACGGGGAAGTTGAGGAGGGGATACCCATTAAACACCAGGACCTGCGGTGGTTTAATAAACAGTTGAGCTGCTTCACAATCTCTGTCCGGAGCCGCAGCAGTGTCTGGACTGACGGTCACGGACACAGACCTAGGGTTTAGCTAGAGCCTACAGGACACGGAGCCATCCCACGGAAACTATGAACTGTAAGTCTGGTTTTCTTATGTTTTTAAACTTCAAAGTTGGTCGGTATAATACGTTCAATGATGAGAAGCAACGTGTGGTTATAATGTATTGCAGGCAGCATAGCTAACCACTAGCTAACAAGTCATAATGGGTATAACAGCTAATGTTCGTTAGCATATTCTTTTAAAGGATGTACCGTTTTTTAAGGCATTTGGTCACTTCTAAGGATGTTAATAATTAGCTGTTAACGTAAAATAAGAAGGCTGACCAATTAATCCTTCCGTTAATCAGTTAAAATAATCCCGGCGCTAGCCAGGGAAATATGAGTCAGCTGAATACTGGAGTCTTGTTGCTATAATAATAATCAGCGTGTCTGTATGTCTGCTTTTCTGGGACATCGGCACCTTCATACATAGCCTACTAGTTTTACATCAGGATGTAATGTTAGCATGTGTCGACCTCATATAGAGCGTTTTCTGTCTTAATAGTGGCTATGAAGATCCAAATAAACACATGTGAGCAGTATACTATTCTGCTCAGCCCGTCTCAACATCATGTTGCTGTTTCTGAATAAAAACAGGTAGACAAGCGTCCCATTATGCAAAGGATTTTTTTAAATTGTGCAGCTCCATCGTGTTTAAATCATATTTTATATCTGTTTTTCCAGCCTGAAAAAAAACATTTACAACTAATTTTAAAAGTCACTAATGACAAGATACCCCCCACGAAGAGAATGAATTGCAGGGCTGTTATAATAAACTATATTGATTAGTTTTTAGCTTTGTGTTCTTCATCAACTCGAACCTACATGTATTTTATTTATTTTATAAATCTTAACATTATCTTAACATCTGAATGGCACAATCTGCTTTTCCACAGACTCATCTTGGCTGTCCTGCACAAGTGTCTGGGATTTCCATCCTGTCAGGGAGAAGCCATTGTACAGTGAGCAGCTACAGTCAGTCCTAACTATTATCCGTCATGTGTTTACTATAACATCACTAATGGGATCTAACAATTGTTTCCGTCCCCAGTGTATGCATTGCTGAGGGAAGGACACTCCAGATAACTGAAGACTTCACTGCTCCTGCTGCCTTGAGAAGATCTCCGAAGATGGAGCAGCGTGGAACTCACCTGGCAGTCACAGCACATCAGTCTGACTCTACACTCTACACACAATTTGTTTTCAATTTTTAGATTGTGATTATTATAAATCTAGACAAAGTCAGATCATACTCAATTCATAATCATATTGATTGCAGTAAATGAGGTGACATACTCAGTCATGTTTATTTGTTTGACATATTAAAAAGGTAGGGGAGATTTTGATTAAATATGGTAAACAGTTGGGCTACAGACCAAGGACTAAGTTACTAGTTTTATGTTTTGTTTTATAAAGTCTTGTTCCGGCACATGCCAGAGCATTTTGGGTATTTTGTTCATTTTCTCTTAATAAAATAACGCCATACAAAACTTTACTTGGAGGTATGCAATTGTGAGTGCATTATAGTTTTAAACTGGTTGATTTGTATTTTTCATTTTGACCGTATGTATATGTTTAGTAAATCCACAAATATTTTAAAAAGTCCAAATCTTGTGATTTGTTTGTGGGGTAAGCTTTTACTATACATTTGTACTGATTGTGCTTTGATGTGATAACTGCAAATCATAAATATAATTGATATATGGCATTTATTAGTCTTGCTTTAGCAGCATGCAGACCTACTTATTAATGCAGCACGTGATCTGAATTAACATGTTCTAAACTGCATAAAATGTTATGGTGTGACACTTTGTGATTGTGATTAATTAAAGTAATCACTGAAATGAGGTTATATGAAGCTTTGTACCCTGTTCTTCTGGACACGTCACATGAGGTAAGGTGTATAGCAGAACTGTCTGGGGATAAGCACACTAGTTAAACCTGATCATCTAATTATCAGTTTGTGATACAAGTAGTGATAATTTCACATGGAAAATGTGAGATAGAGGAACAATTATTCCAATTCAGTTTTAATATTTCCTCTATACTTTTCTATTGCCTTGTAGAGTAGGTTACTTATTCACTTCACTATTCACACGTTTAAATTAATTAAGCTTACTACATTTAGAAGACTAAGTGTATGATTTATAAGCATATTTCTGGATTTAGATACATGCTGAATACTCTGCAGCAAGATATGTAGGCCTACTTTATTTACTTTGGTCCTCAATGCCTGCAACGTCCTCTTCACCCCCTGCGTGTGGTGTGTTTTAACCATAGATAGTTTTAACAGCCAGGAGCCTTGACAGCGGCTGCGGGACAATAAACTATTGTCAATAGTTAGCCTGCTATCGGTGTGTGAATGGTAACGTGTAAATGGGAACAGGTCTCCCTTGCAAAAGAGTCTTCGGACTCAATGGGATATACCTGTATAAATAAAGGTTAAAAAAATATATAATGGAAATTCATTCTCTATTTAATAAGACTAATTTTATTAAAATGTAAAGGTTTTAAAGAGAAAAACAGCAGGTTTAAACAGTTACACCAGTGCCAATCACACAGCAGACGTTAACTGACGTCGACGCTGGCCCTTATATCTGCTAAAGTAAACTTGTTTATGACTTTCACTACTGGCATAAGGCTCCGCTGTAGTTCCCTCTTATTCAATTCCCTTATTATTACATTTCCTACATTTTCTGGTGAAAAGAGACGACCATGGACCAGCCATGGACATATGAGGGAGACGACGGAAACAGGCTTTCCCTCAGTCTGTTTAAATGCTGACGTCACAGGTCCCAACCGGCGCTTTCATTGGATGATACACAATGTTGTCCCGCCCACCTTCTACGGATACAACTCTGTTCTACAGGTACGAAATACTTTTGCACCAAATATAGCAGCTGGACGTGGTGCAAATCTACCTGCAAAAAACCCACTGCTGAGACTTGCAGGAGCAGATTCGAGCAGAGAAAACCCTCAGTTTAGAGTTGTAGGAACAGATTCGAGCAGTTGTATCGATGGATTTGTGCTCGCTCATTAAAATGCTGTGCTCGATATCATTTTATTTGAGAGGACATTTTTCACAGATGTGCAACTTCTGATGCGTTAGTTCACATTTGGGTTTACGAATGCACACATTTTGGGCATGTTCTCACATTATGAAACACGGGTGTGCAAATGTGTTTTGCACCAACTGTGCTGCAATGATTGTAGCAAAAGTGTCAAGCGCATGACTCTTTGAAGTTGCGATGCACAGGATAGGATTTGTGCACCCGTAACAACGATTTGTGAACTCATAGCCCCTATTTTGTGTCCACAATGGTAGAAAAAATATTTACGACTTCAAATTTACTGTTACACATTTGTGACTTTGGAGTACACATGCAAAACAAATATTTACGACTTCAAATCTACTGTTACACATTTGTCACTTCAGTTTACGCATTCGAAATCTGCAGTTGCATGTGCTAAAGACTTATGCTACAATAATACCTTCATAGTTTACAGGCAGAGCAGGGTTTTGACGTTGTGAGCGCTACACCAACTGCAGCAAGTAGCCGTAAGAGTTGCTAGGTGACAGTGGAAGCCGTTGGAATCTTTCCCCGTCGCTAAAACACCGCTGCTTAGTCCCTAATTCACCAAAGAAAGGGAACGGCGGATCTTAATCTAGCTGGTTATAAGGTCCGGTGCTCAATTCAAACCCCCACGCTTCATTTTCCAGAGTTTATGAGGGTATTTCTGCCCGGGGGTAGTTGTACAATGAAGTTGGACAGCTAGGCCAGGCTGTGTCCCGGACCACCGCCGCCAATATTATTAAGTATTGCCACACTTTATTTCTGTCTACAGTAATGTGACTTCTCACACCCTGTGTGTGTGTGTGTGTGTGTGTGTGTGTGTGTGTGTGTGTGTGTGTGTGTGTGTGTGTGAGAGAGAGCGCTGCACATAAGCACACGGGTTGACTGTGAGCGAATTGTTTCCGAATTTGAGGGGGATCACAATAGGGGAAAGCCAGCAACCGGAAAAGGAGGGGGCTGCGTCAGGGCTGCGTAGCTTGCCGCCGCAAGCGAATAGACGCTGGCGGAAGTGGTCATGCCAGACTAGGTTGTCACCAACAGAGTGAGAATCACTCCCATATATCCCAATTCACATGTGGAATAAAAAGAGGCTACACTTATGTTGATGTTGAAATGAACTGCCCCCAGTAACTTCATTAAATGTGAAGTTGGTATTTTATTTTCTTATGGTGTAAATTATGTGCTACGAAAATAACTATTATGATGTTGGTCTTTTATGAATTCTTTATTATCTTAATTGGGAGGGGGGGGGGGGGTATTTTATTTTAGCCTAGTTAAATCTTCCTCTCTTCTCCTCTCCTCTCTTCTGTTTTACCTCTTGTTCGTATTCGTGTAGAGTCGGTAAACTCCGGCGGTGGCCTGTTGCTTTAAATCTTGCCGCCGAAAAGGATTATGGGATACCACTATCTCCTTTCCTTTTAGCATAGGTTGGTCCTGGGTAACCTATGCTAAAGGAGGGTTAAAGGATGAATCCAGGCTCCTTTCCTATGCCTTTCCTAAGCATTTTGAGAATTCGGATCACCTATACGCCGAGTACTTCCGGTTCATCTCGATAGGAAAGGAAATTTCCTATGCAAAAAAGACTTTTCGGATAGGCCCAGAGTATGGGTGAGTTAGGCCAACTTCCTGTTGTTTTTGGCGAATACTTCAAAATAAAAGACTTCCTGTTGATTTTGGGGCGGGGCGCCAAGAGGCTTTTTTGTTTGTACTGGGATTGTACATTGCTGTATACAATTGTGTGGTTCTAAGTATAACACAGCCTGAGTTAAGCAGAGGAGGAGATATTGGCATTTTACCCAAGTTACAATATTTAAAATGTTTGTTTTGTCGTTATGGTTGTGCAAGTTTTAAATGGTTATAGTGAATATTTCTGTTAAAAATAATGTTAGGCTCAGTTAGGTTCTTGGCCTCTGAAGACCATGGGCCCCCCAAGGGCTGGGCCCTAGAAAGCTTTCCCACTTTCTACCCCTTATGGGCGGCCCTGGATGCAGTATGCTGGAAAAATACCCGGATGTCCTACTACATCTGATCACCACAAATCTACATGTTGTTTTAAGCGGCTCTGACCCACAATCCACTGCAGTGGAAGTTACTCAACATTAAATCAAGGCTCAAACTGAGAATAACCAGCCATGCAACGTATTTCCAAGCAAAAAAGAGTCAGGTTCAGTACCCTGTGGATGGTTTCTTGATAAGATTTGTATCATTTTAAAATTGCATGCTTATTGCATAAGATAAATGAGTGGACTGCACTGAATAAGATGCGAGTGAAGTTTAACAGTTTGAAAACTGTGTCACTTAGAATTTTGACATACTGACCCATAAAATGCTAGCCTGGTCTTACCAGACCATCGTACTTAATTCAATTTGTTTAGAAGGTCTGGAACTTCTCTATTGGCAAACGGTCCCTTACTTGGAGGCGGGTGTCTGTTTAAGTTTAAAACTATTGGATCTGCCCAGTGCCACTCTGGATCAGCCAACCAATCGCATAACGTTTGGTCATGACGTATGTCATGAGCCGACTTCTGACGGTGCGTTCCAGTTATACTGGGAACTCGGAAATTTCCGACTTCACTACATAATGTAGTCTATGGATCTACCGGTACCTGGCAACTAAGTCACTGCATTGTTAGTTTAGGTATATTTGGTTGTTTCTATTTCTTGGTGAAAATAGAAGGCTATCAAAGTGACTAGTGGAACGAAGCCAGTGTGAGCTGTGATTTACAAGACTGGAGAAGACGGTACTCACTCTTCATTACATAGTAAGACATAAAAAAGGCTTAGATGTAAGAGTCATCAGAACATGTCTTTAATGGAAAATATGTAGCAGCATTTCATTTTTAAAAAGTAAAATATAAATCTTACATTTTGGTGATAGGGGAAACATTTTTAAAGATGTAGGCTTAAAAATTAAAAAGATAAATACAATCAACATTTTAGCTTCTTAAGCCTGGCTGGTTCACTTGTCCATTTCAGGTAGCCAAGCTACTTGGTCCCTAAGCAAAAACATGGCCATGTTTTGACCAATTAAAAATGGCAAGAGAAAAAAAACCAACAACAAGAGCAACACTGGTTCATACACACCATGCAAAGCCCCTCTTTTATAGCAGCACACAGAGTCAAAATATGACCCTTGAGATAGTTTTTGGGCACTCTCACACACACAAACACATGCACGCACACAAAATCAAGTAGACTAAAAATGTCCATTCCATATGGCCTCTGCATAGAAAAAAAAACTAAAAAAATAGGGCAACCACTTAATGTAGGTGTGGTTGTTAATTAATGCAAGAATTTGGGTGAAATGCTCCACAAAAAAATCTCCTCTTGGGGCGTCCTATGCCGCGTTGTCTGTTCACCCAAACTGGAGGGTTGAAGGGGTAAGATTCCTGTGGGGATATGGACGCTCACTGTGTGTCAGCGTTTGGCCCCAATTCTTACAAAGCCAGTGTGCGCGCCCAACAGAGAGAGATTTTTAAAAAAGCATCCCAATCCAAGTAATCGATACAAAAAACAAAAAAAAATATTAAATATTGTTTCCCCCATTAAAATCCATATTGGTACTGCAGAGGCGTCACTGTTGAGGGCCAACATGTGGGTGTTTGGTTTTCCTTCCTCTTACAGCTAGAAGGTTAAAAACACAATTAAGAGTTTTGTTGTGGTCTGGTCAGTTTCAGTGTTGCGTCACTACTGTGGAAGGAGCCGTTGTGGTCTGATCTTGGGCACTGTGGCGTCCACTCGCACTAGTTCCTCAGTCTTCTCACTGCTCAGCGGGGGGGTGAGCACGCCTGACGGGACAGGACAGCTGCGGTGATGCTCCAAGTCCAAATCCTGGTAAGAGTTGGCCTTTTCCTGCACACACAGGACACATACAAACATGAATGTACTGTCAAAGAAAGAGGGGGGGGGGGCTTTGTGCTTTCTTTATTGCAGATATTGAGACACGCAATATTTTCTGTATTATTTACACACATAACTTGTGGAAATGTGGAACGTCAAGTAGGGATGTCCATGGTTAACCGTTAAGAACCGGTTAAAGCTGCAGTTGATCGTTTCAGCCGTTTTCAGCCGTTGGGATCCCAACGGCTGTTTTCCCAACGCTCTACCTGCTGTAGCTCCTCCCTCTGAACGACAGATATGCGCGTTCATGTGAGTTCAGTTACATTGACAGGAGACAAACACCATGTCTGATTCCGAGGTGATTAAACATTAGTAATGATAACTACATACGTACATATTGAGCATACATTTTAATCACAGACATACCATGTATGTTAGCTTAAAATCATTTTAAGTGTACTGGTAGGCCTAACAAAAGTAGCTGTAACTGCCAGGCAAGATAGCAAACTAATTGTAACAGAGCGGAGAGGTGTGTGTGTATGCTCCTGCTCTGACCGCAGCTGGGAGGGGCTGCTCGGGCAGTGTTGCCAACTTAGCGATTGTGTCGCTATATTTAGCTACTTTTCAGCCCCCCTGGCGACTTTTTTTTCAAAACAGCGACAAATCTAGCTTTTTTTCTGGTGTAATTGGTGACTTTTTCGCCGAAGCAAATATCACTTGTAACGCTTCTCAACGAGCAGCGGGAGCCTCCCGGCCCGTCCCCCGTCACAGAGCACTGACAGACGGCCCGGTCCTCGCGCAGCAGCCCCTCCCAGCTGCGGTCAGAGCAGGAGATAGGCTACACCTCTCAGCTCGGGGCTGCTGCGCGAGGAGCGGGCTGCGTGTCAGTGCTCCCGCTGCTCGTTGAGAAGAGATGATACTTGCTTTGGCGAAAAAAGTCACCAATAACACCAGAAAAAAAAGCTAGATTTGTCGCTTGTCGCTGTTTTGAAAAAAAGTCGCGAGGTCGCGGTCGGAGAGGTCTTGATGTGATAGGGCAAGAAGACATGGCCGGTGTACTTTTTTTCAAGCTCTCTCCGTCTCCCTTTCAGCAGTTAACTTTTCAATATTCGTCTTTCCTCGTTTTTTTGCTGTCTTAGCGGTGTTAGTTGTTAGTATCCTGGGAATGGTAAATTGAGGGTTCGTTTGTGAAGACATTGCTACTCGCTGTCCGCCGCAGTAGCCTTGTACCAAACAGTAGGCTAGTGTCAGACTGCTAGGGTCGTGAACGCTCACGCAACTGACGCATGAACGTCGTTGCCAAGGTCCCACAGCCAATAAGAACAGAGAATCTGACCTCGCTCTGATTGGTCAAAATTAACATGAGCGGTGGCAATTTTGGGGGGCAGCACACAGAGGCAGGGGGGAGCAAAGTGATGAAAAAATATTTTCAGACTACTTCACCTACATATAGCTGAATGGCTATTATGACAGTTTTGCCAAATATTACAGTAAAAAAACTCTCAACTGCCGCTTTAATACTAAAGGTTAAACGGTTAAAAAAAAAATAATCTTAATTTCTCTGAAATCCGGACTCTTATTTTGATATCGCTAAACCGCATGTAAGAATGCCAACTGTCGGTAAAGAATGAAAAGAGTAGTGTAGGCTACGCTCAACTTTATAATAGGTCCATGGTACGCTCCCAGTCACAACTTATGGTCACATTACAACACTCCCGTGTCATATGTTTGTATAATTTAATTAACAGCGTGGGCTCCCGCTAGCTTAACATAGCGCTAGCATTAGCCTTCTTGAGGTGGATGCTGTCCTGCATCTATCACCGTCTCAGTGAGTGTGAGGGAGTGACAGACAGACAGGCAGTGAGTGCCCCTGCACAGACACAGAGAGGACTGCCATGCTTGTGTGCCAGGATCAACAGCGAAAATCCGTCATAAACAAAAGCGTTAAGTATCGTTATGCAGTACTGATAACATCGGAGCTTATCAACATTGCGGTCTTTCAAAATGTTGCCCCGTGCTCAGCACTACTTAGCACCGGGTTTCGGCAGGCTACCCATCCCCTAAGCATGTGTGTGTAAATGTCCCTTTTCAGTCACGTATTTCACTTTCTGCTCCTACATTCGCATACTAGACCTCTTCTCATAACAGACAAGGTGCCGTGTGAATGTCAACATGTAGGCATTTAAATTGGCTACTGGTCCCTGAATTGATTTTAAATTAATATGCCGGTCCTTGGAACAAAAAAAGGTCGAGAGCCCTGCTATAATGCTTCATGTATTTCACTATAAATAGACTACATTAAATCTTAACAGTTAATAACCGTTAATTCTGGTGGTTAACCGGTTAAAGAAAAAATTGTAAATGGCCATCCCTAACGTCAAGTGTTTAGACACTGGTGATTTAGTTCAGTTATGTTAGAAAGTTCTAGGTCCAGGGCTCCGGTGGCGTAGTGGATAGAGTGCGTACCATATTGGCTCCGACCTTCTTTGCAGTGGTCACAGGTTCAATTCCGACCCGTGGACCTTTACTGCAGGTCATCCCCCTCTCTCTCTCTCTCTGTCTCCCCATTTCAACTCTGTACTGTCAAATAAAGCTTGAAAATGCCAAAAAATAATATTAAAAAAAAATAAAGTTCATCCATCAGCTGATGTAGCATTTTCAATATAGCAGGATGAGATGTGGGGGTTGAAGCTTTTTCAGCGGCCTATTTAACAGTGATTTATCTATAGGGGAAGGTGGGGTGATTTGTGCAACTTTTTACTCAAAGTGATTCTAAAGTGAGGCCTTGACAGTTATGTCTCCAACTCAAATATGTACATATATTTCAGGATGTTGTGCATCCCTGGCAATAAAAACTTTGGATCTGGAATAAACTGTTTAAGAAATATAGCTTTCGGAATAAAAGTTGCCTTGTCGCACAAATCACCCCACGTAGTGGGGTGATTTGTGCGTCATTGTGTCACAATGACAAAGTCACCATCATCATCTTTCTGGCCATCTGAACTCTCATCAGTGGTGTCGTTAAGTGGAATTGAGATGTCACTCTCTTCTGAGCTACTGTAGACAATCACTTTCTTTTGGTGACCAGCGTATACAGCCATGCCACTGGCACAACTCTTAGAAATGTACTTTGCACTAGTTGCTCCGTGCTTGTGGAACCAACTGCCACCTGACAAATGTGATTCCCCCTACATTTCTGCCTTTAAATCAAGGCTCAAAACCCATATGTACACCCTGGTGTTTCCTCCCCATTAACCTCTGCACTACTTACTTACCTCTGCACTACTATCTGTGTTTATGTGGATGTATGGGCTTTACGTCTTTTATTTTGGTTATTGTTATTTTACCTTCATTGTTTACCTACTGAATGCACTATGTACAGCACTTTGGACAGTGCAAACTGTCATAAATGTGCTTTTATAAATACATTTTATTACTTACTTACTTATAACTCACCCAGGCCCTTGTGCACAAATCACCCCATCCCCAGAATTTTGGATAATAGGCATGATGCAGCAATTTAGGGTTGACATTGTGCTAACTATATAGACTCAAAGTGTAGCATACCAAAGCACTAAAACATGTGTCAAATGTTTTCAAACGTGTCTATAATTGTTCAGACACAATAATCAAAAAACCTTGATCATGGAAATTTTACTTTGAAAGGCAAAACACAGTTTTTTGAGCTTAAATGTGCTTATATCTTATTCCTTGTGTCTCCCTTCTTTACAGGATGAGTCAAATGGATGGCTCTTCTTAAATATGTGTTCACATTTCCAATTTCTTCCACGGTTTTCTAGAAACAAGGGGTTTTGCAACTTCCAAAATGCACAAATCACCCCACCTTCCCCTACTTCAAGTCGTAAGCTAAAATCACGAGTAATATCTTATTTTTTATAATATTTATCACTGAAGTTGTCTCGTCATTCCAAAAGGTTGACTCACCAGCCATGTCAGGTAGGGCCCGTGGTTCTGGATATTGTGCATGTCGTCTGCGGGGATTCCTGTGAAGGTTTTCATAGGCGAGCCGCCCACCTCCTGCAGCGCCTTGGCAAACGGCACCATCCACCTCACACACTGCTCTACCTCCACCCTCTTCAAAGCTGCATGGACACACACACACAACACAACACAACACAACCAGGGTTACACCCATGGACCTATAAAGAAATGGACAGCGGACTGAAAACCGTTGGAACGTTGAAGCCATTCATTCCTATGAAAGCTGCTCATTGGCGCAGGGCGACCATACAGGAAGTATTCGCTTCCGCGTACACGGTGCCAACACGCCCCTTAAGCGTGACGCGCAGTGTACGTTTCACTGACGTTCTTGGATGAAGAAAGCAGTGTAACAGTCTAATATGTCCATGCCGTAAACTAAGCTGAAGCTAAGCGGAGACGAGCACAGTTGTATTGTTTATCTACCATGGAAGTATAAATTACATATCCCCGATGATTCTCTGTATGTAATCTTAAAATGAAACCCCGTTGTTGTTAAGTAATATAGTGATTCACAAGTTCTAAACGAAGACTACTCCTGCCATCAGGGCAGCACTATTAGCTAATGTAAGCTAAACCAGATAGTGGGTTAGCGCTGTTTTCGTAGCGTGTGCTGTTAGGTAGTGAGCATAGTTCTTAGTGCTCTATTGAAATAAAGCAAACAAATGTTCAAATGCCAAAGTGAGCTTTTTAAAGTTTAATTATTAGACCGAATGTGTGGTTGTCAAAGCAATTGCCTAATCAGAATGGGTTAGAATTAGGGCTGTCAAGCGATTAAAAAAATTAATCTAATTAATTACAGGCTCAGTGATTAATTAATCTAAATTAATCGCATACTTTTATGACACTTTTATACCTGTTTATAAACAGCTGTATAGCCTGCTAGTCTCTCTCTCTCTCTCTCGCTCTCTCTCGCTCTCTCGTAACTTCTGTCTCCACAACAGACAGCGCTGCACTGCCACAGATGCTTATGCCGATTCATTCACCATCGTCGTACTCATAGGCAAAAATATTGAGAGACACACACACGCACACACACACACACACACACGCACACGCACACACGCACACACACACGTTTACGCGGACGACGAGACAGCTAGCAAACAAAATTGAGACACGGGGAGAAAGATTGAGAGATACTGTTTTGAACCTAGCCTACATTGTTGCACCCACTAAATCAATAATGCACAGACACTGGCTGCGGAGAATAAAGTAAGATGTCTTCCTACCTTCATGCTTATTAAACCGTCTATAGAGCCCTCGGCCCCCTGCTTCTCTCTTTACTTTTCTCCCTTTCACCCGCGCGGGCTGTGTCTGCTTCAGGTGCAGCTCGGTGCAGCTACGCACCACTTTTGCACCGGGTCAAAGGGCATTATAGAAGTGCGATTAATCTGCGTTAATTTTTTTAATCGCGTTAATTTTTCTGTGATTAATTAATCGAAATTAACGCGTTAATTTGACAGCCCTAGTTAGAATTAGTTTTATTTTCCTGCTGTGGGTATCAGTTATATTACAAATTACACAAGCTTAAAAATTCAATGTAAAGTTAAACAGTTACAGTTAAACAATCCTTTTTTAAAGAATATTAGTTTGTCCCTTTTTGACCTATTGTTTTGGAACTGAAAATCAGGCTGTCTGGTTCAGATGAGAGTTGGCAACGAAATACCAGTTGAAACAACATTCAAGTTAAGTAATTAAGATGTTTATTGCTTTCAAGCAAGAGTCAAGGCACAATTATCAATAAGAATCAAGAATGTCAGCAATTTTTCAAAAATATATAGTAAACTGTACCTGTTGCTGTACCTGTTACATGAAACACAAACATTTGCAAGTCCACAACAGGCTTAACATGTATATAGATTATATATAAATATATTTCCATAACACCAGATAAAGAAAAACACCTTGTAGGCTATTTACATTTTCATTCAGGGAACTCACTGATTCATTCAAGTTGTTAAGAAGCGAAAGAGTCTGAAATGACCCACATGGATGGAACTATAACAACTATAAAAAGACATGGAAACCAGCAAGCAACACGTTTTAAATTAAATAACCTGATTATAAAATAATAATCATGGATTAAAGCAATTGCAGAATTAGTTAATCTTCAATGTGATTTAAAACTCTGGGATGAGCAGTTCCAAAATAAAAGTGGCAAAATGTTAGTGCAGCCACTGTAGAGTTGTTAAACGCAGCCACTGGTTTGTTGACCTGATTCTTTTGAACGTGTGTGTGCAATAAATCAGACAGATATGATATAAAAATAAATGGTTACATATTGAACAGCAACGAAGTTGGAGTAGCCTATAACAGCATAATCAATTATAATACACCAACATTGTTAACTGTCATACATAACTTAACAAGCAACTGCAAAATTAAAAACCAACGTAACTGAAATGGTTATATTACACTAACAATATTATAAAAATTACGTAGGTCTCCCATAATCATTCAAGTAATCAATACATCCGTGCCTGTTACAGGCATTTCAATGATGTGTGTTTTGGTGTTTTCCACACCATGGGTAGCGCAAATGGCATAGTACCCATTAGAGATTATTAGAGCTCATCAGCACAGCTGGAGGTGATGGTGAAGCTGCCGCTGGATGAGCAACTAGTTTTTGTACATGATCCCGTAATGCACCCATCCTTTGCCTATGGATCTTTTCAATAAATGGATCAATATAGTGAATCGCAATGATCGCAAGCAGAGGAACGTGAGAGTTGAGCTCACGCGACTAACAGCTGAACCAGTCTACAAATCCCTCGGCGACTGTAATGTTAAAAAGTCACATGCCTAAAAATCATCAACGTCCTTCATGTTAAGTAAAAGGAAAAACCTCAGACACGAGAAGTTAATGGAGCCTCGCACTGAAAGAGTCATGGACCTATAAAGAAACACTGAGCCCTCTCGGAGGCCGGAGCAGAAAACCGAAACATTTGTTTCACTACGACTCTATTCAGCTGCCTACGGCTGCCCACCCCTCCTTCTCCCGCGAAAACAAACTGAAAGACGTTGAAAGCCGTCGGGCTAATAAAACGCTTGAGGTGGCGTTTTTAAACGAGAAAACTTCAGTTTCATTAGTACATGGTCTAAAGATAAGTATGAGCCTATGATTGATATCCAGAAAAAAATTGCGGAGACACAATCTTGTTCGCCGCTTGTATTGTGTGGACGGGGAAATCTGCCTCAGGGCTCCATGGAAAATAAGCTCCCATTCACAGCATGCAGTACCAATGGGTTGGCCACTAGTCCATGCTGGCTACTCGGAGAAGGCAGCATCCTGGGGGCCTGGTTACACCAGGCACAATGTTAATATTAGAGCGCTACAATGTAATGGGGTAGGACTAGATAAGTTGTTACTTTCTCCTACCCCCTTTCGAGCATGTAGAAAGTGTGTGTTTTTTTTGTTTTGTTTTTTGCATTTTGTTTTTTATTTATTCATCTATTACAATATTTTTTTTAAAATGCTATTGCTTGCATGTTTGAAATAGGGCTGCAACTAACAATTAGTTTGATAATCGATTAATCTGTCGATTATTTTCTAGATTATTAATCGATTCGTGTTTTGCTCCGTAAAATGTCAGAAAATGGTGAAAATTTTTGATCAATTTTCCAAAGCCCATGTTGACTTCCTCAAATGTATTTGTATGTCCAAAACACAAAGATATTTCAGTTTACTGCCATAATAGGATTAAAGAAACCAGAAAATGTTCACATTTGAGAAGCTGAAATCAGAGAATTCGGATTTTTTTTATTAAAAGATTACTTGAAACGATTAATCGATTATCAAAATAGTAGGCGATTATTTTAATAATCGATTAATACTCGATTTGTCGATTAATCGTTGCAGCTCTAGTTCGAAATAAGACAATCAATCAATCAATTATACAGTGTCTGCTGAAGAGTACGTCTACAATTAAGATGATTTTTATTTACCGGAGACGTTTTCCACCAGTTCCAGAGAGGAGAAGTGAAACAGGGCTGAAGCAGCGAGGAGTCCATTGGAGAACTCCAGACAACGCATGTCCAGCATACACAGGTCCAACAACTAGACAAACACAAGAGGGAAAGACAGCTGGAATTAACATCAGCACATTACTCAAAAGAATAGTGCAAAGGAAGTCCTTGCAAGAAAAGACAAGAGCAGGAGTTAAGATCAAGTACTCCTAATAAACCACAATGTCAATACATTTAGGAATGAAGAGTTCCAGTTGGTGTTTACTGGATTTGACACGGTCAATTTGTTTTTAATCCCGATGAAGGTTTTTTTTACTGGGAGTTTTTTCTCAGCCGAGCTAAGGGTGTAAGGGCAGGGTGTCATACTGTATGGAATGTAAAGCCCACCGAGGCAAATGTCTATTTGTGATATTGGGCTATATAAATAAAACGGATTTGATGTGATTTTGATTTAAAAGCTCAACTGGTTAGAATGAATAATCCAGAGATTTTACAAGAGACGACCGCATGCACCGACTACCATGGCTGCCTTTAAAAACCTAACCCATGCATCTGGCCCACTTCAGGATGAAGTCCTCAGTTGAACGTTGGGGTGGCATACTGTTTTGTAAACACCAATTAAATGACTAAAGCTGTGATTATACTGAGGCAATACCAACTACTCAGCGTTCAGTTAATGTTGCTGTGAAGTGTAATTATCACTGTAAAAAGATCACAGGTAAAGCCCCTATCTCACTGGGCTGCGACTGTTCGCGACATGTTTGCGAATTTTGAACATGTTCAAAATTCAAGCGACCGGACTGCAAGGCTCTGCGACTCATTCGAGGAAATTGAGACCCCCGCGAACGTTTCAAGACAGTTTAGAGACTCCCTCGCGAATGCAGTCTCCAACTTGTCGCAAACAGTCGCAGCCCAGTGAGATACGGCCTTAAGGATTCAGCTTCATCCAATGTTGTTTAACCACAGTTATATTGATAAGGATATAGATCAAAGACAACTAGTCTAATGTCGATAGGTGGACGGGTTCCCCATCTACAAGTGAATGTATCTGAAGACAAACTCAGACTCATTTCACTGCTTACAACTACTAAAATGGCGGACGTGTTAAAATTCCATTTCAAATTGCCAAAGCACCATATAACAATGATACTAAATAAAGCAATAAAGAAAACTCCATGTACCTCTGCGATCTGTGTGAAGGTAGCCTGGGGATACCTGGGGATGAGCAGCTCCTCCGTCTCCTTCAGGTAAGCCACCTGCATGTAAACGTTGAGCCAGGAGATGGGAGTCTCTGGGTTCAGAATCCAGTTCAGCTCCTGTGGTAGGGACAACACGGGGCAGAGAGGTAAGACACACTGACCAAAACAGTACTACTAGCACTACTACTAAAAAGGCCATTTAAATAGAAAAAGAGTCAAGGTTTTCCCAAGGTTCCAGCAATTCCATTTGACAGACATGCATTTCCAAAATGGAGTGCAGGGTCAGAGGTTCGATCCCCCGCCTACCCACAACATGTCCAAGTGTCCCTGGGCAAGACACTGGCCCTTTCCCAAATGACTCCCTATGCACTCCCACTCCGTGAGCGAGTGTGACTTGCTGTGGAGTCACCCTCGCGGCTGTGGAGTGCCACTCGATCATTAAGGGGAGGGTATAACAACGGCGCGGCTTTGGCAAGCCCTCGCCTCTGTCAGACGGAAACAGGAAGACTAACTAACACTAGTTAAACTGTTAAGTCTTTATTTCTCCTAAAATAAAATTCCACCACATTTATATTTGACCTGAAACACTCTTTACATTCATAGGCTACACATGTGAGAGTAAAATGTAGTATTGAATAAAAACAAACACTCCCATGATTTTTTGGCTGCATAATTAATTTTTTGTTAAACATTTTGTAACTGCATATTCTTAATTTTACCAGCTCAGTCTGTAGTGGAGAAAACGGGTGGGTGTTTTTATCCGCTGTTTAATTATCCTTTTAGTTTACATGCGCAGCAGCATACAAAACCAGGGAAAAGAAAAATAGTCTGCTAAAGCATGTATTCCACTTGTCATGATACGTTAATCTGCCATTTCGACCCGCGAATCGCGGCAGTTAATTAGCGTGCATAAATTATAATGCACTGCAAGGGTGGTCATAAATAAGAAAAGTCATGCGCTCCAGCTGACTGACGTCACCGCCGCTATTACTACCCCTCATCGGCTTTAACAGTAACACAAATCTTACTAACAATTTAAGGAAATAATAATCACTGTCCCTTATTAACTTGTGGGCATTTTCTTCATCTGCTTCATTTTATCTTTTTCCACGCCTTGAAAATACACTAACGGTAGACAAGTGGCATAATCAAATCAACAAGTGTAAAACAACATGTTAATTCCGATATTGTAGGCTACCCTCCGGTTCCGTCATTTACGGCTTTTCATAAAAATAATCAATCAAATGTCTGTTTGAGGTAAGAGAACGTTTGATTTATAATTCGGGAAACAAACTCCATGGAACTCTCATTGTAGGTTTGGCTCCTCCATTCCGGACTTAATTGATTGGCGGACACCTGTGTCAAACGTAGGGCTAAGCCACCATCGATGCAGACTCGGTGATCGAGGGCTTTATAACCCACTCACACTCGAGGCTCTGTGGTTTGGGATGACACTCAATATGGCGGGCCCTCCTCGCGAACGGAGGGATAGTGGATAGGGATAGGGTGTAGGGGGTGGATCTAGATTGGGCCACTGAACCCCAAATTGCTCCCGAAGGTTCAGAGAGTGTGTGTATGAATGGGTGAATGTAGTAAGAAATGTAAAGCGCTTTGGGGCTGAGAAAATCGGCTAAAAAAGCGCTATATATGTCGAGTCCATTTACCATTACCATTTACCAAAATCATGTAATAAAAGAAAATGAACTGCCATTGTCTGGGTATAAAAAGAGACTACGAAAGGCTCTTCAGTCAAAAGCAATTAGTTTGAAAGGAGAATGACCCTGTTCATATGTTCAAAATGAATGTATTTTACATCGTTTATGTGTGAACTACAACTAAGCTTAAGTGTAGAGGTGCTGTCCTGTTCACCATTAGTACCACAGGTAACTAAAAATCAAAAAAGATCCCAACCAAGTTCTACTAAAACTCTACACTGTTAAGGCCGTTTCACACGGTAGGCGACATTCCGCTCGCTATGTCGCCTGGCACCGCGGCTTCACTTTGCGCTCCCCGTGTGAAGTGACGGGCGGAGGAGCGCGATTGTGATTTTTCAACCGGCGCAAGAAAAAGATAAGAAGTTCTCAACTTTTCCAACGGAGCGCGCGCATGCGTTCGACGAGCACGGAAGAGACAGTTCCACAGCAGGAGTGGGCCCGCTTGACAGAACGCCGCGCCTTCTCTCTGCCCGCTCGCCTCTCCATTGAGAATGCATTGTCAGGGGCAACAAGCGCGTTTCGTGTTAAACGCCCTTTACTCTGAAGTGTCATTGATGGTAGAGTAGTGTGTGTGTGTGTGTGTGTTCTGTACCTTCATAATAATGATTTCCATACTGAGAATCTCGTCTTCAGTGCAGGCCTCGTCAGTTACATAGGCAAACTTGTGGACCTTGGGAGGATACATCTCCTGGGAGAAGAGAAAAAGAACATTGGACCAGCATTAGAACAACCATCTCATGACATTCACTTATCCAAAGTTAACTAGAAATAACTATTGTCTACTTAAGCAGGGAGTTTAGATCAGCCCATTATTGTTACCTCGACTTTGGCAGCGATGAAGAGACATGTGATGCCTATGAGCTGCAGCGTGGACTTGAAGACGTTTCTCTGTGTGCCCATGAAGCGATCAAAGTAGTCCTGGGCCAGGTGGTACGTCTCCCTGTGCAGCTTGTACACCTCACACACCTAAAAACACACACATACAGATCGATCAGTGCACTGCTGTGGCGTCCAATGATTCTAAAGCATGTGCACGCTGGTCCTGTACTGGTGTGAGTGGACATCCAGCAGAATCTAGATGTCCACATTAATAAACATGTGATCATCATGAGAAGCTTGTCTAAAAGGAGAGTATTTGCAGATTAGTGTTTTCCCTGTTTGATATTTCTCTGCTGTGATGCTTCAAAGCTAAAAAAAAAAACTCTTCCTCTTCAGTAAAGAAGGTGGCAAGGTTAGGTTTTTTAGTAACGCCCCTTTCTTGTCCACAGGTTAATATATCAAGTTGATATAACCCCCGCGTTATACCCGTAATCCATGACCTTGGGTTTAGGTTGTCAAGCAAGCTAAGGCAAAGAGAGCCAGGCTCTGTTGAGCTTGCTTCATAGTAAAGACCTCTGGTCTGTGACTGACATCAGTTAAAAGGCATACTAAGTCTTTGTAATCCTAACACTTTGTGTCAAAATAAGTGAATATTGTGCTTGTGGTGTGGTAAGAGCACCCCCCAATGTTTTGCTACTCACTTTAAATAACAACAAGCCTTCAGTAACATGGCAGAGTATGCATTTTCTAAAGTTTTTGACTAATATAGGTGAAATGTGTACTGCCCTACAAAGGAAGAAGGCAGTAACTCCCCAGAGTTCCGAACTGAGAAAAATGACTTAAAGTTTTCCTCTTGTCTTGGTCTGAAACACAGTTTATGGCTGTGAGGTTCCTGGTTTGTGCAACTACACACGGAACACGTTCTTTTTTCATAACCAGAAAATGACAGCACCTTAACTGCAGCAAGGGAAAGCCTATTGTTGTCCTAACCTCAAATAGTTATTTATACAGTTGTAAAAATGAACATGATGTTCTGTAGATGCAAGCATTTGAACTCCTATGCTGCCATTACCTAAGCGGCCATTTTAAATCACAATATGCAAGTCCAGCAGATAGGTAATACATTCAGCCTCAACTTTTCCCCTACACATACAGCTGAAAGAATCAAAATGCAAGTCATGCTATGCTTTGCTTAGCATGGTGTTAAAGAGCTCAATAAGACAACATGCTACATACCTCCATGAGCCAGTCCAGGAGAACTGCCCTCATCTTGGGCTGCAGGTGAGGATGCTTCTCCATCATGTTGACGTCCCTGGTGTAGACCTTGTCCTTCTCCAACATGTTGTTCCACACCACATCCTTACTGGCCCAGCTGACAGACAAACCAAACATGGACACAATGGTTTCTTCACTATTGCAGGACTTGCATTTAAAGAGTATTAAAAGTATTCCTTGGACAGACACATAAGCCATAAGTTTAACAGCTAATACAGAGTGAACACTTCTCCATACAGTTCCTACCAGGCTGTACTTAAAGCTCCGATTAGGGATGAGGCAGTGACTCAAAAAGGTGACTAGCTGCAACCAATACTGTAACATTTGAATTGAATTTGAAAGCCATCCGTAGGTGCTTTGATACAACAGCAGCCGGCTGTAGCTTCTAACCTGAAAAAAAAGACTCAAGAACACAGTACTCACCACAGGACAGGAAGCGGGGCGCAATGCACGGGGGTTACAAATATGTTGTTGAAGTTGTAGTGGGGGAAGCCTGCACTGGGTTGGTCCTCCTCCTGATCAGGTGTGGGGATCCACCTGTGTGGACTGGTGTAAGCAGCGCCAGGACTCCACGACTGCTAGACAGGAGACAACAGAGAGAGAGGACATGAGGAAGATGGTAAGTGGACGCCACTTATATAGCGCTATTCCCTGGTTTTTCACAGACTCAAAGCGCTTTACATTGTTTTGTATACATTCACACAATCGCACACATTCATACACCGATAGCAGCAGCTACCATGCAGGGTCCAAGCTAACTATCGGGAGCAATTCAGGGTTCAATGTCTTGCCCAAGGAAACTTCGACATGTTGCAGGGAGTTGGGGGATCGAACCACCAACCCTGCAGTCCAGTGGCCGACCGCCCCCTACCCTCTTCGCCACAGCCGCCGAAGATGTTCGAAACGTCTTGTGGTAGGGCACACTGTTTAATTGACAGACTGCACACAAATTACAGGCTGAAAAAGGGAAAATAGACACAACCTCCTTAACTAGTCTGAAGTACTGGTTAAGGAGGTGACAGAACTATCAAGATGTGCTTCTGGAATGATCAACCAAGCTTATATAGCAGCAGTGTTGAATGTGTTACTGACCAAGTGGTCAGACCCAGCGTCTCATCAGAGAGACGACATATACCGCTCTTATCTCTCGCAGACTTTTACTAAAGGCTCCTGATATTCCCAACATGTAGGAATTACAACAAAAAAAAAGTGTGTGCCGCGGTGCATAATGTGTTATCAGTATGGTTGGGGTTTGCCTTTTATTGAATATTGCAAAGCTTTCAAAACCTAGTTTCCCCCCCACCCGTGAGAGCATGAAATTCCTCTCAAATCAAAGCTGGGGGTGTCCATGTTTTTTTCAGTTAGGAGGGTGAGGAAGTTTTATTGCTATTGAAATGGATGGAGCCCTATTGGCTGTGGCTTCAGTGTCAGTTAACCGTAAACTCTCCTAACCGACAGTTAACATTAAAAAAACATGGAGAGCACCAGCTTTGATTTGAGAGGAATCTCAAGCTCTCGCAGACTAAAAACCTTCATTATTGAAAACAACACCTTATGAAAAGACAACGCTGGAACCCGGACAGGCCGGTTCTTTAGTTTTGTGATAACTACACATAGAGAAGGAGCAAGTCCAAGACAGATGAGGGCAATGAAGCTCTGATACACTGCTGTTTGTAACGCCAGCCGAGGCTCTGATGAGGGAAATATAGCAGGCGACTTGCATTTAACAACACGGACCAAGTGGTCAGCCTCAGTGTATGGGTTGACTGAGACAGGGGAGGGGGAAGGGGAGGGGGGGCACATGGTTGGACACTAGGCTTACCTCACAGTCACGCTGCTTCTTCTTGGTCATCTCAGCCACCTCGTCGTCCACATCTTGTAAATGCTGAGGATTGAAGATGGGAAAATGAGATTATTTCATACGCATTTGAGTTCACAAAAAGCACAGAGGTGACCAGATCAATTTCCGCCCACGAGCTGTGAAAGGTCAAAAATTCCTGTTAAAAAAGGACGTGAAAAAAAGTGTAGTAGAAAAACCTTGATAAATGCATGTTTATAATACAGTTCAATCAGCCACAGGACTCCATTATTTGCCAGCAGTCGTGAATGTGTGCAACCACAGTGTTATATGTTGGCTATTCAATGAGCTAAGCCATGTGTATCCTAGCTACAGCTCAAAATAGGCCACTTATAAGCTCGTCTGCGAGCCTTATAGACTACTTACAATAGCAACATCTGCCTTCCTCTTTCTCGGTCGCAATGGGTTTTCTTTAGGCGCCTCGGGAGCAACAGACTTGGGTTCTGTCTCTTCCCTGGAACAACACAGAACAAAAGACGTGGCGTCAAATCTCCTGAGTCGACATGAAACATTTTGACAGGCTTTCGATAGACCTTATGTTATGTGGATACAGTCAAAATAAGCTCCCATAGCAACAAGCTAACTAGCCGGATGGCTAAAGCTCCATCCAGTCAACTTTTCTTTCTGTCGTCACACACTTTGATTGACGCGCTTAAAAAAGTGCCGTGTCTTCAACAAATGTCAAACTTACCGTTGTCCTCGCATTATACTCAGACTGGTTGGGGTCTGTTTCGAAGTAAACCTGTCAATGAGAAATATTAATAGATTTATTTTGAGATTTAAGACAAGAGTATCTCACACTCCCAACCCCCACTCTCAACTCCCTCCTTTTGACAAAGACTAGCGCGGGGAAATAGAAGCGGTATGCAATGTTACAAGTCGCCAAAAAGTCCCATACAATGCAAATACAGTCCCCAACTAAGCCGGGGACAAACCAAAGACACCACACGAGCTGCTTATCATAGACGTTTTGATTATTTTTAATGGGAAACTGACTATTTATCCGACTAAACTGGGACAGCTGGCTTGCGACATAATGGCCCAGCGACAGGCGCAGCAAGGGCGCCTATTTTGTAAATTCACCATTTAACACCGAACACACAGATTAAATACGCTAAATGTAACAATGCATGCAAGCTCAAATGTTTCTTTACTTATTTCGTTCAGACTTGTCGTGGTATTAGTCGCGTTTTAAAACAACTTAGCTTAGAAATTGGCGGCCGAAACTAGCTTAACTAACTCGATGCACTGATAAAGTTTGCACTCACCTCAAGATTTATTCCCTTGAAGTTCACTTGTATCCACGTATTAAAGAAACAATAAATTAGTATTGTATTAAAGTTCAGCGCCTATATTCCAGACTCGAAGGTACTCGGCGTGTCTGGTGAGTGAGTAAGCGGCTGTGTGTGTGTGTGTGTGTGTCCAGGCCGGGCTCGTTACTCTGAGCTCGCGCCTTGTACAGAACAGATGACTCGAAGCATCAACGTCAGGAAGGAGGACGTTTAATTTGGCGCTAAACGTCCGACTTCACCGCCCGTTTATAGTCTCATTTCAACTCCATTCGCCACACTTTGACACCTGTAGCATTATGTAGAGCAAACGTGGTCAATATTGTCGAGTGTATATTGTGTTAAACCAAAAGAAAAGGAGTTTAGTAAAAGGGAGGCGTGACTGTTATCGGTGACAGCTGCGGAGGCGGCGCTTCCAACGAGGAAGTGCTCCGGCACCGCGTGGCTAGTCTGTCAGATGTAAACAAAGCCGCAGTGCTAGGGATTATGCCTCACATCAAGACAGAACGCGGGCGGTAAACGAGCCCTATCGGTTCTGTCAACTTCACATATGGTGTGTCGCTTGCTGTCACCCTTGGCGCTTATATTATTAAGCAAAAAATATATATCTGACGGGGCGCCCAATTCTTGCACGGGTTGCCACTTATCCCCCATTTGCAACTAGTCAACTGTTGCCTATTAAAATACGTATATAGGCTACAATACATTAAAAACATTTGTTTTTAAATGAAACTGCACAACTCAATGCGTTTGAATCTGGTGGTTGGATGTATGAGATAAACAATCGATTATAGTATAGGCGGCCTACTGATAGAGTTTTTTGTTTGTTTGTTTTTTAAGGATGGTTTGTTTGGTTTAAAATTGACCCTTGCTCAGTCACGTGATCCCCATGCTCAGAAAGAGCAAAGACAGGAGTATTTCTCCTTTTTGTCTCACAGAAACGGGAACATGAAGTTTTTGGACCTTTTTGGGCGCCTCAAATCCGTGGTAATTGGAATGATTCACGTTAAAGCGTTACCAGGTGAGAGTGCACAGGCCTAGTGTCCAACAATGTTCAAATGGGAAGTTTTCATTGGTCAAGAAAGCAAAGTACACTGTCAAAAAACGACTTTGCTGGACAACTGGCCTGCATTTATAGGTAACAGTGTGCAAGTATTTCAATAAAAATGTAGGCCTATAAGATTACAATTTAAATTTTAAAAAATCTGCATTGTAGAAATGGCCGTTTAACGTCATACTACGTTGTGTATTACATTGTTTGGCTTTATTTTGCCCATATATTTGTAAATAGCATTTTGGTCCAGCTGAAACTGATTTAAACTTATTTACTGGATGCATTAAAGGCTACCTTATAAACTGATGTATAATTCAGAAAATAACTAACAAGTAACTATAACTGGCAAATAAACATGGCTGACTGAAAGGTAGCCTATAATATTCTCTCTGCACTGTAGTGAAGTAGTTGTGTAAACTAGAAAATTCCTTTAAAAATGTAGAGTGTGCTTGCTCTTTTGTGCATAACCCAATATTACCAGAAATAAGCAGATACATAAACTGGCTGCTGTGAAAGGTGGTAGGCAATGATTTAAAGGAGGAAAAGCTCATAAGAAGCTGCAATATGGTACAGGGTCACTGCACCTCCACAATAAGTAAGGTTGCAGTGACCTTTGACTTACACAATCTAATCAGTTCATATTTGAGTCAGAGTGTAAGTTTTTTGCAAAAACATAACATCAACCCTTTTTGTGCATTCTCACAATAATGTGCTGACAAGATTTGAGGTCACAGTGACCTTGAACTTTCACTTCCAATATGTAGTCAGTTTATTCTTGGGTCAGAGTGGACATCTGTGCACAGTTTAAAGAAAATCCCTCAAAGTGTTGTTCATGAGATATCACTTGCACAATATTTAATATAATATAATATTTTTTTTTGCTAAAACAATCAGGAGAAGGTCTTCCAAAAGAGTCAAGACATAGCACACCTCTCCTGGCCGGGCCGCATGTTTTATTTCTGTTTGTGTGGGCGCAGAATGTTGTTGGACTGGTAGCGCACTGGGATATGATGGGTCACAAAAGAATACCACAGTTCAGTCTTGGTTTTTTAAGGTTTAGGATAGTTATGTGTATTGTATGTGTAAATCAACACATTTCAACTATGAGATGTATCGATGCTTGGTCCACATCACTACTTTAAACCAAATTATTATTTCATGTCTCATTTTTGTGATTCCACCCCAATGTTGGACACATGGGTTATTTTTGAGCCATGGAATATTAAATGATATAGCAAAGACATACCCAGCCCTGTATGAAATACCATAGGAACTGAATGTGGGACATTGTTGACCCATGTTATGCATTACATGGGGCATGCATAGCTTTTGTATCAAAGGGTTAAGTTAAGCGCAGCACTAAACTAAATGTATTGTCATTTCAGAGTTGTATTTTGTGATCTCTCACACTGTAAATCAGCAAGTTTCTTGTCTTTCTCAGGCACCCCGTTGGGTTCTATGAAAGTGTCCCAAATTATAGAAGAAGCTTGCAAGGAGGCAGCAGTCTACCGTGACGCAGGCATCGTAAGTTATTGAACATTTATGTCATCTCCTTATACATTTAAAGTATTTGTCAGGCAAGCCGCTAACCATTGCTAATAATAAACCCCTTCTATCAGGATGGTGTGATCATTGAGAACATGCATGATATCCCTTACACCTTCTCCGTGGGCCACGAGGTGTCTACCTGTATGACAGCGGTGTGTGCCGCAGTGAGAAGCACCTGTCCATCCATGCCTCTCGGAGTACAAATACTGTCTTCTGCCAACCAACAGGCAATGGCAGTGGCTATGGCTTCAGGTTCACTCTATACATCAATTCAATTATTGTTGTGTTGTGTACAGTATATGAGTTAGGGCTAGGTATTGAAGTTCAATACTTTGTTGGCACAGATGAAATTGCCTCCATACCGTTGAGTATTGAAAAATGTCCTTCAATAATAAATTTTGATACATAAGGGGTTAATCCCTCCAGGTAAAATACATTAGGTTACGCAGTATGCATTAGTGAGCCCTACATACAGTACTGACCTGCACTGAGTCAGGTCAGTACTGTATGTACACATTTTGTTTATTTTTTCTGTTGAAGTGCCTAAGTAGATCGGGCACTTGTGGCAAGCTGAAAGCAGTTCAGATTTTAGCTAATTTCAATTTCCATTTATTGATATTATATAAAATTGCCATGGAACTGAAAAATAAAACATGTGTTTTTTTTTCAACTGAAGTTGTTATTTTTTTTAGCATAATGTGTAATGTCATCTTGTTTAAAAAAAGATTTTATAAAAATGCTATCGAAAAAAGCATCATTAAGAAACGGTATCAAAGTCAAGAAATCTGTATTTGTATCGATATTTTTAAACGATAACCAGCCCCTGTACAATCAACAGTATAGCCAAAACTGTCAGGACAGAACAGTACAGAAGTATCCAGTCATGGCCAAACGGTAAACAGCCAGCCAGCTGACTAACCTGTCTGGTCGCCCTCTCTACTGTTTAAGGTGTGTTTTACCACAGCGTTGTACTGTGACAGGTTTGGATTTCATCCGGGCCGAGGGTTTTGTCTTCTCTCATGTGGCCGATGAAGGCCTCCTGAACGCCTGCGCCGGAGACCTACTGCGATACCGCAAACTGATCGGAGCTGAGCATGTGCAGATCTTCACCGACATCAAAAAGAAGCACAGGTGAGGACTTATCAGTAATCAAGTCCCTCACTGCAAGAAAACAAAAGGTTCATACAGATCATTTTGGTTTGACAATAGGCAATAAATCTCCCCTTGGCAATTGGGTCTTTTATGTTTTTCAGGGGAACTTTAGTCTATATTGTAAATATTAAACTCCTGAAAGTGAGAAAACTTTTGGACATCTAGTGAAAAAGATTCAAGCGGACAAAAAGCAGGTTAACTCTGTCTAATAAATCATCAATGTGTGCTCCCAAATAGCTCACACTTAAAAAGAACATCCACCATTCATTCTGTAAATCAAACACATAGTGGGTTTAAAGGTGTTGATGGGACTGCCAGGGTTACAATGCATTTTTCATTCATACTAACTGCACCCTGGCTTCAGCCCATCTGTCCAGAGTGAGTGTGGCTCTGTAGGGGCTTGTGTGCATGTCTGACCTGTATGGGTTCACTTTGGTGAGCCTAAACTGACCTGATTAGATCTCTGTTTTATCTAGTGCCGCCCAATTTCTTCCCTAAAGATATCTCATTACATTGGTCCATTTCATCACTCAATTTGGCCCATCTGATTGTGTTTACCTGCTCGATATAAGCAATGCGGCTCAGGGTTCACAAACTTTTGCACATACAAAAGTGGGCAAATCATTTCTTTTATTTGTTTAAAAACAATTGATTTCTGGAAAAGAAAAATGAGGAATTATTTGATAAACAGACATCTGTTATTTTATATAAAAAATACTGGTATTGATCAAAATGAATTAATAATGGTTAAACTCAGTAAAATTCCAAACAGCTCAAGGGGTTCACATACTTTCAAGCAGCACTGTATGTCTACTGTATGCATGTGTTCCCAGCTCCCACGCCCTGACATCAGACGTGAGCATTGAAGAGACGGCGCACGCGGCCGAGTTCTTCCTCTCGGATGGACTCATCGTCACAGGGACGGCCACTGGAGTGCAGGCTGACCCGCTGGAGCTCAGAGGTAGGCCTTCAAGCAGATGCCATATGGTGCTGCAGTGAAAGCTAGCTTAACGCTCACATATTATGATCATTTTCAGGTTCAAAATTGTAATTTGGATTTCTACTAGAAAACTGTTTTCATGGTGAAGGGTCCAAAAAAAACTCTTTATATTTTCTCAAAGTGCCATTCCTGAATTTCCTCTTTACAAACTCTGTCTGAAACGCTCCATTTAAGAGCCTGTCTCCTTAAGACCCGCCTTCCATAAAGCCCGGTCTGCTCTGATTGGCCCTGAATCTGACTGCTGGTTGGAATCTTAACTACCAGTTAAATTAAGAGGTAGAATTTTTTTTTTTTTTTTTTTTTGTGTTTTTTATATTAACATCACGGCATAGCTGGACAAGAGTTCTTCTGCTTCGTTCCTCTCACTGCATTAAATGCATTCACTATATTACAGAGAAATAGGTCTCGTTAAAGAAAAAGAGCACCAAGCCCAACCCAGAGGACCCTGCATACATTTATTTTTATTTTTTATTAATATTTTTATGGAAAATCCATGTGTCTTTCTTCAATAGCTTCTAATTCATCCAACCCAGTGTCTCCAAATTATTTGTTCACACAAAATTCCTCATATTAAACATCTTAATTTTCCTCTCAAAGTGCACCAGATTCATGCATTTCACTTTAAAAAGGTGAAAAGAAATCTCCCCCGGACCCCCCTAGGAGGGTCTGGTTCTCCGCTGGCTACTATTTGCCCCCAGCAGGACATTGGAGGCACTAGCAAAAAAACACTGGGTGTGTGGATGACATTTAACAATATTCAATAAAGTGGGCAAGTCTGTCTGCCTATCATTCTCACTCCACTGCACACTCAGTCCATGCTTAAAGGAAGCAGGATTAAAACACTGGATTAAGATGTTCAAATATATTTTAAAAAAGCAAAACAAAAACATACTTAGATAAAGATGTTAAAATGTATTGAAAAATGTGTTTAAAAACGCACAAAAATGTTTAGAATGTTTAAAAAAATATAATTACATTTGTAAAATAATTAAAAGATCTTTCAAAACACACAGGGATTTATATTTTTTTTTTTTGGGGGGGGGGGCTCCGCTGAAATTTGTTCTCTGAGGGGGGGCTCACTCTCTCACACCCTGATGTAAAGCATTTTAAGTCACTATCCCGTCTGTCCAGCAGAGGGCCACCCCTTCATTTGTAGTGATACACTGTGATAGTTGACTGACAACAGTGTTCTGATTCTGATGCATGGCTGCTCTGTGGCTCTGTTTAGGAATGCTGGATATGCACGCTCTTGTCTGTCTCTCTGGCAAGCGTTAATGGTTAAAGGTGCACTATGTAACTTAAGGCGTGTCAGAGAAGTGAACATTTTTCTCAAATATATTCTTATAACTGAATAATAATCAAATAATTATTGTTTTGATTTATGATGGTATTATTATTGAATACTAAGAATTAAAGTATGCAAATGTAAACAAATCCCCCTCCACTGAAACTGCACAGTGCACTTTTAAGTAAGAAATGCAAAAGTAACCTTTTGCATTTCTCTACAAGCAAACATAGATCAGTCTTGCTATTCTCATTAAAGGCCTACTTCACCGGTTTGAATATGAAGGTGTATTGAATTCTGAGATCCTATGTAGTATAAATGTGCGAAAAAAATTGAAATCGGTTCATCCTGAGAAAAGGCAGAAAGGTTAAAAAAAACTTACTTTGTAAATATTACTGTGATGTCTTTTACTGTGACATCAAAGTAATATTTACAAAGTACGTTTTTTAACCCTATATTTCTCTTTCTGTGATGTCACGAGAAAGAGAAATATAGGGTTAAAAAACACTCTTTCTGCCTTTTCTCAGGCTAGGATGAACCGATTTTAATTTTTTTTGCACATTTATACTACATAGGATCTCAGAATTCAATACACCTTCATATTCAAACCGGTGAAGTAGGCCTTTAAGTGTGTCTCCAGCCTGCACTGTATTGAGTGAAACAGCTCTGGAGAATATTAAGAAGTTGAGATACGCTCCCTCTCAACCAGCTACAATGTTATAGTACTAAGCCAACTTGTTTGTTAAATGTTTTTATTAATAATGCTCCAATTACATAAAACTTTTGCCTAGATGCACTTTAAACACTTGCCTACACTTACCATTCCAGTATTGTTACTGAATTTCAACTTGTATTGGAGTTTTTTATTCTCCGTCTTAATCAGTGGTTGGTATTTGCCTAAAGGGTCAGTGGGTCTAAAACCTGGACCACGCCTCTATCACAGCAATACCAGGCAAGGCAAGGCAAGTTTATTTATATAGCAGACACAAGGCCATTCAAAGTGCTTTACAGGGGTGCTGCTATATTTAAGCAGTCTCCAACGCGACACACACAACTGTAAACACTCAAAGCTAAACACACACGCACGCAAACACACACACACATACACACACACACACTATCCCACATCTTTTCAAATGTGCAGGCATAGGTCAGACACAATGATAGTTACCAGTGAGGAGGTAAGCCTTGGCTGCGACCAAAGGTTACACATCCTCACTTACAGTTAAGTCCTGTAAGCATTTATAGACACTGTGGGCGAGTCTAATTTACATTAGCATTTATAAGCAGGAAATCTCCAATACACTCCAGCCAATTTAATGGTAAGGTATAATAAGTAGGCTGCTAGTAGGAAGTGGGTAGGAAATACATTTGTTGTATGTAGAGGACTTTATGTTCAATGCAAGTAACATTCTTTTTTTGTTTGTGTGGATTGGTGTGACCATAAACATGTATATATATAAAAATATATATAAAAGAAAGGGTAATTGATACTGCACTCCTTGTTTGTATTCCTTTGCAGAGGTTTCCCAGGCTGTGAGGATCCCCGTGCTGATAGGCTCAGGAGTGACCTACGACAACATAGAGCGCTACATTGATGCTAATGCTATGATCATCGGTTCACATTTCAAGGAGGGCGGCCACTGGGCCAACGCCATCGACCCGCTAAGAGTAGAGAGGTTAATGGGGAAGGTCCGTGGCCTGCGATAATGAGAGGGGCAAGGTTCAAAATGGCCATGCCCTAAACATGATTCCTTCCATCACATAATAACTAGTATGTACTTCTGCAATAAACACATACAGCCCCCAATTTAAGAAAAACATATTTTATTTGCAGTTTTTTTTGTACATTTTATAAATAGACACAAATAGAAAAAAAACATTTGAATTCAATTGAATGTACACTGGTGACATGTAAAGAAAACATAAGCATAACATGGTAGATTCAATACAAAATATGATCAGTGGTTTTTTGTAAATATTCCTTTAAGAACATTTATCTTCAGGAAATTCACATAGGGTTATGTTTAATTTTTCACATGACATGAATATTGTTCAGGTCAACATGGTATGAAGTTTCAAATACAATTGTCACAAACACCTCTTTAAGCTGAGGCACACAGTAGAACACAACCAGGGAATCACTAATCCGTGTCCTAACGTGTCCTAATCCTATATGTATCATATTTGGATCAGTTTCTCTCACACACACACACACACACACAATAGCAAAACACCTTTACAATAATTTTCACTCACACACACACCTAACTTCCTACAAGCCCTAACCCTACTTCTATCTATCAAAAGGCAAAACACTCAGCGTGCATGGTGGCTTTAATGCCGTCTGTGTTAATAATGAGGGATCGACTGTGTCATTCATGATGTCATGACGTGAGGGTGGCAGTGCAGGTCGCCTATACATTAAAGGTCACATATTAGGCTTGTTTTCAGATTCGGAATTGTAATTTGGGTTTCTGCTCAGTTTTCATAAACCTTTCTAATTATCACAGTGCTATTGCTGAAACTCCTGTTTTTCAGTCTCTGTCTGAAAAGCTTAAGAGTTTCCCCCCCATGTCTCTTTTAGCCCCGCCTTCCAAAAGGTCAGGGGAAAAGTAGTCTGACTTTGGACACAGGTGACTCTTGTCACACGGTGGGAACCATGTTAGTGTTGAAAAAACCATGAAAACATGCATTTTGAGTAAAAGGGGAGATTTAAAACCAGACTTAAAACCTGTGCTGCTGTGGCTGTATTGGCAGATGTTTTGTAGCAACAGGACACGTCGGAAAGATGTGCAAAAATGAACTGTGAAACATGAAACCGTGGTGGAGAACCTGAGTGGTTGACTGTCAAGGCACTGAGCTGTATAGGCAGAGGCAACCTGAGACACACCCTCTGACCAGCGGGTTCAGTACTAGTAGTTGTAGAGGCGCTGGCAGGGCTTCTTGAAGTGGCCGTAGCGTCTGTCGTTGGGGGAGAAGCGTGTCTTAGTCAGGTTCATCCTATGGAGGGCGCCCGGGCTCAGCTTCTTGCGTTGGTCCTGGGTCCTGGCTCTCTGGACGGCCAGCAGTCTGATGCTGCAGGGCTCTGGGATCCCCCAAGCAGCCATACGCCAGGATAGGTGCCGCCTCACTGCCACTGGTCTGGACACACACACACACACACACACACACACACACACACACACACACACACACACACACACACACACACACACACACACACACACACACACACACACACACACACACACACACACACACACACACACACACACACACACACACACACACACACAGGGGAGAAGTGTTACAATACATGTGTGCCAGTGAAATGTAAGATACATAGCAGCTCTGTGTGACTGCTCAAACTCTTCTGTCCTTGTCCTTTGACATAAGAGTTAATATAATCATTCAAATGTGGAGTCAGTGGTTCTGAAGAATGCTTTGGGCCAAAATTACTTTTTGTGAAAATCAGTGACTATCCATTAGTCTGGTGATACACAGCCAGTCTGCAAACTGGCATTTAAACTAAGGGGGCCTACCGTAGCTCGGAACATGCCAGTTTACAGAGCCTAGGCTGTGTATTAACACTGGATTTTTATTTCAGCACGCACACACAGTGTGGATAGGTAGCGGATTGGGATAGGATAATCACTGATTTTGACAACAACCATTCTTCAGAATCACTGACTTCACATTTGAGATTCACATAGTCCTGATCATTTTAAGTTCACGCAACACCCATCAAACTTAAGTTTAGCAAAAAAACTCAGGTGTCCCAGAACTGTCTGTTTGGTAGCTAGGTATTAAAGTGAAACCTTGGTGGTCATGCTTGAATAAAGGAGTGGACAACTTCTTCTACCACTGCACATACGCAGCAACCTTCAGGCAAATGACTCAGACATCAGCTGTTAGAGATGTGCCCCACGTTGAATAAGGCAGTTGACTTCTACAACAGTCTATGTTGTATTTCGTTAGCCTCATAGCATAATTGCCTAAATCATATTTTCTCTACTCTACTTTTACTCAGCATCTACTGTATTCTACATCTACTCTACTCTACATGTACTTTTCCTTAGCCTAATAGCATCCTTGCCTAAGTCATAATTAAAGGGTTATAGAGTAGGGTAAAGGAGATGTAGAGTAAAAGTAGAGTAGAGTAAATATGATTTAGGCAATTATGCTATGAGGCTAACGATTTGTGACTTTGCACTGGGAGGCACAGTCTTACAAATAACGAGGTCAGCATTGGAATCATCGGGATTTTGCAGTAACCGGGTTTCATGTTTGGAGAAGCGTGACAACTAAAGTGTTTGCTCATCTTAGAACTGAGTGGTGTGAATTGGTTAGTTGTTATTTATTCTGTGCTCAAAATGTAAAGGCATATGTGTAGTGTGTAGTGTAGTGTGTGTGTGTGTGTGTGTGTGTGTGTGTGTGTGTGTGTGTGTGTGGATGGAATGTTACCTGGGAGTGTCCTCTTCTTCGTCCCCATCAGAGTCCAGCTCCTCCTCGTCTCCCCCCACCCTGCTTCTCATCTGGTAGACAGACATGCTGGGGTGCTCGATCAGCAGGTTCTCCAGGGGGTCAACCTTTGGCAGGGACAGTCGCCTGTCCTCTGGAAGAAGAAAAAGCGGCTCAGTTCAAACAGCGTTCACAATAGGGCAGTAACCATACACCAACTCCCAATTTTTATTTGTATCCCGATTTTTGACTCGATTGAACGATTTTTTTAAATTTGAAAGGCATTTTATTTAAAAACCTTTTATGATAACATTTAACTTAACGTAACATTTGATAACAAATAACCTGAACACATTTGAAACACAAATAACAATAAGCAAAATTAATAAATAAATATGATCAAAGATAGAACTTTTTTTCTCTTTTCTCTTACAAAATAATACTATTGAAGAATAATAAATAATTGAACTATGCTGTTAATCAAGTTAAAAGAATATAATAAACACTTGACAGCTTCCTTCACCAAACCTGATTGGTTGATTTAAGACCAGAGTTTAATGTTTTTAATGTTTTTAATGTTTTTTTTTTTTTAAGATTTCGGTTTCGATACGCCTATCGTTACAGCCCTAGTTCACAATGGAATCTACTTGACCGATATTTCTAAATAGTACTGTTGGTTTCTGTCCCTTACCTGTCAGATTGACAATGACCCATCCTCCCTCCTCAAACTCCATCATTTCTTCGTAGGTGTCGTCTGCTGCCTCCAAGTCCTCGGCTGTGCTCCACAGCAGCTGAGAGAGAATCTTCCCAAACATCTCTGCCTGTTTTGTGCACTCACTGTAAATCAAATCAAATCAGTTTGATTTGCACTATACGGTTTCGGGACAGGGGGAATTTTGGTTTACATTTGCAGTGCTTGCAGTTTACTTTACAAAATGTATGTTCTCTTCATGTATGTACTTCTTAGTATTTCATCATTCTATCATCATAAATCAAAACAAAATGATTTTGAGGAACCCACCTGGAACCAAATGTAAAACTAGAATATTTTTGTCAACAAAACTGTGTGCCCTGCTGCTGTAAACAACAAAAGTGGGGGGGAAGTAACTTTTCGGGTAGCTTTCTAACTTCAAACAGTGTTCCAATGAATACATTTTTCTGTGAAAAAAGTTAGTTAATTTGGTTGTAAGAAAACGCTTATGAAAATGTTCAATTCTCTGACACAACTTGTTTTTTTTTGCTAGTTAAAATTAAAAATGTCTCCCCCTTGAGGCTGCTCCCTTCAACAGCTCCAAAGAGCTTCCCTGTTCCATGGCCACCTGACACCGCCTCTGTTCTCTATCTACGCCAGCTCAGAAACCTGAGCAGCCCACCTTGTTATTACGCTGTTGTGACGTGGTTGGAACTCAAACAGCTGAGGGGACAGGACGCTATGAGCAGATGGAATTACACTGGATTGCAGCGATATTATATAAGCTATGAAACACATTTAGATTTTCTTCCACGAAGGAGGGGATAGAATTCTATGAGTGACCCGGCCTCGGAGTAGACTTGACTGACCTTTTGTCCCAAACTGTCCCCTGTAGCCTATCCCTCAATTGTTTCAAGAAAAGTGTTAAACTTACAAGAGCACAGTCAAAGTATTAATTGTAATACATATATCCTATTGATCCAAAATAGTATGCAAAATTGTACAATATTTAGTTATAAAAACATTTATTCCATCATTATTTTTAGCTGATCTTAATGCAGGAGATGTTTTCCCCTTAAGCTACCTGTTAAACGTAGCCTATAGCCTATATATAGCCTCAGGACAGGTATTATCATACATTAATGCCATGGTATAGCATGATATTACACATATATTGGAAGTAGCCTATATTTCTGCTCTTGCGGTTTAACAGCGATCCATTAATAGAACCGTGTTTTCCCCGTGTCTGGATGCCTGTCTGCCCTAGATACTATAATATCATGCGATGACAGAGCCAACAGCTAACTCTCTGCTTTGTGTCTTGAACGCATATATCGGCTCGCACTGGCTGAGTTTACCAAAATACATAACATTAGCATCGATAATCAGTCCACATAATAAATCGACGGGAGGCTGCGACTACATCCCGTAAGCATTGGAGAACAAAAGACCAAAGTAATCCACGGTTCTTAGAAGGCATATTTCCCATTGATGAGTAGACATTTATATATTTGACTTACCTGGTCAAATAAAGCGATGGGTTTTTTTTTTCTTCCTCGGGTGTGGCCGGTGTACAGAAAGGTCCCTGCTGTTTTGCTGTTCTTCAGATTGTTTTGATCACTGAGTTGTTTATCTGCAAGAGTCCTGCAAGCCGTGTCCTGTGACGTAACCAGATCCAGCCCAGTGGGGCGGGGCGAGAGTGAGTACCAGGGCGTCACATGTCAACAAACATTCAAACGTCTCTGGGTGGATGGGGCGCGCGGCGCGGACACTATGTTCACTGAGACATTTAAGTTGTTGTCACTGGTACTTTTCCAAATTAGTGTGAACACAACGGGGTCTCCTCTAGGCGTGGAACCGCAACCGAGCTAACAAACAACGAAAAAAGTGATTTATTCCGTGAGCTAACAGTTCCAAATCATCCTTTCGTTGCTGTAGCCTACTTTTGCTATATTACATGCTCCGTAACCAGCGAAAACCCAGTGTATACTTGTTATATCAATACTTATTTTACACAAAATAGTTATATATATAAACGAGCTATGGTGTAAGTCACGACAAGCTAGCTAGCTACATGTTCATATAATTTTCAGACACTTGTTTTTTATCGGAGAGACCTTCTTTTCAAGATAATTCACCTCTTAAACACTAGCGATCGGTCGGGGTAGTGCGCATGCGAAATATGACATTTCAAGTAGTAGCGTTTATTTTGTGAACCTGGCCTCAGTTGTCCCTACAAATAAAACCCTCCTCAACAGATAAGTAGTCGCGATACTTACTATGAACTTTTCTAATAGCTCATGGAAACATAATTTGTGTTGACGTTGAATTCGCGCACAAAGTTAGTAGGAAAATAACTCGGTATCGGCCTACATGATGACATTGTATATGTTTCTATGATAGGGAGCTTCAGAATAGATGTGTCAACGTCTGTTAATTGTTGAGAAGAATCATCTTATAGTCAGAGGGCCAAAGTCTCAAAAATGGGTTGGACCTGACATGGTCTGATATCTGACTCTGATCCTAAGACACAATAATTGGAGGGTCTGCTCTGCTGGAAATATAGCGAAAAAAATGGTGGCTATTTTAGTGTATGAATCCGTCATTCTTTGATAGGAATATTGGGAAAATTAAAATTTTCCTCAAATCCTTAGTGGTTTGGGTAAGCTGTCAATAAATGCATTCCAGGTGTAAAGAACACGTGGTGATTAAACTCTGTGAAAAATGTACTTTTAAAACACATTCCTACATGATTTTGGCTCAATTTAATGCAAATAAATTAGACGTTTTCTCACTTTTTTCCAATATTAGTATTAATAGTGTGTTATTTCAGCTTAGTGTGTAGGCATACTACACTACAAGCTGAGGCAGGTGAAATGCCACTGTTTATTAATGGCATTACACGGATGTTCTTGTTATTTTCAGGCAGTATCCTATCTGAGAGGGAAACAAACATTGTAACAGAGGCGGGGGGCGAAAAGGAAGGAGCAGGGTGATAGAACTTTGGACGTGGGCGAGTCACGCAATGTCTGTGTTGAGCACGAGCAAAGAGTTTCAGAGAACAGGGTTTATGGGCAAGGCAACCGGACTCTATCTCCAGCGGGTGGCAGTAGTGAGGTGTGAGTACCAGATCTGCACGGGCTGCCAGATCTGCACGGGGTCCTGCGCCTACTGATGACGTATCGACACTTGACGTTGTCACCATAGATACCGCTACGCTACGGCAAAGCAATGTGGACATACACAACATTTGAAAAGATCGCGATAGCTGATGGTGCGATAGCTTAGCGAGTAAGCTAACTATAGATAGTTTATATTCTATCTGTGTGAAACTCAAACAACATGTAAAAGATCGCGCTAGCTGATAGCTTAGCCAGTAGGCTCCATAGATAGATCGATTTATTTATTGTATATACTATCTGTGTGAAACTCAAACAACATGTAAAAGATCGCGCTAGCTGATAGCTTAGCCAGTAGGCTCCATAGAGTGATAGATTTATTTATTGTTCTGCAAGGTTTAAAATGAGTTGTTACGTTTGGCTTATAGTAGTCATCTCTCATTATTAAGGTTAAATTACATTTTATTTTATACGAATTTATAGTTTAGCAAGGTTTAACCCCCGGTTTGAACCCTGTTTGAGTGCTAAATTAAACATTTATTTAATAATACTTTAAACATTAAATGAGTATTTTAGTTTAATGTACTCTAGCATGTATTTTAAGAAATAATATTTTATTAAAAGAACAACTATCCCCTGGGTTCACTGTTATTTTACATCACACTGAAAAACAATGTGTATAATGAGAGTTTCATAATGATATTTATCAGTTAAAAAATGTAAAGGTGTGGCTCTGATGTACAATTTCCAGCCCCTGGAGCATTTGTAGTGTCTTGCATCACTGATAAATAGATTCATTCATTCAACCTTCATTAAATAAAATAAAAAAGTACATCAGATTTTGTTTAATCTGATTTGTATTTTTCTTATTCAACCACATATACCACCTTTTGTAGTGTCCATCGACTGTCCAAACAGCAAACTAGCCTACTATTTACAGTGAGTCTCTGCAGAACATTTCTCAATGGGAATAGTTCACTTAATGTGTGACACAGCAGGTGAATAGGGTACACTTTTGGAATAATAGATATCATGAAGCTCTGCTAGTTGATCACATTAAAACAATACATTTTTGTATAACAACTTTTGTTTGAAACATCTAGATGTTGAATAAAGCCAGTGTTGAATCTTAATTCTCATTAATTCTTTTTATTATTTATTTTCATGATTGATGGGGTCCAGGATGGGCTGCACGATGGGGTCCTGATAACAGACAGGAAACAAAGTGTTAAAGAGATGTTCACGTTCCAATCCCCATACTTCCCTAACATATAGGCCGTTAGAAAAACATTGAGTTTGTCCCCATTATGAATATACACCATGTTAAAGTAAAATATGTAAATATACTGTCCTGTTAGTGCTGCTATAACATTCAGCAAATAGTAACATTTATTTTTTCAAAGTTTAAGGTTCTGGACTAAGGACATGCAACGTTAATAAAGACTAACAGATGATTAATGGTAGAAGAAAAAAAGTAAGACGGGATATATCCGAGCGGGAGAGATAGCGGGATATCCGGATAACCATAGCGCATGCGCATTTAAAATAGCGCATACGCATTTAAAAGACACCGTTTACAGGAAGTGCGTCATCATCACGCATCTAGGACCCCGTGCAGATCTGGCAGCCCGTGCTGTCACTGTCACTACCCGATCTGTCCGACCTACCCGATCTGTCCTCCCGGAAGTGTTTTTCGCGCTCTTCCGGGTTGGAAAAACTACGGCAACAACACTTGGAAATACAGCAGGGGCATACAGTATTAAACTCAAACACAATTTAAAAGCTTGATAGTAGCTCTTAGCTGCGTAGCGAGTAAGCTAACTAGATAGATGGTGTGAAACTAACAACTTTTAAAAGATCGCGATTGCGATAGCTTAGCAAGTATGCTAACTAGAGAGATAGATGGATTTATTTATTTCTCTATATGTAAGGTTTCAATACGTTTTTTACGTTAGCCTTAATCGCGATAGCTTAGCAAGTATGCTAACTAGAGATAGATGGATTTATTTATTTCTCTTTATGTAAGGTTTGAATACGTTTTTTACGTTAGCCTTGTAGCAATCTCTCATTAACCGAAAGGTTCATTCACCCGTGTTCCTGTCCCGTTGTCTCCTAAATAATGTTTAATAAAGATAATTGATTGTGATACTTCAGTGTCCTCCTCGTTTTGTGTCCATACATAATTGTTAAGGTGCTCTCTATCTCCTCTAACCCTGAGGCAATTGGTTTATTACAGTAGTCATCTCTCATTATGTAAGATTACATTATTTTTTTCTTTTCTACACTTGGTTTGCATTTAAAGTTTAGCAAGATTTAACCACCGTGTTAACCCTGTTTGATTGCTAAATTAAATATTTATTTAATATTACTATAAACATTTAACAATACAAAAGGAGTATTTTAGTTAAATGTACTCTAGCATGTATTTTAAGAAATATAAATACTATTTTATGTGTTATTTTATTAAAAGAACATCTATCCTTGGGTTAACTGTTATTTTATTTTACATCACTGAACAAAATGTATTTAGTGGGAGTTTCATCATGATATTTATCAGTTAAAACCATTGATAGTATATAAAACATTTAAAAGCGTAGCTCTGATGTACAATTTCCAGCACCTGTAGCCTTGCAGTAAGTAATTGACTGACCTTTTGTAGTGTTTTGCAGCGCAGTGGAACAGCAAATGGTGATTTCAATAGTCAACAAGTAGATACATGCTCATAATGCTCATATCATTCTGTCCAGTTATAAATTAATTAGTCTGCAAAAGACTTGAGACTGGGTGGACAACTACCCTAAACATACAGCCATATCTACAATGGAATGGTTAGATCAAAGCATAGTCATGTATTAGAATGGCCCAGTCAAAGTCCAGACCTAAATACAATTGAGAATATCTGGAAAGAATTGAAATATCCAAATAGACTTGGAGCTGTAATTGCAGCGATAGGTGGTTCTACAACGTATTGACTCAGGGGGGCTGAATACTTTTGCACGCCACACTTTTCAGTTTTGTATAAAAAAAATTTAAATCATATTTCATTGTCATTCCACTTCACAATTATGCGCCACTTTATGTTGTTATATCACATGAAATCCGAATACAATAAATGTACGTGTGTGGTTTTAATGTGACAAAATGTGGAAAAGTTCAAGGGGGATGAATACTTTTTCAAGCCACTGTATGTGCTTTTCCAGGTGGGCACAACAAACATGTCCACAATGTGAGCATCTTTTCCCTGTTAAGAGCAGTATGTATGACAATTTGCATCAAAATAAACCTACAAAGAACATGCAGCCTACCTAAAACATTTGACATAATGGGACTAAAACTAATTACCTGTCTCTGAGCAGCATCAAATTCATTTTCAAAGTGACTAAATACAGCAACATGTACAGTGCTGTGTGAAAGTTTGTGAACCCCTTGAACCTTTTGGAATTTTATTTATTTTTACCATTATTAATACATTTTTATCAATACCAGTATTTTTTATATGAAATAACAGATGTTTCTTTATCAATTCAATTTTTTTCTTTTCCAGAAATCAACTGTTAAAAGACATAAAACAAATGATTTGACAACTGTTGTATGTGCAAAAGTTTGTGAACCCTGAGCTGCATTGCTTAAATCGAGCAAGTAAACACAATCAGATGGGCCAAATTGAGTCATGAAATGGACCAATGTAGTGAGAGATCTTTAGGGAAGAAATTGGGCGGCACTAGATAAAACAGAGATAAAACCAGGTCAGTTTAGGCTCACCAAAGTGAACCCATACAGCACTGCCATCTACTGTCCAAAACAGCAAACAGCTACTCACTCTCATTTCTCATTGGAAATAGTTCACTTAATGTGAGACACTGCAGGTGAATAGGGTACACTTTTGGAATAGTAGATAGCATGAAACTCTACTAGTTGATTACTTACAAAACAGACGGATAGACATATAGTTAAGATATAATGATAGATGGATAAATATATTAATTCATTAAACATTCGTAAAATAAACAAGTCCAGCTTCCTTGTGTCATATGATGTGTATTCAATTAAGTTACAGAACAAAAATGAGAACAAATAAGTCAATATCTCATAATATCATCTAAAATGTTACATTTAATGTGGAACGTTAAATGGTGATTTCCAGAGTCAATAAAGTATATACATCCTCATTTCATTCTGTCCAGTTATAAATTCACTCAAGGATACTGTTCACACACTAGTTCATAAACTGAAATTATGGTATACCTTTTAGAATGTGTGGGTATGTGACTCAGGCATTGTTGCATTCCTCAAGTGTCCTTAAAGATCTCCTATTATACTACTTTTCTGGACTTAATTTCTCATTAATGACTCCTATGGAGCAACCTGACATGAATCACAGCACAAAAAAACATGTAGATTTTCGGGAAACTCTTCCTCTCATCTGGGTGCATTCAGCAGTCTCTGTCCACACTCGGCTTTGTGCTTCTCCGGATTTGTGACGTTACGGATGCAGGAAAATTTGAACAAGTGAATTCTCGACCGGCTGCCCTAGTGTTTAGCGCTCTGCACAGCCACCCCAGACGGTCAGCAGGGAATACGTCTAAATGCATGTAAGTCATTATTTGATACTTTAGTATGGTTAAATAACTATGACTATAAATCATTATAACAACGTTTATAGGTCATACAAGTTTAAAAAGTATAATTGGCAAAATATGACAAGTTTCAGCAGTGACAGAAAATATTCAGAATGGCCTGTCTTAGTTGAAAGCCCATTCACCACGACAAGGTGCAAGCCACGAGTGGGAACATTTAAGACAGGACAAACATTGAAAAATGAAAAGCACAAGACATAATTAAAACTAATGAAAACAAAAAAAGGGACACAGGACATAATGACAGACGACAATACGACATACACAGCATCCCCTCCAATCCAGCATGGCCTCCTCCTCGTCCTCCAACGCAGCATGTCCTCTGAAAAGCACAAGACATAGACAAAAAAACAATACCACATACACAGCATCTCCTGCAATCCAGCATGGCCTCCTTCTCGTCCTCCATGGCAGCACCTTTTCAGATTTTTCTTACCTGTTCTACTTACCTCTTCAACTATACCTATACTACCACATGGCTCTTGAAGATGGATTTAAGACTTTTTAATGTTAATTAAGGCCTTATTTTTAGATTTATGAATTTAAGGCAAGGCAAGGCAAGTTTATTTCTAAAGCACATTTCGAACACAAGGCCATTCAAGGTGCTTTACAGATGTATAGAGCACACATAAATAAAAAAAAGCGAATGAGAAACATGAATTTAAATAAAACATAAAATAATTAAAACATTTAAAAAGAATAAAAACAAATAAAAATTTAAAATTACAGGTAAAAACGTAAACAGTAAAGTCTTCAAATTTGCGGGAACCCTGATCACAGCCAAAACCATTTTCCACAGCGACTCCTTCCTCTTCAACAGCGACTCCTTCCTCTTCAACAGCGACTCATTCCTCTTCAACAGCGACTCATTCCTCTTCAACAGCGACTCCTTCCTCTTCAACAGCGACTCCTTCCTCTTCCAAAAACACCAACCCTGATCACAGCCAAAACCATGTTGCCACAGGCCCATGCTCCGTTTATGCGAGCTCTGGGTAGTGACAACAGCGACTCCTTCCTCTTCAACAGCGACTCCTTCCTCTTCCAAAAACACCAACCCTGATCACAGCCAAAACCATGTTGCCACAGGCCCATGCTCCGTTTATGCGAGCTCTGGGTAGTGACAACAGCGACTCCTTCCTCTTCAACAGCGACTCCTTCCTCTTCCAAAAACACCAACCCTGATCACAGCCAAAACCGTGTCGCCACAGGCCTATGCTCCGTTTATGCGAGCTCTAGGTTGTGACAACAGCATCTCCATTTTCCACAGCAACTCCTTCCTCTTCAGCAGCATCTGTTGAGATAACAATGACATAATAAGGCTGTAAACAATCATGCAAAGAGTAGCCTGAGGAATACACATGTCACTTTTGAATTATAAAACATTCAAGATTTCTCACTACACTAATAAGAATCTTAGGAATCTAACATTTCGGTCAGTAGACAAACCATATGAAATATTTCTCACCAATCCTCTTCAGCAGCACACCCTTCGTCTTCCATGGCACATCAATCCTCTTCATGGCACATCAATCCTCTTCATGGCACATCAATCCTCTTCAGCAGTCAATCCAATCCAGCATGGCCTCCTCCTCGTCCTCCAACAAAGCATGTCCTCTTTTTCCACCGTAGCACCTCTTCAGATTTTTCTTACCTGTTCTACTACCTTTACTATCATAAGGCTATCACAGCCAAAACCGTGTCGCCACAGGCCTATGCTCCGTTTATGCGAGCTCTAGGTTGTGACAACAGCATCTCCATTTTCCACAGCAACTCCTTCCTCTTCAGCAGCATCTGTTGAGATAACAATGACATAATAAGGCTGTAAACAATCATGCAAAGAGTAGCCTGAGGAATACACATGTCACTTTTGAATTATAAAACATTCAAGATTTCTCACTACACTAATAAGAATCTTAGGAATCTAACATTTCGGTCAGTAGACAAACCATATGAAATATTTCTCACCAATCCTCTTCAGCAGCACACCCTTCGTCTTCCATGGCACATCAATCCTCTTCATGGCACATCAATCCTCTTCATGGCACATCAATCCTCTTCAGCAGTCAATCCAATCCAGCATGGCCTCCTCCTCGTCCTCCAACAAAGCATGTCCTCTTTTTCCACCGTAGCACCTCTTCAGATTTTTCTTACCTGTTCTACTACCTTTACTATCATAAGGCTATCACAGCCAAAACCGTGTCGCCACAGGCCTATGCTCCGTTTATGCGAGCTCTAGGTTGTGACAACAGCATCTCCATTTTCCACAGCAACTCCTTCCTCTTCAGCAGCATCTGTTGAGATAACAATGACATAATAAGGCTGTAAACAATCATGCAAAGAGTAGCCTGAGGAATACACATGTCACTTTTGAATTATAAAACATTCAAGATTTCTCACTACACTAATAAGAATCTTAGGAATCTAACATTTCGGTCAGTAGACAAACCATATGAAATATTTCTCACCAATCCTCTTCAGCAGCACACCCTTCGTCTTCCATGGCACATCAATCCTCTTCATGGCACATCAATCCTCTCAAACAGTGCTTCCTTCCTCTTCAATAAACACCTCAACTTACCTGAATCATAAATTTTGAAATTTTGAAAAATGCCGAGACAACTTACCTTACCACATGGCTATCACAGCCAAAACCATGTCGCCACAGGCCTATGCCCGGTTAGGCAAAAGGGGCACTGATGCACAGTGTCCGCTCCTCTCGACGGGGTAAGAGGGGGGGGGGGTTCGGCAAAAGGGGCACTCATGCACAGTGTCCGCTCCTCTCGACGGGGTGGGGTGGGGGGTTCGGCAAAAGGGGCACTCATGCACAGTGTCCGCTCCTCTCGACGGGGTGAGGGGGGGGGGGGGGGGTTCGGCAAAAGGGGCACTCATGCACAGTGTCCGCTCCTCTCGACGGGGTGGGGTGGGGGGTTCGGCAAAAGGGGCACTCATGCACAGTGTCCGCTCCTCTCGACGGGGTGAGGGGGGGGGGGGGGTTCGGCAAAAGGGGCACTCATGCACAGTGTCCGCTCCTCTCGACGGGGTGGGGTGGGGGGGTTCGGCAAAAGGGGCACTCATGCACAGTGTCCGCTCCTCTCGACGGGGTGGGGTGGGGGGTTCGGCAAAAGGGGCACTCATGCACAGTGTCCGCTCCTCTCGACGGGGTGAGGGGGGGGGGGGGGTTCGGCAAAAGGGGCACTCATGCACAGTGTCCGCTCCTCTCGACGGGGTGGGGTGGGGGGGTTCGGCAAAAGGGGCACTCATGCACAGTGTCCGCTCCTCTCGACGGGGTTGGGGGGGGGGGGTGGGTGAGGGGTGGGGTTAGGCAAAAGTGTCAACAAGGGAAATGGGGGTTCGTACATAAAACGTTGACATGGAGTCCCTGTTTCTCCACGCACTCCGTCATGAAAAGCTCCATGTCGTCCATTTCTTCAAAGACAATCAGGAAGGGCTCCTTTGCCTCATTGTCCACTGCCTCCAGTGCCACCTTCAAGGCCTCCAGCTGGTACACTTTGCTCTGACCGAGCAAGGTTGGCTCCTCTACTCCTCCCTGAAACAATCTTCTGTTGGTGCGGATCCACTCTACAGCCAGGCGGAGGTCCTTTAGCAGTGCATGCTCCTCCTTTAACAAAGAAAAATACCTGATATTGTGATGACTGAATAAATAGAATAAACAGACCAATCAGTGCAGCAACAAAATGTTGGACCAAAAAGTGTAGATGACTATCATGTCAGTGTTGGCTCTACCTTCGGTGGGTCCAGGGTACGTCGGCGGGGTATCCTACATAGAGGCTGTAGTGCTCCTGCTAGGAGTGACTTTGCCTCCTCCGTCCAAAAGGCAAAGCGCTGTCCATGCCTTTTAAATAATCAAAGTATGGTACTTTCAACATTGTGTCATCACAAAGTGGACAATTGTTTCTTGTTTAAAAGTTATCCTACCCGTCAATGGAGAACCGCTCCATGAGCTGCACGCACCACCATTTGCGGATAGATGGCATCTCACTCTATAATAAACATGTGTTATTTGTGAATTGTAATCAAAGTTTTGTGTTTTTACCAAAATTACATGAATTAAAACTTACTTCCAAAAACTCAAATGGAGCACCAGTGCAGATGCAGAGGGCGTACTGTGTAATACAGAAAAAGTTCAAAAAGTTTATGATTCCAGTGACTTTCAACAACTAAAAAAACATTGTGTAGAAATTGTGCAGGTTTACCATCAGCATGAAGATCCCACAGTGGTTCCCAGTGGTTTGTTGTGGAAAGCCCTGGGGGAATAAAACACAACAGTGAATTTCATTAAAGTGTTTTCGGTATACAATTAAAAGTAACATGTTGATTTCTGTGGTCATTTAAAAATGTGAGAGAAATGTGAGTCATTCAGTTGCTGTTTGTTTTGGGGGGTTACTCCCTTCGGTCTCCTCTTAGCAGGTAAAATGCATGCACTATCGCGTTTAAGTCTGGAGATTGACTTGGCCAGTCTAAAACATTCCATTTCTTGTCCCTGATGAACTCCTTTGTTGTTTTTGCAGTTTTTTTGGATCATTATCTTGCTGCATGATGGAGCATCTTCCAATCAGTTTGGTAGCATCTTTCTTTAAATTGGCAGACCGAATGTTTCTGTAGACTTCTAAGTTCATTTTGCTGTTGCCATCATGTGTTACTATGTTGTTGTCAAGATGAACCTTTACCAAAGTGATGGAAAGGCAAAAGTTTGGAGAAAGAAAGGATGTACTCATGATCCCAAACATACAGGCTCATCTGTGAAACACGGTGGAGGCAATGTCATGGCTTGGGCTTGCATGGCTTCTTCTGGGACGGGCTCATTATTCTTCATTGATGATGTAACACATGATGGCAACAGCAAAATGAACTCATAAGTTTACAGAAACATTTTGTCTGACAATTTAAGGAAAGACACAACCAAACTGATTGGAAGATCCTCCATCATGCAGCAAGATAATGACCCAAAACACAACAAAGGAGTTAATCAGGGGCAAGAATTGGAAGGTTTTAGACTGGAAGGTGGAAGGCTAAGTCAATCTCCAGACTTAAACGCTATAGAGAAAGTATTTGCGACAAAATATTACGTTTTATTCACTTTAATTTATTGTCTATCTGTTCCAATACTTCTGCTCGCCTAAAAATGTGGTGGTGCTTTACAAATAATGATATCTTCTCAGTTGTGTATCGGATCCAGATGTGAATACCTGGAAATGAAAGCTGAAATGTTGAACTACCGTCTCATATTCATCTTTTGGTGTCAAACCCAAATGTTTCCAGTCTACAGCAAAAATAAAGGAATTGGCCTCACTGTTCCGATACTATTGGAGGGGACTGTATATATGTTATTTTTGATGCTCAGTCAACATAACACTTATTAAGCATTTACCTCAAAGTCACTGCCAGTCTTCTCAGTCCATGGTCCCTGGTGAATGTGCTGTGCGATCTCTCTGAAAAATCAAAAGAGAGCAGAAAGTTAGACCTCTGTTGTGACTTTATCCAAACCTGAAGCCTGAGAACAAGGCTTTTATCAGAACCGGAAGCCATGGAACAATGCTCCTCATGAAATATCTAGGGCTGGCCCAAGTAATTACAAAATTTCACTATTAAGTACATTTAACTATTTGTCTGTTTGTTTTGCAAGCTCAATTCAGAATTGATACATTTGATATTTTAAGCCATATGTATTTGATTATTTATACAGCCACCTATTGGATTAAATTGTACCCAACTACTGCATGCGTAGGTTGGGATTAATAATGTATTTTGTAAATGGTAATCGGGACAGCCCTAGAATCATGCAACCATTAAACTTAAAAATCAAGAGTCTAAATAACTCAAACTATTTGAGTATGCCACAGAACAGGGCAAAATATGAATCCTTTTTCTAGACCTAAATATGCCTCGGTATTCCTCATCTCCAAAACCACCAGGGAGAACAGAATCAAGGAAAAGGATCTCCCTCTCAGCTACCAATAACACCTGCAACAAAACATTTCTAAATGACTACAGTGCCGACACATTTGGTATATAATATTGTTGTAGCATAAATTGTATGTGTCTGAACTTATAAATTTTCACTCAACACATAGCAGGTAGTGATCCGCTCGACCCAGTTGCCTGCTCCATGCAGGAAATAAAATGGCACCCTTGGAGCTCATGTTGTCCTGGTATTATTGGAATAAAAAGATGTGTATTTATCATTAAGCAATAGCTCGCGATTATACCACAGTGAAGGGGCGTTGTTCGGCCCGACAAACAACATTTTTTAGGAGTATTGCACTAGAACTTACCGGCAGGCCAAAAAGGGGGTCCACATTTGGGTGTTTCCAGGTGGGCACAACAAACATGTCCACAATGTGAACGTCTTTTCCCTGTTAAGAGCAATAATGATCATTAATTGCATCAAAATAAACCTACACAGAGCATGCAGCCTACCTAAAAAAATTTACAAAATGGGACTAAAACTCATTACATGACTCTGAGCAGCCTCCTGCACTATCTTCAGGCAAGCATTCCCGATCTAGAAGTAATTAAATCAAACAAATAATTAGTTACATGTGCAAACAAATTACACTGTTAATTTCCTTAGAAAGTGAGGGAATACAGCAACATGTATGTACTCACATTGGAGTCCATGCACAGGCTTGAACCCAAGGTCAAGAATTCCTCACGGGTGACACAGACATCTCCATCCTGGATGATCAGTTCCCCTGCGTCCCCACTTCTGTTTAGGACATAACTCAGCTAAAAAAAAAAAAAATCAGTGTTACGTCATGAGTTAACCAAAACTTGATTAACCCCCTCTCATTCGAAATGCACATTACGTTGGCCTTAGCCATATGTTCATGATTAGATGGATATGTTGTTACCAATTACCAGTTTATTCTGAAGAGGACACAAGTCCTTCCTCCATTTGACTCCCGTACATGCGTAAGGATGGTCCGCGGATGGTTCCATCGCTGTCAAATACTGATGGTCGTGGTGAAACGCCATCTTACTCAGTCCACGATCTGATAACAGAAAATATTTGTCTGTTATGAATAACAGCAATTTTAAATGTATATTTCTTGGACATGGCACATTAGTTTTTCGGTATTTATATATTAGAACATTTTAACATGTAAGAGGCTTAAGAAATTAGATGAGACACTTACCCTTACTGTCCAATCTGTGGTACGGCCTTAGCCGTGAGACATTGCACTGCTGCTGTGTCCCGTTGTCTTTAACGACAGTCGCCACACCCTTTGGTGTAATCTCCGCCACCACAAATGGTCCTTTATGGTAAGCCGCGAGACCTACTTTCCGGGGCAGTTTACTGGGACCTTCTGAAATCAATACCTCATCACCAGTATTGATACTGCAAACCCGCACAGATTTCCTCTTCCGTGTGGCAAAGGTCTTCTGCTGTCTGGCCTGAGCAGTCTCGATGTTGAAGAGAACCTACAAAAGCAGAATTAATTACTTTATGATTCTGTCATATTAGCCATCCATTGTCAGGTTTTCTTTTAAAATAGCGCTAACCTTCTCATTCAATCCCACCATCTCATTGACCAATGTGTCGATGTCCTCCCCTGGATCTCCAACCTCAAAGGCATCTCCCAGAGGACAGGCATTCATGACCTCAGGTAAACGAGGGTTTCGGTGGAACATGACGAAGAAGGGTGTGTGCCTTGTGGAAGCCTGAATATATATAAAACAAATACACACGTAAAAAATACTAAATACATTAAATAATACGTCATATGAAATGCTCAAGTGGACAACACCATGAACACTCACCTGCAAAGCTGTGTTTATCCCATAAACAACCGCAGGCAGGAGGAGGTCCCAATCATTGTGGTCATCGTTGACATACTTCCTCAGAGTACGTTTGATGGTCTGATTGCTTCTTTCATCCTTAACATTCCAAAAGAGTTGGAAATATTTTACTTTAGACAATTTCCGAAAACATACAAATTCCTTAAAGAAGAAGGAAAAAATCCTTACCTGGCCGTTCGACTGGGGGTGATAGGCACTGGTGACCGAGTGTTTTATCCTCATAATTGAGAAGATTTTCTCATTTAACTGTGGGTAGTTCAGAAATAGGAATAGTTAGCTGACGAAAGAGTTTTGTACATAAGTCAGCAGATTCCTACAAGACACATCAGATTAGTTCGCCAACATTCAGCCCATCAGTGAATCATTAAAAGTGTTGGTTGATTCATAAATAGGTTTTTAATATGTACCTCATTGACAAATTCTCTGCCTTGGTCAGTGATGATCTTCCTGACCATGCCAAATCTGTACATTATGGCCACAACAGCTGTACACACTTCAGCAGCAGTCTTGCAGGTGAGGGGTTCTGCCACAACCCACTTGCTGTAGAGATCCGTCATAGTCAGCACATACTTATTCCCTTGCGCAGTTGTCCGTAGTGGTCCTATGAGATCCAAGCCCACTACCTCCCACGCGGAAGTAACCTGAGGAAAAACGCATTTCACAAATTACCCTGTTAACTTTAATAACCGCATTTACCTTGTGTAGCAAGTTTGGGGAGCACTACTGTACCTTGATGGAATGTAGGGTTGGTGCCTGGGTCTTCATTGGATCATTCAGCTGGCAGCGATGGCAACATTTGACCTGACAGAGTTAATGAAACATGTTATTTATTTTTTCATAAGCCTACACGTGTCTAATACATGCGTGACAATACTGCTAGATCGCGTGTCATTCGCAAAAAGAAATGCATTGCATTGGCGTTCAAAAATAGTCTTGACATAAAGAGCGATCAGTCTGTGAAACTGCGAACGTGAGCGAGTGTTGAGCACTCGTGTGCGCGCTCCTCGAGACGGTCGGGCTCGTTCTCGTCACTCACAGCTGCTCTCAGTGTACACAGAACAGCATCCGCGAGCGGACATGCGCCGATCATGACATAAAGAGCGATCAGTCTGTCAAAATACAAACGTGACTACAGCAGGGGCGGCACCGAAATGAGGCATCGAAACTTTCGTTCTTATTCGGTCTGGTTACTACCGTTTACGTCGGCACCGGTGCCATAGGCCTACTGGTACCGGGTTTCGGTGCCCAACCCTACTCGTCTCCCATGTCCCCAAAACATCTAATAAAGTAAAAACCCGATTTGCCGATTTCTATTTTTAGAGTCGTCTTGAGCACGAGTCGACAATCGAGCCGAGAATCGACACATTGTTCACATCCCTAATTTTATAATGACAACCTCTTGTTAATGCGCTTCATTGCGCGCCTCAGCAGAATGGCGCTCAACTTTTTATGCATGGAAAGCGGGGGCCACTATGAACATGGAGTCTGGCGGCGGGCTACAACCACTACTTACCCACTTGGCGACATCCTCAACTAATGTTGGCCAAAAGTAGCCGGCAATAAGCCTGTTCCTGGTGCCTCGCAATCCATTGTGGTTGCCGGTCCCCGGGCTATTGTGGCACTCCTCGAGGGCAGACTTCTTCTCCTCCTCCGATAGCACCACTAAGCGCATGTACTGTCCCTTCGCTCCGATGTAGAACAGCCGGTCATCTAAAGAGTACATAGCTTAGTAATAATCAACCAATGCCTAACCAAATAACAAATAACAACCAAGCTGGATAATCATAACATTAGCCTACCTTTAATGGTGAAATTGGGAGCGGCACGGCGCAATTCCCTCCGCCGGTTCACGGACAGATCCGGGAGAAATATACCTTCACTGAGCCAATTCTTCAATTGGATGTAATAATCAAAGCCCTTCATTGTGCCAGTCAATGCCTATTATGGTCAATAAAGAAGATCTAGTATTCCGTAGGCTAGGTTCAGCTGTCCGAAACGTAGATATAGCTTGCTAGCTGTCAGTGAATTCTTCGTAGCTGTCAGTGCGCCGCTATCTTCTGTGGTCCGGAATGTGCGGCATAACTGCGCGATAGGATAGCCAAAAAAGGGCGCGGTTATTCAAATTAAAATTTGATCACAGTACTGAAAAAGAGGCGGGATATTATAATTTTGAATTTAAACTACGTTAACCGCCGTGCACCGATCGGATCCTCATTGATGATCATTCGCACTGACCCGACCGCAGATACAATTGGTAAGTAAATCTCGTAGTCTATAGCCTACACTTTCTTTATATGTCCATGAGCCTACATTATAATATTAGGCCTATCATTTTAATGTCAGCTATGACCGGGCAATAATTGTCATTTAACACTCCTTTTGGACCTATTTAGGACTTAATATGCATACTAGCATAGCCATGAAATAATTGTCATTCACCGGTCTTTGGCCTATTCAGGACTTGAGTATTTTAAGCTTTTGAAATCCATTTTATCCCTAAATGTGTCGGAAATGATGTGTAAAGTTAAGCCTAATAATTTAATTTTGTGCTTTTTAGAAGATGCCGAACTCAAGCAGCAGGAGAAGGGCGGAGAGGGAGAGAGAGAGAGGCAACAATGGTAAGAAAACTTATTCTTAACCTTTGATACCCATTGTTAATAGTGAAACAGAAGGCTATTTTTCACCTGTAGTCCTTTATCACCCTAAAAATGTACTGTGAATAATGTATTTATACAGTCCCCTCCATAATTATCGGAACGGTGAGGCCAATTCCTTTATTTTTGCTGTAGACTGGAAACATTTGGGTTTGACACCAAAAGATGAATATGAGACAATAGATCAACATTTAAGCTTTTATTTCCAGGTATTCACATCTGGATCTGATACACAACTGAGAAGATATCATTATCTGTAAAGGAACACCACCTCTCTCTAATGGTGTCCCTGTTGCTCCTTAGGGAACATTGCCAGGTCCCAGAGGCCGGATGGGAGCTGGAGGAGGGCGAGGAAGGTCAGGGTGGGCTACACCCCGCAGGAGGAGGTGCCCCTGTAAGTGCAGTTTGTCTTCCCCTTCAGGACATATTATGAATCACAATCTTGTTTTGACCTTTTTTTTTTAAATATTTGGATCAGATCATTCTCAGCTCTGGTGAAAAGTCTTTTTTTATTCTCTCAATTCAGTCTCATGTCATATCTGATATCTCATGTGTTTTTTTTCTGGCTTTTTTCAGGTACAGTGTCAGAAATGCGAGGAAGAGGCGACAGAGAGAGAGACAGAGAGAGGCAGAGAGAGAGAGACAGAGAGAGACAGAGAGAGAGAGACAGAGAGAGAGAGAGAGGGAGAGAGAGAGAGGAGGGAGAGGAGGCTGCAGGAGAAATAGTAAGAAAACTTCTTGGCCAAGTGATTTCAACATTCCAATTATTGTAACCCAACCACTGCTTATAATACATTTTGTATTATCCATAATGATAGAGCTAACATTTACTTTGTTTCCACAGCGCAGGTGTGGGTCCTGGGGGACAGCTATGTCCGGCGTGGTGCCCAGGGAGCGAAACGAAGAGTCCAGCCAGTGGACACCACCGTCCACTGGTTTGGGAAGGGTGGGCTTCGGTGGAGAGAACTTCTGAATTTCTTTTTTTTAATTCTTGGTAAAGGAAGAGTAGTGCCGGATGTCTTGGTCATTCACTGCGGTGGCAACGACTTGGGGGTGGTTAAGAGTGTTGAGCTGGTGAAGGAAATGAAGGAGGACCTGCTCTTCCTTCATTGCCTTCACCCGGCGATGACAATACTCTTTTCCGCCCTCACCCCAAGGTGCCATTATAGGGCGACTCGGCGCCCGGGATTGCTTGACAAAGCCAGACGGTTTGTGAACAGTGTTGTGGCTGGTTATCAAGGTAATGGAGGACTGATTCCCCACCCTCACCTTAGGCATGACACTCCAGGACTTTATTTAGCCGACAGAGTCCATTTGTCTCCTCGGGGAATGGAATTTTTCATAGATAGTATTTTTAACCGCCTTAGAGACCACCTTCAAAGGGAGTGAATTGCGAAGAAGGTCGGGAGAAGGTGGTCTTTAGGGAAGCCCTCTGTGTCAGGTCTAATATTGAGGTTTTTTGCCATAACCTGTTCGCTAGATGCTCTTCCTCCTCCCGTTCTTTCCCCTTCTTTCTGCTCTCCACCACCCACCCCATCGACTAGCTCCTTGGGCCCGAGCAGCTGCAACACAACCCTGGGTCAGTCACTTATCCATTGTCTTACTTTTGTCTTCTACCATTAATCATCTGTTAGTCTTTATTAACGTTGCATGTCCTTAATCCAGAACCTTAAACTTTGAAAAAATAAATGTTACTATTTGCTGAATGTTATAGCAGCACTAACAGGACAGTATATTTACATATTTTATTTTAACATGGTGCATATTCATAATAGGGACAAACTTAATGTTTTTCTACTGGCCTATATGTTAGGGATGTATGGGGATTGGAACGTGAACATCTCTTTAACACTTTGTTTCCTGTCTGTTATCAGGACCCCAACATGCAGCCCATCCTGGACCCCATCGGAATCAAAAAAATCATGAAAATAAATAATAAAAAGAATTAATGAAAATTAAGATTCAACACTGGCTTTATTTATTTATAACATTTATTATAACATCTAGATTTCTGGATATTAAAAAGACGCAAATGTATGCATAATAAGTTACAAATGGCAAAAACTGTGTATTCATTCAAACAATTCTGAATAAGTTGTTTTACAAAAATAAGTATTGTTTTAATGTAAGTAATCAACTAGCTGAGTTTCATGCTATCTATTATTCCAAAAGTGTACCCTATTCACCTGCAGTGTCTCACATTAAGTGAGTGAGTAGGCATGTTTGCTGTTTGGACAGTAGATGGCAGTGCTGCAGCGCTGCAAGACACTACAAAAGGTCAGTCAATTACCTACTGTAAGGCTACAGGTGCTGGAAATTGTACATCAGAGCTACGCTTTTAAATGTTTTATATACTATCAATGGTTTTAACTGATAAATATCATGATGAAACTCCCACTAAATACATTTTGTTCAGTGATGTAAAATAAAATAACAGTTAACCCAAGGATAGATGTTCTTTTAATAAAATAACACATAAAATAGTATTTATATTTCTTAAAATACATGCTAGAGTACATTTAACTAAAATACTCCTTTTGTATTGTTAAATGTTTATAGTAATATTAAATAAATATTTAATTTAGCAATCAAACAGGGTTAACACGGTGGTTAAATCTTGCTAAACTTTAAATGCAAACCAAGTGTAGAAAAGAAAAAAATAATGTAATCTTACATAATGAGAGATGACTACTGTAATAAACCAATTGCCTCTGGGTTAGAGGAGATAGAGAGCACCTTAACAATTATGTATGGACACAAAACGAGGAGGACACTGAAGTATCACAATCAATTATCTTTATTAAACATTATTTAGGAGACAACGGGACGGGAACACGGGTGAATTAACCTTTCGGTTAATGAGAGATTACTACAAGGCTAACGTAAAAAACGTATTCAAACCTTACATGAAGACAAATAAATAAATCCATCTATCTCTCTAGTTAGCATACTTGCTAAACTATCGCGATCGCGATTAAGGCTAACGTAAAAAACGTATTCAAACCTTACATAAAGAGAAATGAATAAATCCATCTATCTCTCTAGTTAGCATACTTGCTAAGCTATCGCGATCTTTTAAAAGTTGTTAGTTTCACACCATCTATCTAGTTAGCTTACTCACTAAGCAGCTATGATGGCAATCAAGCTTTTAAATTGTGTTTGAGTTTAACACTGTATGCCCCTGCTGTATTTCCAAGTGTTGTTGCCGTAGTTTTTCCAACCCGGAAGAGCGCGAAAAACACTTCCGGGAGGACAGATCGGGTAGGTCGGACAGATCGGGTAGTGACACGTGCAGATCTGGTACTCACAGAGGCACCAACGAAGCAAACTTCTGCCAAAGGTAAACGAAGAAGATAAGAGAGCGCAAAGATTGTTGTTTTTGATGAGAGCCAAATATATGAGAGGAGCACACACACTATATATTATTTATAATATTTCGCAAGTTCGGGACAGGACTGGAGGTAAGAGACTGTTGGTGAACGTAACAAATACATAGGCTACTTGTTTTTGGAAAGTTCTACCTACTGGTGGAACGTCAATAGAGACAAAAAGATGAACACCTGAGTCATACTTTGTTCGGTAGGCTATTAAACAGGAACGAAACCATTAAGTGTTCAACGTGATGTTGTCTGGCCCTCGTTGGTCAAACCTACTTTCTTCATTGTCATTAAGTTCTCCAGTCTGAACAAACAAAGTAAAGAACGAATCACTTTTCGAGTTATGTCGTTAGTATGACAGCCTATGTATTTACCAGTATATAAAAGTATTTACTGTAGTTCACTGAACCTGTCCCGCCAAACTCTATTCAGAAACTGCCCATTTAAAATAATATTAATAGTTATTGACAACCATTAGGCTACTTACTCATTCAATATGACATGAGATATTTTTCGAATCAGCCACATTGACATTCGGCATACACACAGTGGAAAACCATTGCATAATTATTTTCTATTTTATTTTTATGTTTAGGCCTAAACCGGACTTTGTTTAAACCAGATGTGAAATGCGTAGGCTATTTCTAAAAACAAGTTCGTCTTTTATTTGTTATTTGTTTTGCTGTTAAGGATGTGTTGAATGTACTACTTAAAGTGAAACCAAATGTAGATGTGCACCTTTTAGCTTGACAGTCTGTCACCTGTTAACATGTGCTTCTCCAGGAATCATAGTATCTGTCTACTGGACATCATTGTGGGATTCGTCTGTAAATAATTGAAAAGCATCTACAGGGCTCTGTCATTTTGTTGCTGTCAAGGACTGACAAACAACTAGTAGACTACTAAGGCTACGTGACCCACTGAGAAGGCTATTTGCTAATCTAATTGGAATTCGCACTATGGGCATGCTATCAACTAGCCTATCCTGCATTTTCAGTTGTGTGGCCCTGTGTGTTGTAGAGTAGATTTTTCAGTCAACATCTATTAAAGACATAATGTGTTGTGCACACACAGCAGGGCAGACACAGATGTGTTCAGTGAACGTTTTCAAAGCTGTGCACCAAATATTCAGCGCTTTACATTAAGTATGTGCCAAAAAAAAGAGATTACACTCAATTTTATTGGAGCTCTGGTATACATTAATCTTTTAAAATGAAAAATGTATTTACAATCATGATTGATGAGTGACACAAAATATCAGGCGAAGAAAATGTCAGTATAAAGTTAGTAGTTAAGTTATACAAAAGCTGTTTTTCTTCCTGACAAAATGTGATTTGCTTTATTTGTTTTGAGCGAGTAATTTGTCCAATTCCATATCCCTGTATTGTGACGGTGAATACACAGCATTGAAAAGTAAGAATGTGCCCAAAGTGTATAGGGCCTATCTATGGTGGTTGCCTGGTATTACATCTACGGTGCCCACCATCTCTACCATTGCGTCCTTGAACTAGACACTCATGCCCAAACTGCTCCAGGGGCGCTGTACTATGGCTGATCCCCTTAAAAAAAAAACTTACAGGGGATATATGAAAGACAAATTTCAATGTGCCTTGTGTACAATTGACCAACTAAACGTAATGTATCTATTCCAGTCTGAGCCAGTGCTTAAAGATGTCTCTCTGGTTTTTGTAGGTAAGAGCCCACAGTGGACTTGACTGTCCTCTCTCCTATCGTGCCAGCGTCTGGCTGCAGGGATGGCTCCACGCATGGATGATGTCATGCGCCTCTGCTGTGAAATATCGGCTCACGATCAGATCACAGTGGCGGTGAAAAACTCCACCAAAGGAGCACTAGTGGCCGGAGGAACTGCCTTCGTAGGCGGGCTGCTCGGGGGACCTCCAGGGATCGCAGTGGGTAAGACAGAACAGAAACTACAAATTGGCTGCGTTCCAATACCCATACTAGATACTAGTACTATTTAGTACGGTATAAAAAAGATTTAGGATGTCCCGATTCTTGTGGCCAGATTTAGGATGGTTAGAAATACCCGGATGTCTACTACAGCCGGCAGAGATTTTTAGTGTAGAAAACAGCATCGTATTTGAAGCGATTCTGACCCACAATCCAGTGCGCACCGGAAGTGATGTCACATTTACGGAGCCTCCATATGAAAACAAACAGGGATGCTGGATATATTGCCATAAGAATTCTGGATTTCTGTCCAGTCGTCTAATCAGTAAAATAGAAGCAAATACAAGGTAATATTTGGGTTATTAGTTAAAAAAGCGGGGGCGCTCGCGGTGCAGTCCTTACTTCATACAAGTATCTACTAATACTAATCTTTTTACTGTGTCTCCACCAGGTGGGTGTGTAGGCGGTCTGTTGGGCAGCTGGCTGACCAGTGGTCAGTTTAGGCCTCTGCCTCAGATCCTGATGGAGTTACCAGCCAACCAGCAGAAGCTGCTCTATGATCAGGTTGTGTCTGTGTTGGGGAACATGGACTGGATGGACGCGGCCCAGCTGGTAGCCCTGGTGCTGGGCAATGCCACTCTGCAGCAGCAGGTGACTGCTGCACTGCTAAGCTTCATCACCAAGGAACTCAGAGCAGAGGTTAAATACCAAGACTGAGACACATGGACTATTCAGAGGGGAAAGGCCTTCCAAACACAACCACTGCCTTCAAACATATCAGTGTACAGAATAACAACACTTTCACCATGGTGCCAAATTGAACTTTAGCATCCTCCAAAGTGTCAATTCAAAGAAGAAAGAAATAATTGGAAAGCTATCTGTGTTTGAATATGATTGGACAGAAATAAGCTTTTGTACTACAGTGTGATGTCACTCTGCTTTTCAGAGCTCAGTTATTCTGAATCTCTTTTTCCTCACTCTGTATCAGGGTGTTTTTGATAATCCTCTGATGATGTATTTAAAATAAAACCAACATTTGAAGCTGAGCTTTTGAGTGATGAGTTGCTTAAACATTTGATTTGGCTCCAATAAGCCACACGTTTCGGTTCCACATTCTGCTCCCAAAGGTCACTTATGATCTTTCATGCTCAGACCCATGACTATCCCTTCAGTGTATCTGAGGTGAACTATGTTGTGGCTCGTGTTTCATTATCAAACCCTGGCCTTGATATCTGGTTCCAGCTTTACAGCCAGACGGATGATGTAACTGTCGTCTAGATGCCAATCTCGTTAAACAGTTTCCTTTTTAAAGTAGGATTGACACTAAACTCTACCCATGGGACGACAATAAGAAACATGAATACTTCCCCAATCAAAAAAGAAAGACAAAATCACTATGTTCATTTGTCGCTTTGGTTTAATCGTTATTGATGGTAAACTATGAAGTTGTGGGGAAATTGTGTTGACCGTCAGCCCTTTAACTTTCTGCACTGTGTTATAGATGCAAAGCACAAATGCAGTCAGACCGGTCCCCTCTAGCTTTGATTCAAAATCTTCCAAAACATATCCCATACTTTGTCTGAGGGCTTAACCTACTCAAGGGTGTTACTCAAGGAAAGCCAGCCAGCACTATACACCTTTCAGGCGGCTGGTACTCCAACGGAGGAGTACCGAAAATGGGAGCGGCTTAGAGCAGTTAGGCTCGCTTATATACATACCCTACCCAACTTTTGGCAAATGGAAAACCAAAATAACTGGACAGGACCGCTCCGACCCGCTCTACTCAGTGAAAAAGAGAATGCTGCCTAATCATGCAGTAGAATAAAAACTGTTTTTCTTTTGGTTCATTTGAAAGCAAGAATATTTTTTTTATTCATAAAAACAGCTTTTGGGTGTGTGAATGTTGAAAAAGACATAACATTTTAACAGCAACATATCCAGTCTTTTTCAAATGCAGCATCATCATCCGGTTGTATCTGCCAGTAAGGCCTGACACTTGGTTGAAACGCACAAAGAACATCAGCATTGCTACAATTCCCAAAGTTACAATGTGTTCACTGACATTAAGCATTGAGTCCACTGAACGATCGTACCAAGGTCTCTGTCAGGTTTTAGGCCCAAATCTACAGTTCTGTGTCACCACTGCAACACTGTTTTTTTTTACCATAGCATCTGGTGAGAAAACAAGGTGTTATAAAATAATTGAATTCAAAGCTGCATTATCAGTGGCTTTGTCCCACCTTTTTGACATTAAAGCTAGTCATTTAACTTGTCCATACCGTTGTATCCAGAAAAACATGCATTGGAAGAACAGCTGTGCTTTTTGTCAAGCGGCCATTTACAGATAAACGTTTGTTTTTATTCATTGTTGGCAAATATGAAATGTCACCCTGTTTCATACATAGGAACAGAAGGCACACTGGTGACACTGGGAATTCAAAAACAAGAGAGCCTACTGAATCTTAAATGATGTGAAACCTTATCTTCTACAATGCCCAGAGTGGCCGTCGCCGTATACATTTTTGTCCCCATGATCTCGTGAGCGCGATAACCGAACTTTGATATGCAGTTATTACGGGATAACACAGTTAGTATTCACTTATATTATATATAATATATTATATTAGGTGCCTTAATACTTGAGATCATAAGTTAATTGACTCGGAATACGAGAAAGCGGAATAAAACTAAATACAAGCACGGCCGGGCTATGCTATCAATGGATATACAGTCATAGTTCAAACAAAGTAACAACTCTGTAAATTGACATGCCACAGCAAAGCTTCTTATGACCAGATATGTTTGATCCTGAATAAAAAGCTATTTTAAAGAATAGTTTTGACATTTTGGTACACACTGGCTTTTTCATATTACATCTTATGTCTTGTTTGTTTAAAGCATACAAAAGTATGAAAGTGTTAAGTTGCTGTTTTTATGTTGAGATGTGACTATTAATAATAACTTCCTGGAGTCTTGTTGTGGGACATAACCCCTTATAAAGCACAGCTTGTAGCGACAGGAGCATTCGTGTCACCCTGGACAGCATCAGTCTTTATGTTTAAGCATCACATATAGCAGCCAAGCAGGATTATGATCATGTACACTTAATGAAACAGAAAAAATACACATACATTGATATATATATAGAAATATTAGCAGTGCTCTGTGAATAATGCTTTTAGGTGAAAGTAGTGATACAGTGTGGCAGTGCTTTTTAGACTTCTTTAAGTCTATTCGAAGGCTCTTTCTGTTTTTGGCACAGTAACGAAAGTTCACAGGCACAATTGTGTGGAGTTAGCTATATCTCCCTAGTGTCCTGACCTTTGTGACATTATATAAGTGTTTCTAGATTGTGTGTTGAAGTGTAAAGTGTATGCACAATGTAGCTAAGAAATGTACAAAACTAAAGCATCCAGTCTTTTTTCTTTTTTTTTTTGCTAAAAATGACCACAATGCAAAAGCTTTTGCTTCTTCCTTCTGAGATGACGGACATGACACCAATCTGACATCAGTCAAAATTCTCTTGTCTAAATAGTTTTGATCTACTAACACTAAAGTGCAAAAAACGGGTCCGAGAAGTTCACAAAAAGCTTCCCAGTTCTGTGCAACATTGAAAAGACGCTTTCAGAACAAGTCAACTCCTCATTGGTAAAACGTTGAACTGACTCAATGTAACTAATGCTTTGTTTCCACCGAGTAGAGCAGGTCGGGTCAGAGCGGGACAGCTCGCTTTTAAGAATCTTGGTGGTGTTTCCACAGCCGACCCTACCCTTACTGGTAGGGCAGCGTTTAGGCATCCGCCGCCAGAATATGGGTCAAACTATCGGGCTGTGGAACAACTGTGGTCAAGCCAGCAGTCTATCGTTTTTGCTTGGTCAAACAAGCCGGCGGAAATTATTCTTTCGACCAATCAACGGACGGCAGTGTGTAGAACCACCTTTTCGGCACCCTTTCAGGCAGCTGGTACCCCAACGGAGGAGTACCGAAAATAGGAGCGGCTTAGAGCGGTTAGGTTCGCTTATATCCGTACCCTACCCAACTTTTGGCAAATGAAAAGCCAAAATAACCCTACCTGCTCTACTCGGTGGAAACGAGGCATAATGCTTCCCTGACCTCCTCTTCAAAATGTCTGAATGAAAAAAGGTTATACACCGCCCCCCCTTCCCAGAGCTGGGAGTCAATGGCACCGATCACAAGGCAGGTTTAAAGCGTTGGCATATTAGTAAAGCTCTGTACCAAGCATACAGTTCACTTCATTTACACGTAGAGTAAGTCCATTAAAAAATAAAAAGAATTTACACTGTACAAAATTCAGTCAATCTAAAAAGTGAAACTAGGAGAGTAAAAAGGTGTCTGTGTGTGTTGAGTCTAGAACTGTTCAGCCAGGAGCTCACACAGTCGCTGAGACACAGACTCCCTGCTGGTCCGGAGGGTCAGGCGGTACATCTGAATGGGACACACACACCCACACCCACACCCACACCCACACACACACACACACACACACACACACACACACACACACACACACACACACACACACACACACACACACACACACACACACACACACGGGTTTATGATGCTTCAATGCAGGTCAGACGAGTCTATAGCCCCTTTTACACAGAGATTGCGGCATATTGACGGAACAACATCACTCCAAAATGCCGGCTTTGCTTGCTTCTGTGTTATTTACACAGAACCAAGCAACGCCGGCCTGCTGGCGCATCAGTTGCTCCTTTTACACAGCGCTCCGGAATGAAAGAGGTGCTTGTAAACAGCGTCAGGTGTGACGTAAACATTTAGCGCTGCGCCGGTCAGCTGCTTTACAACAACAACACTGGCTGATGAATTGAGAGCAGAAGTGCTGGAGCTTGCAGTAAGAGGGCCGTATTGACAGACCGCTGTCAAGGGTATAATGACCGTTGCTAAGGATCTACGTCATAGTTTTGATGGATAGACGTCTACAAACAGGGCTACTACTCGTTCAGAAAACAATTGAATACTTTTTCGACATGACTTTGCATGTATCAGGAGAGCAGGGAACACAGGAGTCATGGTTAATGTCCGACAGGAATCCAGTCAAGACGACGTGAGTACGTTTGGCCGCATATTTACAGTTAGACAGTAACTTCAGGCTGCAGCCCGCAATGTAAATGTTCCGCAGTAATTTTCTCCGTGAATTGCGTTATTTATGTTGGGGGATAATGCTTTGTTAGCTAGATGGAGCTCTTGTTAAACATATTGGCCGATTAGAATTATTATTTGTGGAGTGTGCGAGTCTTGAGTTGTATTAGCAAAACAGTAGCTCTGTGGCTAACAGCTGAGCCGGAGCCTTCAGTCAGCTGAAGCAGACAGTCTAGCGGGGCGAGCAGACTATTCCCCCGTTACTAGGTCGTATCCTTGGTCGTTCCTATTTCCTGGCGTACTGAACTACGTTGTATACCTAGTGGGTTTGCAATGACTATTCCAGTTATTAGACAAGGTCTCAGGGTTGCTGTGGAAACGAGTTGTTTTTTGTTAAACTCTTCTAGGTTGGCCGCAGCTTGACATAGTAACCGTTGCTACTGAGTGAGTTCCGACCGTGTAGCGGACTGTTTTTGGCTGTTAAAACAACATGTTGCTTCAATGAATTGCTTTATTTTTTGTAGTAGCCATGTAATAAGCGGGATAAAGTGTAGCGAACGGGTCACTTACTAGAAATAAAGACCTTCAAGCTGAACAAGAGCTCCTGCTTCAGCTTGTCGGTCTTTATTTCTAGCAAGTGACCCTTAAGGCCAGGACACACCGGCCCGATAATCGCCGTCGTAGAGTCAGGAGGGGTCGGGGACACGAATCTGTTTGGTGTGTGCCGTAAAATCGGTCATAGTAGATGTCGTCGGGCTTCTTTTGAGCCGATTGAACATGTTCAATCAGCCAGTCTTTCAGTTGGAGCAATTTGATTTGTGGAGGGCTAGCGAATCAGTGAAGCCCGGAAGTGAGGCGGGTAGCACAAACAGCTAACAACAGTTAGCCATCGTTTTAATGTGTTTGTTTGTTTCGTTCAGCGAATACTCACATGCATCAACCCTTGTTGATTGCTCGACACCATGCTCGACACTCTGCTAAAAATGAGTGATTAATGTTAAACACACGTCCTTCAACTGCTAACATGGTCGCATGTTTAGAACGTAGGTTATGGAACGTCAAACGCCCCCCTGTTCCGCAACAACAAGCTGGAGCATTTAAACAGAGAGGCGGAACTGATTGTGTCGGGAATCTTACTACCCCCCGAGGTAGTAAAATTCCCGGAACAATCTCTCGCACCTTTCTTCCCTCGTTCCGCAACGGTCGCATTTAAACAGCAGGGCGGAGGGCCGAAATTCCAGCATATTCCCGGCTTTCACTGGCTGTGTAAAAGGGGCTTATGTCAGTCAGTATGTTTCCATGCACAGTTAAGTGGAGCTAGTGTGTACACACGCGCACGTGTGTGTGTGTGTGTGTTGGTTTTTTTTTTTTTTTTACCTGGGCTTGTGGGTTGGGCTCCAGTCTGAGGAGGCAGCCCACCTGAGTGTTCTTTGTGTGAATGACTCCAGCTCCAACAAAGTTTGCAGGATTGGGATCCACAACGTCCAGCAGAGCTACACCAAAACCTAAGATCTGCAAAGAGTTTACAGAAGAGAAATAGGAAAAAGTACATTATGAGTATATCCACACAACATAAATGCATAAAGATAAAGAAAAAGCATTGATTTCAAGCCAGCTGTAATCTATCTACTATATGTTTTGACTGTTCCACCTGGTGGATAGATAAAGCACTGCAGCTGGTTTCAACAAATGGGGGATCACAATCAAGTCAAGGGGATCAGTCAAATGTATAACGCCACATCCTAAATCTATCATTAAAAAAAGGGACGTGCAAAAGTTGAGCAGTCACAACCTCCATCATTCATGTTGATGTTACATATAAAGTGAACTTACTAATCGTTAGCCTCATAGCATAATTGCCAAAATCATATTTACTCTACATCTACTCTATTCTACATCTACTCTACTCTACATCTACTTTTCGTTAGCCTAATAGCATAATTGCCAAAGTCATATTTCAAGGGTTATAGAGTAAGGTAAAGTAGATGTAGAGTAGATGTAGAATAGAGTAGATGTAGAGTAAAAGTAGAGTAGAGTAAATGTGATTTAGGCAATTATGCTATGAGGCTAACGTAATGTAAGTTTAATTGTGTTGAGTGTCTCAAAATGTCACCGGCGGGTCAATGTTTCCCTTGAATAAGCCCATCCTTACCTTGGCCTTGACAACATCTGTGTCCATTGGGTTTTTGGCTTGGAAGATTTTCTGCACCTCTTGCTGAGGACTGAGGAAGACACACAGAGCAGACATTGACTTATCTTTTACCAACGATACAAAATCCAAAGATATTCATATTGTGTCATAGAAGATTAAGACTATCTTGTTAGAAGCTGCCACTAATGCATTTTGAAACCTTAAAAGTATTGCATTGCTGAATTACTGTATAACAACACTGAACACAATTTTGTGTGTCTGGGGAGAACGTTTTTAGACATCCAACATAGAAAAAATACATATTGCTCTTTTAATGACCAAACCAAGTCTGGCCCCGACTTGAACTATGGAGACATTGAGAAGCTAACGTTTAGCCTTACGCTCCCAGCTGTTTCCAGCGCTGGAAGAAGTCTTGTGAGGTCATCTCTGTGGGCTGGAAAAACTTGTTGAGCATCACGGGGAGTTTGACTGCAATGTTCTGAAGAGCTCCACCGTATCTGTTCACACACACACACACACACAGGTCAGAAGTTAGCGCATATAAAGTTAAGCTTCATACATAAAAATAGGAAGCATAGCATTTATTTTCCTATTGATTGTATGACATTTTAATGCTTAAACATTCATGTTACTTGCTGTAAACCTTGTTCCAGTAACTGTAAAGACACCCAAGATGTTGGCTTCACACAGATATGCATGGTGCCCATTTTCACAAGGTTAAAAGGTCCATGAGAAACACTGAAAGACCTTGAGAGGAAACTCCGTAAAATGATTCCCTACGATGATATTTAGCACCTGCATCCAGTGAAGGCATCTTCTGTGGATCACACACACACACAATGTATAACGCCCACACATCTTAGGGATATAAGCTTGTTCTTCTGTTCATTCTCCACTCAATCATGTAACACTTGTGATTTGACTCCTTGCTTTGCTTGCAAGAAAAAATCTCCTAGATTTTTAAACTGCCTGAAGGGCCTTTCCCACCGCCGCGTGGCAACCGCCCTCTCAACCGCCTCCTTGCTGGAGGACTCCACCGGTGAGCCCGGCGTTTTTAAAAGCGGCTGCTGCCTCGGCGGCAATGACAGCGAGATGCTTCGGTGATCGTATCGTTGGGATAGCCCGACCAGAAGTCCACCACACTTATTTATCTCTTTCTCTCTCGTATAGCGATGTTATAGTCTCTCTATATGAGCTTTTATGAAGAATAAAAGTACAGAGAGAAAATACAGTTCCGTCTAAAAAAAATATTCCCCTAGAAAATCGGCTTCAATCACTGGTTCCACATGTTTGTGTTCAACGTCAAATATATATATCCAATCTTTTTTAAATGACAGACACTTTAACATTGACTTAATACATGGTAGAGCCGTGTTGTTTATGTCTGTATACTCCGTTTGCAACGATGCCTTGTATAACCGACTTGCCGCCGGGCAGCTGCCGCTGAAAGTGTCGACACGGGGAAAGCTGAGCGGTTGGGAAAAATCTGCGCGCGTTCACGTGGGCGGCAACCGCTTCCTGGTCAAACCGCCACGGCTGTACCGCCTCCCCTCAGCCGCCCTTCCCTCATTGAAATGAATGGAGGCGGCGCGTTGCCGCGCGGCGGTGGGAAAGGGCCCTGACTCAGATGTCTTTATTGAAACTCTTGAGTTTTAATAAATTAGCTATTTGAATTTCACTGACATTAATTAAGCCACCAAACCTGAACTGGATGTTGAGCACAGGTGCCTCACTGAAGTCTGACAGGCACTCAATGTTGAGGATCTGCTGGAGCTGAGCCCCGCCTTCCACCAGGGGCTCCACTGTCTTAGTCTGGACATTCAGCTGTGGAGCCAAACGGTCAAGGACTCTAACACATTTCTAAAAAAGCACGTTATTAACACAATTTGGCATTGGCAAATGGTTCTTGTTGTAGGCCATATTAAATAACAGTTTGCAGAGAGCAGACGCTTTTCCACCCAAAACTACCATGAACTTTTAGCTCCAGGAACTCCTCTTCCAGGACCTTAAACCTCCCAAAAGGTTCCTAGGTCCTGGGGGGAAAGTTCCTTAAATTACTATTTTTTTTGAACCTTTATTTATACAGGTAAATCCTATTGAGACCAGAGACTCCTCTGCAAGGGAGACCTGTTCCCATTCCCACGTTACCATTCACACACACATTTATACACCGATAGCAGGCTAACTATCGACATTCACACGAGGCAAGGTGGGTGAAGTGTCTTGCCCAAGGACACAACAAACATAACGCGAGTGGTAAGGCGGGGATCGAACCGCCGACCCGCTCTACCACCTGAGCCACAGTAATGCCACATAATGGAGCAGCAGAGCAGGGGAAAGGATATGAGAGCTGAGTGTGTTGTCAATAGTCAGTGATGAGCAGAAGCTGAGGAACTGGGCGGATGTCTTGTTGCCGTAGAACACATAAATGCGACCTGTTGGACGACAAGCAGGAAAAACTATCTGTGAGTTCATTCTTTTTTCTTTAACTCATCCCCAGTGTATCATCCACTACATTTAAAATGACATTTTATTACTGAGCCCATTATGCACCATATTCTCTTTAGTATGCCATTACTCTAGCATGTGAGAAAATATGGCTGTGTTCGAAAAGCCATACTAACGTCCTACTCGTATTTTGACGTCAATTTGAGTATGTTGCGGTTGTGTATAAGAGTTTGTGTAGGCGAGAAATGCCCGGATGAGTACTTACTTCCGGGAAGATTTTGAGTATGGATCAATAGGTTACTACTCCTACTCTACCCAGAATGCATTGCATCTTTTCAAATGACACAAACGTTTTTTTTTTTATTCTTTATTGCTTCTGTATACTTAATCGTGAACTGTCCGACGAACCTAGCATATACAATCAATCGTTAAGTAGACAGCATGTAGTATATACATGCTGAGTATTTAGGAGGGAGGACATTAGTAGGCCATTTAGAACACAGCCTGAGTCTTTTAAAAATATCCTTTAACCCAATGGGGCCTGATGAGATTTCACAAAAGTACTGGAGCCTCCTGTGCAGCAGCTCACCCAGGTTCTGCCTGTACTCGGCCTTCAGTCCAATCTGCAGCAGCTGGTTCTCATAGATGACACCGTTGTTCTTACAAACAAACCTGGAATTCAAAAGCATACCATGAATTTTGAAATATACTGAGTGTTTTGCACTCATGAAAGTGCAAAACACTAAATGTGTGAGTTACCGTTTAAGTTGTGTTATCCATAGATAGTATATAAAATGGATGTAGCATCCGGGATGACCTCAGTTATTCCTACTGCATCCAATTCTCCTGGCTTATGCTCGTCGCCATCTTGAGAGATTTTTACTCCGCCTCACTCCTCTTGCCGAAAAGGGAATTGAGATACGCCCATCTAGCTGACGTATACCTCCGAGGCGAAGTGAGGGACAATGGGGGGATAGCTGTCACTCAAGAGATCGCGCCCCTAATTATTCATACATTTTAACCTCCAAAAGAATAAAAACTAGCCTGCTAGAAAAAAATTCCCCCCCCCCCTCAGTGGTGTCATGGAGATATGACCTAAACATACAGACTAGAATGTTTTTTTGGACCAGTCCGTAAATAGGTTTCATAATACTGTGAAAACGGCCTGTTTAACAAATGAGTCAACAAAAAATTGCTCACTTTTGGTACCCCACCTCGTAGTGGCCACCGGAAGCTACTGCAATGTTTTCACTTCCGCATTGGATGCTGAAGTGGATCGCTGTGGTTGGGGCTTGGTAATATCCTACAGTATGTATAATCAATTACAAATGGCCGTCAATTCTATTTCTCAGCTAATAAGTGCAATGTCCATTGCCCGTCTATCCATGCTGTTACGTTAGTGGCACACTCTCTTCTTTTGGCTGCTCCAAGCGCGCAGATTTCTCACACACACACACACACACACACACACACACACACACACACACACACACACACACACACACACACACACACACACACACACACACACACACACACACACACACACACACACACACACACACACACACACACACACACACACACACACACACACACACAGTGCGATTTGATCAACCAAGTTCACCACATGGTCTCACCTGAGAAAGTTTTCCTCACACACCTCTACAGAAGCAGGTGTGGAGACAGACAGAGGTGTGGAGATGTCTGAGAAGACGTCCACCAGCAGACTGGCTGCTGCGGCTGGCGGGGGGGCGGAGTTTGGATGCAGCAGGTCAGTGAAGGGGTGGCTAGAAGCCTGGGACACAAACAGCAGCAAACAGCTTGGATTATTATATTGTATCAACATACACAGCACAGAAACATTCTAAACACAAGCATATGTATGGTTATATATATATATATATGGTTATATATATATATATACTCACCGGCCACTTTATTTAGGGTACATCGGTTAAATTTCTTGTTAAAACATAAAACTTATCAGCCAATCACATGGCAGCAACTCAATGCATTTAGGCATGTAGACCTGAACAGGACAACTTGTTGAAGTTAATACTTTGTAGAACCACCTATCCGTGCAATTACAGCTGCAAGTCTATTCAGGTGTCTGTACCAGCTTTGCACATAATGGCCCTCATTTATCAAACTTGCGTGGAAACTGGTGCAGATTCTGGTGCAAATACCTCCCTACGCCAGGTACCTCCCTATCGCGTGGGACTTATCAAACAGTCGTATCTCGCCAATCTCGGCGTACGCCAGGCCATTATTGATAAATGCGGCGGCTGAAAACAATCGTATCACGCCCCTATAGTTTCTCAGTTTAGAGGCCTCGCCCAGAGGTTTTACGACATGGATATGCACATTACGGCACAGAAGAGGAACTTCTCTGAAGTAGAAATTGAAAGAATAACAGCGAAAGTAGAAAAAAAAAGAGTTTCATTTCGGAGCATTACAAGCGGCATGAAAGAACGACAGAAGGCAGCAGCTAGGAAGGAAATAACTGGTGCGGTCAACAGTGTTGGTGTTCACAACACTTGGTCAGCCCGGCCGTCAGCTACACAAGCCGACCCGGCAACGATCAGCTGTGAGAGCGCCCACTGTCCTGCTCCATCAGCAGATCGGAAAAACGTGCCGGTTAACGGTCGAAATAAATCGCTCGCTTAAGCGATCAATGACACATTAAAAGAGGAACTAACATCTAAAAAGTGCTTCAAATAAATAAAATGTTAAGCTGAATGTTGTGACGTGTATTTTTTATCATAAAGAGCAGTGTAGGCCTACTACATATTTAATAGGCTACTTAGGCTAGCATTTTGAATGAATGCAGCCCCCGTGCCTCAGTGTCCCCCCAGCTGCTCCAAGTCAGAGACAACTGCCCTTACGCAGTCCCATGCAGGGCTCCTAAGTGGCCGGTGTGCGCACTATTGAATCAGCTCTCCTACTACATAAGCTGCACAATTTTAAGTGATTAATATATTAATTTCGGTCTGAGCAAACACTGCATTTGTATTATCTTCTAATAATTGTCCAACAAAGTCATCGGCTACCCGGCACAGCCTGCACTGCGAGTCCATGCTGTTTACAAACTTGCGTACACGAGCTGAGAGCTGGCGTGGGATTTGAGCTTATCCTACGCTCACGTCCATATTGATAAATGCCGAGATTTGCGTGGAAATGTATGTACACCCATTTGTCTGGTCTACGCACGGTTGATAAATGAGGGCCCTAGAGACTGATAGTTTTGCCCATTCATCTTTGCAAAATAGCTTGAGTTTCAGATTCAGCATCAGATTGGATAAAGAGTCTATGAACAGCAATTTTCAAGTCTTTCCAGAGATTCTCAATTGGATTTAGGTCTGGACTTTAACTGGTCCATTCTGACACATAACTATGCTTTGATCTAAAGCTGGCTGTATAATATTGCATTGCATCATCTCAAGAAGACTCATTAGAATGATCAATAAATGATCAATAAGAGGCCTAGTAAGTCTGGGCAGCAGTGGTCGGTGATGCTGGTTTATGTACAAATGAATAGAGTGAGTAAAGCGAACATTAACGAGCAGGGGGAGCACAGAGACATTTCCAAAAGCTCAACCACGTCATTAGACAATTCAGGAGGCAAACTAAGGAAAGATGTTAAACATTAATAACTATGTCATGTTTGTTTCTAGCTGTCACTATACCATGGTGCCGGCAGAGAGCATGACGGGGCTAGAGGAGGCAGGCCGGGGTCTGTTGGTAGGAAGAAGGGCTGCCATCAGTGGAGGAGAAGACTGATGGAGAGAAGAAAAGAAAAGGAAAAGGAAGAAGAGAGGGGAAACGACAGGACAAGTGAAGGTAAAGATCCAGGAAAGGTTCAAAATGGAAGAAAATCAAGGCAATGAGCAAAAGTCTGTGAAGCAGTAATACACACTCCACAGTATCCCTGCGTTCCCAAATCCCCTACTTTCTGCTATTTAGTATGGTAGAAAAAAGATTTAGGATGTCCCGATTCTTGTGGCCAGATTTAAGATGGTTAGAAGTACCCGGATGTCTACTACAGCCGGCCAAGATTTTTAATGTTGGAAACAGCATCCTATTTGGGCGATTCTGACCCATAATCCAGTGCGCACGTGAAGTGACGTCACATCAACGGAGCCTCCATATGAAAACAAACGGGGATGTGACGGATATAAAAGCAAGAGGCAAGATCAAGGCGCTATGTTATGATGAAAAAAAACTATTGTGGCATACTGCATCCTAACTAGATTATTTTTATCGTCAGATGAAGTATGTAGAATAGAAAAAAGAAAGAGTATGCGATTCGGAACGCAGGGCAAATGTTTTTTTAAGAGATACATGCTTGTTCTAGATATTAGGAAAAGGATGCTACGGTAGATTTGTATGAAAGCAGAAGTTCCTTTGTACAAGGGTTTGTTTTTATGTAATTAAATTCTCCTGACAGCAGTACGGTGTGGAGTTACCGTATTTGTTGCTTCGGTGTTGTCGCCGTGCTCTGCGCTGCCATTGACATTGCGTCGGTTGTCGTCGATGTCTGGCAGGTTGCCCGGGCCCTTCTTCCTCTTCAGCTTGGCCAGGATGGAAGACTCTCTCTCTGGGAACGGAGGCATCTCTTCCAGGACTGTGGCCTGGTGGGGATGGAGACATAGAGAGATACTGTGAAAGTGAGCAATACAAACAGGGTCTGCACCACTATACTAGTTGTAATAAGGTATTTAGAGTAGCTGGATAATGTGTCAGCCATATTGGGGCGCTCCGGTGGCGTAGTGGATAGAACGCGTACCATATTGGCTCCGGCCTTCGTTGCAGTGGTCACAGGTTCGAGTCCGACCCATGGACCTTTACTGCAGGTCATCCGAAAGGGCTCTCTCTGTCTCCCCATTTCAACTCTGTACTATCTCAGCCATATGATGCCACAGAGAAAAAAACTATGACACTATATAAAGGTTTCCTGCGTGTACTGTGTGTTGAAAATAAAATCCAATGTTAATACACAGCCTAGGCTCTGTAAACAAGTATATTGCTAGGTATTTTTTGGGGTGCTTTGTTGACCTACCCTTTGTTTAAGGTGCCAGTTTACGAAGAGTAGGCTATGTATTAACAATGGATTTATTTTCAATGCACGCACAGTACGGAGTGGTTGGAGGATTGTGAGGGTACATTCCCAGATTTCTTTCTTACAAAAAGTAATTTTGACAACAAGTATTCACTAGAATTGATGACTCCACCTTTAACTCACAGGAGAGACTTCTGAGGATATGGCATACATAAAAAAAAGTACATCATACATGCAGTGTTGGGAATAACGCCGTTTAAAATAACGACGTTAGGTAACTCCGTTATTTTTCAAGTAACGGGGTAATCTAACTAATTACTTTTTCCGTCGTTACAACGCCGTTATCGTTACTGAACGTTAAATGTGGTGCGTTACTATGAATTGATTGAATAAACTGTGTAATCCGAACGCGCCCCTGGCTCCATACACAAACTGCCAGTGAGGAGACCGGGTGGCTTTCGTTTTTATAGGTTACAGTGTTTGTTATTTCTTATAGTGTTTTAAGATGTGTTTTATTCAGCGTGGATGACGTCAGCTTCCTTTCAAGTTTCCTTTTCTTTCTCTCTCTGTTGTGTGAGCGTGCACGTTGCCGCAGTATCATTCCACGATCGAAACGTGCTTTCCCTGAGTTTGTTTGCATCGCCCTTGTGAGTAAGTGCATGGATTTTCCCGATCGCTGTTGTGATGGCAGTTCTGTTAAGGTTGGAGGTCAACTCAGGTGGAAGAATATTTCAGGAGACTTGGATGAATCATGAAGCAATATTTATTACAGACTTGGCGAAGGAGTACCGGACTGCAACTCTCGTGACTTGCACTTCAATTCTCCTGGCACATGCTTAGAGCTGTGTTTTAACCTCGCGCTATCTCTACCACCTCCCCGGCTCGGGCACCAAGCGTACCAATGTTTTGGTTCAGAGCTGAACACAGTGAACCATAACATTCTGGAGTAGAAGGAGAAGAGATTTTATCTATATAACTGATCTAAGTGTCTCCTAACAGGCTCCAAGGCTGACCTAGAGTCTGAGAGACAAACACACAAGATAGGCATATATGACCTATTAATCTTTCCCATTAATATTACACCTAAAGACCCAAAATTCCCTCACAGATATCTGAGAGAGAGAGAGAGAGAGAGAGAGGGAGAGAGGGAGAAAGGGAGGGAAGGAGGGATAGATAGATAGATAGATAGATAGATAGATAGATAGATAGATAGATAGATAGATAGATAGATAGATAGATAGATAGATAGATAGATAGATAGATAGATAGATAGATAGATAGATAGATAGATAGATAGATAGATAGATAGATAGATAGATAGATAGAGGGGAGAGTGGCCTAAGTTGTGCATTTTGGAAGTTGTGCCACCCCTTTGGAAGTTGTGCCACCCCTTGTTTCTAGAAAACCGTGGAAGAAATTGGAAATGTGACCACATATTTAAGAAGAGCCATCCATTTAACTCATCCTGTAAAGAAGGGAGACACAAGGAATAGGATATGAGCACACTTAAGATAAAAAAAAATGTTTTGCCTTTCAAAGTAAAATTTCCATGATCAAGGTTTTTTGATTATTGTGTCTGAACAATTATAGACACGTTTGAAAACATTTGACACATGTTTTAGTGCTTTGGTATGCTACATTTTGAGTCTATACAGTTAGCACGATGTCAGCCCTATATTGCTGCATCATGCTTATTATCCAAATTTCTGGGATTGGGGTGATTTGTGTCAAAGGGCCTAGGTGAGTTAAAAGTAAGTAAGTAAAATGTATTTATAAAAGCACATTTATGACAGTTTGCACTGTCCAAAGTGCTGTACATAGTGCATTCAGTAGGTAAACAATGAAGGTAAAATAACAATAACCAAAATAAAAGACGTAAAGCCCATACATCCACATAAACACAAATAGTAGAGGTAAGATAGTTAATGGGGAGGAAACACCAGGGTGTACATATGGGTTTTGAGCCTTGATTTAAAGGCAGAAATGTAGGGGGAATCACATTTGTCAGGTAGCAGTTGGTTCCACAAGCACGGAGCAACTAGTGCAAAGTACATTTCTGAGAGTTGTGCCAGTGGCATGGCTGTATACGCTGGTCACCAAAAGAAAGTGATTGTCTACAGTAGCTCAGAAGAGAGTGACATCTGAATTCCACTTAACGACACCACTGATGAGAGTTCAGATGGCCAGAAAGATGATGATGGTGACTTTGTCATTGTGAGCTTTGCAGGTAAAACCATTAGATCTGCTAGGCCTTGTTTAAGAAAATTGTCCTTCAATCTTTGTCAACTATTTACTTTAAATACACCTTAAATAAGTGATTGTCTAACGGATTTGTCTTGCATTACAGTTTATATAGATATATAACAATGGCACAATTTACCCCATGGTATTCTCTCCAACCGCACAACTTACACCACACCGGGGGCAAGTTGTGCAACAAGACAACTTTTTTTCCGAAAGCTATATTTCTTCAACAGTTTATTCCAGATCAAAAATTTTTATTGCCAGGGATGCACAACACCCTAAAATATATGTACATATTTGAGTTGGAGACTTTACTGTCAAGGCCTTACTTTAAAGTCACTTTGAGTGAAAAGTTGCACAACTTAGGCCACTCTCCCCTATATATATTTTTTTTAAAAATTGAAACGCACGGAGGGGATGCGTCCCCCGTAACCGTAAAAACAGTCCATGGGTCGAAACACTTAAATATCCCTCCTAATTGTTTATATTCATTCCCCAATTATTAATAATAACACCCCTACAGTGGACCCTACCATCTTAAACTTGCCGACGTTTGGCTGGCCTCTGCCTCTCGTTGCAGACGGCTGGTCAGCCTCCCGAAGTGTAGTGGTCCCAATGTAAGTTGTTATATAGTGAGCTTGTTAAGCCCAATACGATGCACTCTCACCTTCAAGGTGAATTAGATTAGGTCAAGTGTCTAAGGATGGATGCTAACATTATCTGGTTTCTAGCTCTTTTGCCTAAAGTTTAGCTAACAAGCTAACGTTAGCTAGCTGCTGATAGCCATGGAACTATCTGCCTAGTTTACTGCTGTTAGCCCACCCTGTTTATTTCCAATGTATAGTGTCATAATAGTTAACACTGCTGCTGCATCATGAGTATTGAGTCCTACAAAAAACACTCCAAAAAGGTGATACGTTTTCAATGTGCAGAAAGTTTTGAACAATAAAGTAGAATAAATATTTGAATGCAATACAGAATGCCTCAGTGCCTTACTGATTTATATTCCATTAGATTTGCGTCAATGGGAGCTAGTTGTCTTTTCCTTAACATGTCCACCATAAATAAATACAGAAGACACAAATTACTGCATAAAAATGAACCAGAATGCACAAAATGAAGTGTTTGAACCTCAAATTTTTCTGACCCCTGCTTTTAATGTGTCCCCACAATGTTGAAATGAAACCTAGCCCTTCATTTATTAATTAAAATGTGTTAATTACACATTACTGGATGCAGACCAATACATGTAAACTGTAAAGACGGAACCTGGCCATTGAAATGATTTAAGTTTTTTCACTTTTTTTCCTTCGGCGGCCCTTGGTCCAATGTTGGGTTCCTAAATTGGCCCTCAGCTATCAAAAGCTTGAGAACCCCTGCTCTAGGCCCTCCTACCACCCAAAACCAAAGCTTAAAACAACCAAATGAGATGGCAAACTAGACCATACATTTGACAGAAATCCCACTGTGGTCTGTGTCTATGTGTGTAATCTAATTGACTGACCAGGATATCAGTGCTGGCGATGCAGCTGAGCCTGAGGTACTCCACTGCTCTCTGCTGCAGCTCCACGTCAGCGTTGCGGAGCTGGCTGTCGGAGCGCAGCACCTCCTGGATGGTGGCCTTCACCTCAGGGAACAGGTTGATGAACTTGATGTAGGCAGACAGCAGCAGGGCGCGCGTGGGAACGGAGCACAGGTGGAACTTATAGTGGAGGAGGTTGAACTGGACCAGAGGACTGCAGGAGAAGAAGACAGAGAGCCAGGATTAGGTTCAGCTCTGGATCATTTCAATCATTACTCCCCATTAGGGTTAGCCTGGCACAGCCCGCCTAAATACTTCCGCTCAATTTTCATTTCCCTTCAGTAGTCAGTCTGGGTCTGCGGTATATTCTTTGGTTTTCTCCGGCCAGATTTCTGACGGTCCAATCAGCGAACAGAGGGAGTAGCTCAGAAGCCGACGCATGACAGAGGTCACGACCAAACAATATGCGATTGGTTGGCAGATCCAGAGTGGCACTGGGCACATCCAATAGTTTTAAACTTCAACATACATCCGCCTTCAAGTGAGTATACATTTTTCAATTGAGCGATTCCAGACATTTTGTACAAATGAAATTAAGTACGATAGTCTGGTAGGAACAGGCTATATTAGGGTTAGGAGGTATTAATGTTTTGCCGTATACTGGGGTATTAAAAACATAGCAACGGTATTCCTTTAATAACCATGGATACATCATAAAATACATTTGGTGGTGTGTATAATGCCTGGTGCATGTTTATAATAAATGCCTTAAAGGAATACTTCACCCATATGGAACCGGCGTTCTATCATTATACAATTGCTATAATAATATAATGAATGAAGTTTTTCGTCCCTCAGTCTTCCCTTGGCCCAGCTGTCCAGTTAATCCTAACCCTACATTTTAGCATGTGTGATGTCAAGGGCTGGCCCGAAATATTCGAATACTCGTTAAGAAAATTAGTATTGGGAGCTTAAATTAGTATTCGGAGCTTTGTTTTTTTAATTTTTTTATATATATATTTTTTTTTTTTCAACATTTTTTTTGCAAGAAGCTAGTACTGCAATATAGTGTCATCAAATAATTTTATATTTGGATATAAAAGTTAGTAATATTGTAGTAGTAGTATTGCTCATTTAGGAGGATATTACATCACTAAGTGTCATAGCGCATCCATTACTTCACCTCCGAGCGCGTAAATCTTCAACAAAATATTCAGATACTGTCAAAATCGGTTCCATGGAGTATAAAGGGATTATTAACGTTTTTTTTTTTTTTAATTTATTTTTATTTTTTATTTTTTTTTTGATGGTGTGTTTTTCTGGAACGAATATTCGAATATTCACTCGGAAAAACCAACGAATATTCGAAGCCTGAAAAATGGCATTCGGGCCAGCCCTAGTGATGTCACACTGTACTCTTTTTTTTTTTTTTTTTTTTTTACACTGTGTGAACGTACCTGGTACTTATTGTTTTGGTACCTACTCCATCAAGGTTCCGAAAAGTACGTACTAAACGTAGATTGGTCAGAGATCATTAGATTAAAGAAATTGGTGTTGCAGCATTTGTTTAAAGGTTTAGTTACCCAAATAACAAAAATACATATTATCTTACTTACCGTAAGCATGATCTTATCTAAACATGAAAATAGTCTTGGTTTAGTTAAAAGGAATAGTCATTTGATTAGGTACTGGGGGAGGGGGGATAGCTGATCATCTGATGGTCTTATTACAACTATAGGCAAGTTGTAGACAAAAATGTATTTCTTAAATGAACAAACCCTTTAAAGAACAAACAAGAACAATTATCTCGACTCAGGCAGAAAGAAGCTAATCCTTAGAACAGTGGCTTGTACTGTGTGGATGCTGGTTGTACCTGGAGCGTGGGTCCCCAGCAATCAGGTTACCAAACTCTCCCAGGATGTAACCCCCGACCTTCACCAGGTTCTCATGGCAGGCAGGAGCCTGGAGCGCCTACAAGAGGTAACAAAGTACAACAGTACTGGGTTAGGAACGCACACAACCATCTCCTGGAAGATTTGGAGTGGAACAGCCAACGTTGTCCATGTGGACTTCACGGTCCTGAAACAAGGATACCATCCCTCTGGGTAGGCTCCTTGAGCAAGTGTAATCAGGCTAAAGGGTTATTCTTTTGATTGACACTGGGAAAACATGGCTTCAAATCAACAGCTATTGATATCTGCCAATGCAGACTGACTAGATATTTCAATTTGATTGATATTTTTATTTTTCCCATTGATTATTTTACTGCACACACAGTGCAGGCTTACTGTAAAGCAAGTCATAGTAAGGCACTACATGACAAAATAAATGCATTACACCTTTACTTGCATGCAGAGCAAACAAAGAATTGAACATAGGCTTATTTAGCTGCTACCTATAAATTATTCTCAAATGCCTGAAAGCGCTCAGGAGATGTATAGGGTTGATTCTTAGGGGTTAGGGTCGTGAGTGTCACAGCCATTTTCTGACTGGCTCCTCCCCACAGAGATAGAAGAAAGACTAGACTGTAGCACACATGTAGTTCTCTTGTAGCCCATATAAAACTGCTTTCTAGTAAAAGTGTCACTATAACACTGTTGAGACAGATAGCAAAAGGGTTCACAGTTCACACTGACAGTCAGGCTAGGCCATCAATCTTTTCTTGCATTTACCTCAAAGACGGTCTTGGCAGCGTAGCCTTGGACATCGTCTTGGTTGATGACGATCTGGATGACCCGGTACCACACCTCCTCACTGACGTAGTCCCCAGCAAAGCGGATGAGGTTGAGGATGGTGTCCACGTACCAGGTGTAGTCCACAGCGTATTTCTCAGCCAGGATAGCCACCTTCAACACCTGAGGAAGAGAAGAGACTGAGGGGTGAGGATGAGAGCAGAACACAGAGTAGATAGTAGCAGGTAAAAAGTGTAACAGGCCTGAGCTTATGGCTGTTTTCGAACAGCCATACTAACGTCCTCCCTCCTACATACTCAACATCTATATACTACATACTGTCTACTTAAAGATCGATTGTGTATGCAAGGTGCATTGAAACATTCACACTGAAGTATACTCAAGCAATAAAAGAATTTCTTCTTATAAGATTCTGGACGTTTATACGCAGTTTAGCGTATTACCGCCCTCCATTTTTACATACAGTCCTGTGTTGTGCAGGAAATGCAGAATTGTAAATAAAGAATTAAAAAAAAAACTTCCTTGTTGTTTGAAAATACGTAATGCATTCTGGGTAGAGTAGGAGTAGTAACCTATCGATCAATATCCAAAATCTTCCCGGAAGTTAGTACTTATCCGGGCATTTCTCGCCTACCAAAACTCGCATACACAACCGTCACATACTCAAATTGACGTCAAAATGAGTATGAGTAGGACGTTAGTATGGCTTTCCTAACACAGCCTCAGTGTGATGATGACCCACTATCTCCTCTCTGATGGAGTAGTCTGCAGTCTCCAGGTAGCTCAGCATCTCGGCCACGATCTGCTTGGAGTTGCTTCGGTCACACATGGCGTAGAGCAGATCCACGGCCCGCTGGCGCACACTCACATCTCGCTCTGTCTGCAGAGAAAATAAAACATGAATATATATGGTATATTAAAGACAAAATGGCCACCATAAACACTGGAAAGAAACCAGGAAGTGCCTGTGACGGCTGGTTTCCTTCCAGTATGTATTTAAGTCTAAAATGACATAAGGAGTGAAAAATATGGAGCGCAACATAGCACAGTTAATAAACAAGTCGCCAACAAGCACACAAGGGCGTTGAGTGAAGTTTTAAAGTGTATCTTTTGACTTGCTCCCCCCCTTGATAACCAGTGTTTGAGCTAAGCTAACCTGGATGAGAGACCTTTGTCCATTTCTTCCATTAAAAATGCACGCAGTTATGGTACTAGTAAAAAAAAAAAAAGAAAAAAAATTATCTATTCCTTTCAAAAAGTACAATGTAAGGGGTCTGACCTTCAGAGAGTTGATGACAGTGTCCATATGTGTCTTGACCGCCTCGTGAGAGAACTCGGAGCTGGCCAGTGTGCACATGCTCTCCAGGGCCAGGTAACGCAGGTTGGTCTCCCTGTGCAGCAGGAACTGGCCCAGCTGGTTGCAGGCTCGTACCAACAGAGTGGGCTCACTGAGAGACAAGATAAAACAGGGAGATGTACTGTGTCAAAATGCAAACACGCATTCTACATCCAATAACCAACAATTGCTACGCAACACTGGACTGTGAACTAACAGCTGGGTCTGCCCTCTTGTCTTGTAGAATCACCATTTGCTAAAAGCTTATACAGTCATCCAATGGTAAAAATGCCCAGAACCATTAATCAGATTACCACCAGATTTGTATCGTGCACACACAGGTCACACAGGTAGTGGATCGTGAGGCTGTACTGTATTATTCTATATTCACTGATTTTGACAAAAAGTAATTTTGACAAGAAACATTCTCCAGAATTGCTGACTCTACTTTTAAATGAAGGAGGCCTTGACCGACCTGTCATGGTGGATGATGAGGGTGATGGCTTCAAACAGGACCGCATTCTTTGCGTTGGAGTGCTGGACCTTCTTGGACTTGGGCGGCTCCTGGGCTTTGTTGAGGATGGTCTCCAGACATTCAGTCAGACGACTGCGCAGCGAGGCGTCCTCTGCAACAACAAACCACTGTGTTCTGAAAACCTAGCAGCTTTTACGCTAACTCTTCCACAAACCTTTACTGTAAGCGCTTTATTACTGACACAGACATGAAACCTAACTAACCTAGCCTCATAAAGTGGGCTGATCATCTGCCATCGCACAAGGTTGCCGGTAGGACCATGTCGCTACGGGCAACATGGCCCATCCCTAATCACTAGTTCTTTACACTGATGTCTCCTGCTGAAGCACACAACTAGTACTGTAGCGTACCTGGGGGAGGGTAGCACTGGAGCAGCCGCAGCAGTTTGACACACAGCCACGGCGCAGCGACAAAGTAGTACGTGTAGTCCTGGAGGTCGATGGATGCTGACGTCACGATCTGGGAGAGAGCAGGAACAGGAGAAGACATGAGTGCATACACAGTAAGTCTCAGGTGTTTGTGTGTTGAAGATGAGTGTGGTGAAATATTACAGACAGAGACACACACACACACCCTGCTGAGCCGGGCTATAGCCAGAGCGATGGATGTTTTGAAGTCGTCTGGACTCTTCTGGGCCAGGGCGGTAATAAGACTGGCGGCTGCTGTCACCACTCCCTGAAAAAAACAGACATATTTAAGAATGTAACAACTCTTGCACAATATTTCATCTTCATAGACCTGGTTCACTTCCAACATGAGAGATAGCGAGCGGGCCAAACAATACATACGCTGCGTCCCAAACTAAGACAGATACTCAATGGCCGTTTATTTGACTTGTGCGTCTCGCACTCTTTTATACAGTCTATGGTCTCACACAACAGAGACTGTGTTATATCATATGTAGCTGTCTGCTATGTCTATGGATTGAACAGACAGATCCAATTCGATTTAGAACATTTTGAGTCAGGACACATTTTTTTGTCAGCTGTGAGCAACTTTGCAACATTGCATTGAGCGGGAATAGTTTGAATTGACAGCACACTTGAAAATGAAGCATTCTTAGTCTGCTTTGAGTATTCCAAACCTGCTCAGAATGACTATGCAGTATAGAGTGGGGATGTGTGGGTCCAGTCTTACCAGGTGCAGATCATTAAGCAGATGGACCACTCGGGCCGTCCATTCCCCCATGGGCACCAGGTCAGGAGACGTCCTGTTGAGCCGGAGCAGACACAGGGCTGCACTCTGCTTCACGCTGTCCATGTTGTCCTTCATGGAACCGAGCCTAGTACAACATCATTTATCTGAATCTGACGCAGGCGTAATATAAAAATTCAAATGCTAATTTTCTTATTTTAAAAGGTCACATATTATGCTCATTTTCAGGTTCAAAATTGTATTTGGTTTGCATGGTGTATAGTATCCAAAAATAATGATTATATTTCTGACAGTGCCATAGCTGAATGTCGTCTTTTCAGCCTCGGTCTGAAACGCTTCGTTTTAGAGCCTGTCTCTTTAAGCCCCGCCTTCGAAAAAACTGAAATTGGTGTTTTTTCTCATACTTTAGGGAATCTTTAGTTATGCCCAGGGAACCATATTTAAAAAAAAATAGAAAGGGCGTTCATACATAATAGGAGACCTTTCAGGCAGTCAGTTCAAATCCATATAAAGTCAAAAGTCAAAGTCAAAATTATCTCTATAGCACATTTAGAAACAACATCAGTTGACCAAAGTGCTGTACAAGATACAATACAAAATAACATATAAGATACATGAGAAAAGTGTCATTGTCACAACTTGAGTTAAAGGCCAATGCAACAAAAGTGAGTCTTCAGCAACGTATACATATGCATTGAGGTTAAAGTACAAACCCTGCCACCAGGATTTTGGGAATGTCCGAAGCGAAGGCCTCTGCCATCTCCCTGCTGCCCACGTTAGCGATGCAGTGCAGGGCCAGGTTCATGAAGGTGGAGTTGCGGCTGGCCAGGTCATTCTTGATGCCGTTGTTGATCAGACGGATGAGGTCGCTGTTAGAGTTGACCAGCACTGAGATGAACAGGTAGCCCTGAGAGAGGAGGGCCATGCCAGCGGAGGAAAAGGAGAAAAACATTCATGCCAGGTTATTTCTACACACCTTAGTTCACAGTAGACATAGTTGAACGATACATGATCAACAAGCTTCAAACTTAAAGCCCCTGTAATACCTACATCCACAGAATCCTTCCAACTATGTCATTTGGGGAGTTAGCATGATAGTAAGCATTTGAAAAAGAGTTAGACATATTTATCAATCCAAAGATATAGTCATTTTAGTTTGATGTGCTTCACTGAAATTCGGTTTAGATGAGGCGGACTATGCTCTGGTTGTTATTACACAATAAGTATTGTGAACCAATCAACGCAGTTCTCTGCCCAGATGTTCTATTAAAACCGTTGGTATGGAGACTGTGTGATACGGCTACGCCCACACAGTCCTGTCAACTGGTCTAGACAAGAGAAAAGCAACTACAGGTAGGCTAATACGTGAGGCTTCATACAGGACAAAGCTGGGCGAAACTGCTTTACATCGACTATAATGACTGTGCCATATGATATGTGATTAGCACACGCATGTGTGTGTGTGTGTGTGTGTGTGTGTGTGTGTGTGTGTGTGTGTGTGTGTGTGTGTGTGTGTGTGTGTGTGTGTGTGTGTGTGTGTGTGTGTGTGTGTGTGTCTGTGTGCCAGTTACTGCTACTACTGTTGCCAGGCACATTCTTGTTTTTTTGCGGACGCAATGTTTGGGATGGATTCTACGCGCACCTTTATAAATGAGGCCCCAGGTTTCCAGAGAAGCTTTGAGATAATAATTGAACATTGAGCACAGACTTACAATTTGTTTCTCTGTGTACTTGTTGGAGCTGAGGAGGTTGACCGCCTCCATGTGTCCAAAGTCGATGTCATGGCCCAGGAGGAAGATGAAAAGCAGCTTGCACACGTACTTCTTTTTACTGTAGCCATCTAGAGCCTTGTCTCCTACACACACACACACACACACACACACACACACACACACACACACACACACACACACACACACACACACACACACACACACACACACACACACACACACACACACACACACACACACACACACACACACACACACACACACACACACACAAAATGTATTTGAATGTATATGTGAAGTTACAAACGCAGGGATATTTCAGTTGGATCTGCATCGCCTTGTAAGTGCTGTGTCGGCGCTATGGAAAAGCCTTCAGTGATTTCATAACAAACTGGTGAGTAATGGAGGGAGGGGAAGGCACGGTGTATGCAATTCAGATGATCCCAATAGTAAGAGCCAAATAATCCAAACGTATTGATTAGGAAGCTTCAGAGCTGCCCCAGCCCTGCTACACTCAACTCCCCTACAACAGCCTACATGAGTGTTGTGTCCTTAGTAAAGACAACATTTTTGTCCAATATACTGTAGCTACGAGTAAATTTGTATTGAAAGTCAGAAATAAAAGACCAGTACAAACAACTGGGCCTCTGAGTTTTATTCTTTATACATAAGTAAATCCAGAATCAAATCACTAGAGTGGGGTTCAAGTGCAGCTGAAAGGCAGAAAGCTGTCTGACCAAAATAACATAAAGCAAAGGAGAATTTAGAGGAATAGTTCTATATTTTTAACACGTTTTGTCATTTTAAAACGAAAGACATTCTGGATGGAAACCAGGGAGTGCCCGTGACGGACATGTATGTATTTGATTCTAAAATGAAAGACATTCTGGATGGAAACCAGGGAGTGCCCGTGACGGACATGTATGTATTTGATTCTAAAATGAAATACATTCTGGATGGAAACCAGGGAGTGCCCGTGACGGACATGTATGTATTTGATTCTAAAATGACATAACATGTAAAAAATATAGAGTGCAGCATAAAGTCATAAATAAACAGGTTTCAACAAACACACAGGAGAGTTTAGTGATGTTGTAAAGTATTTTGACCTGCTCCCCTTGACTACCGGTGTTTATGCTAAGCTAACCTGGACGAGCGACTTTAGCCCCTTTCTGTAACAGGATTGTATTTCTGTCACCTGTTCTTGAGCCGGAGATTGAGGCTAAAAAGCTAAAAATAAAAAATAAATTGTTGAACTATTCCTTTAAGGAGTGAGATGTGAGCCTGGTTCTCATAACTGGCCATTCATCCTTGGCATATTGTCTGCAACAGTGTTTCATAATGAGATGTCAATAGTGCATCAATCTTAGCTATAACTGCACGGGCATACAGTGCAATGTTGGGTGCAATGCCTCTTTAAACCTGTTACAAAAACTTGAGTCAAATAGCACTTTAATACACACACATTTATTCCATGACAATCGGGAAGCATTTTTTCCAGATTGTCTTTTTTTTTTTTTTTTGCTAAAAGGAATTTCATGTGAGAAATGTTTCAGTGATTGGTTGATATTGTGCTAATTCTGATCACACATTTGCCTATTCCTGGAGAGATTGGACTATGGTTACGTTGGTCAGCATTTGAATTCCTTGTTTTATTTGTTTTGTCATGACATCAGAGCCCCGTACCAAAGGTCAAACTGTTTTGCCTAAGGTTAGATGCACAACAGAAGTTCTAACTGAACTGCCAGGCATACACATGGCATTAAAACCAATCAATTTGCTTGAAATTAAGTGTTTGTTGAACTGTCCAACAGCATCTGAAACACCCTCCCTCCATACCTTTCCAGCATTGAGTTTGGTGTGGCCTAGGCCGTCAATTTTCAACTTCATTTATAAACAAGCACACACACACACGCGCGCACACACACACACACACACACACACACGCACACACACACACACAGCTGAAAAAAAACTGTACAAAGCTTGGCATAATGCAGGGACAGAAGAGCGAAAATAGGGGAATGTGCTGCAGTGTACGCAGGTCAGTATGCCAGGCCACTGTGGGCAGCAGAGAGGAAGGGCAGATTCATTCTGGAGCAAACTAATTATAGGCAGAAGGGTAACAGGTGGCAGGAGGAAAAACAACATGACAGGAGATCCTAACAGACACGTTTAACGCAGCGAGGTGTGGAGAAAGAAGCTGTGGAGAAGCTGAAAAGGGCCAGAGACACAGACAGCCAGAGGAGTGAGCCAGGCGGGTTCACGGGAAAACTTGTGTCGTGGAAGGCAGTGGTTTCATTTCCATCAACACATACATCAGTCTGTCAACCCAGAGCCCTCCATGACATATGCCCTGCGTTTCAATCCCCATACTTTCAGCTATTTAGTATGCTAGAAAGAGATTAAGGATGTCCCAATTCTTTTTAGTGTTGAAATCAGCATGCTTTTTTGGGTGCATCGAAAGTGACACACAGTCACATCGACGGAGCCTCCGTATGAAAACACCCAGGGTTGAGATGGATGTATAACAAGAGGCAGGATCAAGGTGCAATGTTATGATGAAATAAACTGTCCCAAGTATGCCTACTGCATGCTAAGTGCTAACAAGATTATTTTTTATAATCAGATGTAGTATGTAGAATAGAAAATAAGAAAGAGTATGCGATTTGGAATGCGGCGACGATTCCCTGTTTGGAAGAGCTATTCACCTACCTTTAAATTTGGACCGGATGTTGGCCAGTTCTTTGTTTATCCTCTTGATCTCAGCCTCTTTACTTTTACCTGCAAACACAGAGACGAGGGAGAAAGTTAAATAGAGCATCCTTCAACCTCATTTACAGTTGTTCATCACAATGAAAGGCCATATGTCACTCAATGCAATATGATGGCTCTTGTATGTGTTGTTATAAAAGGACGGTGGAGCTAGACATGGAGGCCATTTTGTTAGATAGGCCTTTTCTTAGGTATGCACTGGATAAGACCTATAATGTTCATGGTACGGATTCCACAAGAATGCTGGGTTAATTACTTTGAGATTGTGGTCCATGATGACATGACAGCATCATCACACAGTTGCAGCACATTACACATAGTCTATTCTACATTTCAGTTGAAAAGGGGGGCTGTGGCGAAGTGGATAGGGTGGTGGACCCGCAACTGAAGGGTCAGTGGTTCGATTCCCCGTCTCCCCACCACATGTCCAAGTGTCCCTGAGCAAAACACTGAACCCCGATAGTTAGCCAGCACCCTGCGTGGTAACTGCTGCTATCGGTGTATGAATATATGCTCCAGTTGTAAGTCGCTTTGGATAAAAGCTTTGGACATGTAATGTAATGTAATGTACAAATGCATTGCTATGGAAACAGTTAAGGCGTACACACAGTGACAGTACAGACAGGAGCTTGGACTGGTGGAGCGACAAGACAAGCAGTAGATCTGTGTGAGCCTTGTGTGGTGGCCATGACTGGAGGACTCCCATACAAAATACAATGCTTGAGCTATGTCGCCGTAGACATGTCATACATGTTAGCCAATGTTGCAATACCTTCCAAAAAAACCCTCAAAACTAGAAAGATATAGTCACCAGTCAGTATTACCTGTGGTAGGCTTCTATTTTATTAAGTGGTAATGAAGATGTGCATTGAACACATAATTATCATGTGAAGGTGTCTTTATTGCAAGATGTCTGTTTCCCCATGCTGTTTTCTCGTAGTTGTGAGATAACCAAGATATCAACAAGATATTTATTTAGACTACATCCTAATTATGGGATGTAAAGCTTTAATATCTGTAGTTTTAATTTGTAATATATCTCCCAGGTATTTCTCAACACCAAACTGCTTCTCATCTGCTTCTAAGCGTAGTATAGAGAACTTTCACAGGCCTTTTGTTTTCCACAAAAACAAAACTTTACAAATGTTCTAGACAGAATGAGTAGGCCTAATCATAACTATCAACCCCAAACCCATTGTGACTCTTTCGCAGCCTCTTGTCTTCCCCCAACAAATGTTTTAAAATGTCTAAGACAGTGAATAGCCTATATTTCAGTAATATTTATCAATGTAATTTTTTAAATAACTCCCTGGAATTTCAATCTGTCAAAACCAAACTACCCTTCATCTGTTTATGATAGGCCTGTTTAGAGAAGCTTTCGCAGCCTCTCCAAACGTCTTGAACAAAATCCGTACCAGTGAATAAGGTGTCCTTGAGAGTTATGAATGGCGTCCATAGATACAATTAATTATTAAAATGATTATTTAAGGATTTTATTTTGTTTAGGCTACTCCGTGCTTTTTTTACTCCCTGCTATTTCAACGTATCAACACCAAGCCACTTCTGGTGTGTTTAGGAAGTCATTATGAAGCTTTGACAGCCTCTTGTTTTCCAGACTTGACAGATAACAGTGTAGCGGGGCGGTCCACGCCCTTCTGCATGACGTTAGCAACGGGCGGCTAGCGGCTAATGTCTAGTTAATGGCTTGTTAGCTGAGTTTCCATCCAAACCAACTTAAAAGCGTTCTAGCTTCCACTTGGAGAAGGACAGGAGAGACTTGTTGACATATCCAGCCCCGTCAGACCGCTAACACTTGTCAGCGTTGGAGCAGCTAGCTTGCTACTAGCCCAACCCAAACAAGAAGTGTGTATGAACGTGATAAACAAAACTTACAGTTCCTGATGTCGGAGATGAACACGGCCAGGCCACGCATCCCGTCCCCTTTGGAGACCGCAGGCATTCTGCTCGCTGCCTGTCAATACACCGCTCTATCCACTGTGATTAAAATAGCCTGACTATATAGGGGAACTTTGTTTTCAAAGTTTGCTAAGCGGCTAGCGAGCGCCGTGCAGTGCAGGGAGCCCCGACGTGTCACGGAGGCAGGAGCCACACAGACGTCTGCGTCCCAATACCAAGCACGTCCTGAGCTACACTTCACCCTACTACTACAACCTCCAGGATGGCTGCGTTCCATACATGTGCACAGCAAAAACAACTACCCTAATACTGGTGACATTGAAGACAAAAAATCAGCTGTTGTTGGATGCTTTAAAATGGATATAAAATAGAAGAATCAGAGGTTGCGTTCCGAATCGCATACTTTCTACTATTTAGTATGTAGAAAAAAGATTTAGGATGTCCCGATTCTTGTGGCCAGATTTAGGATGGTTAGAAGTACCCGGATGTCCTACTTCATGCGGCCAAGATTGTTAGGTTGCGTTCCGAATCGCATACTTTATACTATCTAGTATGTAGAAAAAAGATTTAGGATGTCACGATTCTTGTGGCAAGATTTAGGATGGTTAAAAGAACCGGGATGTCCTACTTCATGAAGCCAAGATTGTTAGTGTTGAAAAGTGCATCCTATTTGGGCTGATTCTGACCCACAATCCAATGAGTACGTGAAGTGAGTGTGCATCGAACGCAACCAGAGAGCTCCATATGAAAACAAAGCGGGATGCAACGGATATAAAAGCAAGAGGCAAGATCAAGGCGCAATGTTATGATGAAATAAGAGAGAAAAGTATGTCCCAATAGTATGCCTACTGCATCCTAACTAGATTCTTTTTATCGTCGGATGTAGTATGTAGAATAGAAAAAAGAAAGAGTATGCGATTCGGAACGCAACCAGAGAGTCTTAGGCTACAGGCTAGGTTTTGTGAATGAAGTCACAGGTTAAAGGTGTAGTCAGTGATTCTGGATAATGCATCAAAAACATGTTTTGTCAAAATCATGATAAGCTTACTCCTCACAATCCACTACCTCTCCGTTCTGCTTGTGTGTGTGCTGAAAAGAAATCCAGGGTTAATACACAGCATAGGCTCCGTAAACAGGTAGGCCTATATAAACAAAGGGTAGTTTATGTAAACAAAGGGGGCCCATCATAGCTTGCAACATGCCAGTTTACAGAGCTTAGGCTGTGTATTAACACTGGATTCTTGTTCAGGGCAAATAGGGTTAGGGTGTGCGAGCCTACAGGTAGCGGATCATGAGGAGATATTCACAGATTTTGTGGGTTTCTTTTGGGATGGATGATGCTCCTGCCCTTTTTGGTTCAGGATGTTGAATCTGAATTCAAACAAGTGTATTTAACCTGATGGCTAATGGGAAATCCACACTTTCACTCAGGTCATAGCATGGGCCTTTGAGTGGCCTTTGAGGTGCCCGTCTTGTGTGACCTAGTGAATAAACTAAGCCTTTTTGCATGGTGGCACCCTATGTTACCCTACCCTAGCATGTGTCTTCTATGTCCATGCACCATTTTTTTTTTTTTTTTTTTAAGAATTTTTTTTGGCATTTTCAAGCTTTATTGGATAGTACAAAGTTTAAATGGGGAGACAGAGAGAGGGGAGGTGTGTGTGTGTGTGTGGGGGGGGGGGGGGGGGGTTGTGTCCTGCAGTAGCCTAATGGTCCACAGGTCAGATTTGAACCCGCGACCACTGCAACGAAGGCCGGAGCCGATATGGTACACGCTCTATCCACTACACAACCGGAGCGCCCCAACCATGTACCATTTTCGCAGGTCACATCAGAGGGACATTTGAACAGCTGTATAGGCTAATAATTGTGCGAGTCTGTGCTAGTCCTAACTGAGAAAGCAACAATACAATCTGAAAAGTTAAGTTAATTCTCTTTATAGTTTTTTTTTTCATATTTCTATTGGTAGTTCTTGTTATGGTTGTTGATGTGCAGTAACTGAAATGCTGCAGATTCTTTTTATTTACTGTCTCTGACTAAATTGATATGCACCGCACCTATTTGCCATACCTGATTCATATTTCTTCTCTGTTGCTAGTGTATATTTTATTTTTTGGAATAATCTGAGTCTGCCCTAAACATCAACAAAAAAGCAAATTTAGACAGCTATGAACTGTACGACAAAACACACACAAACACACACACACACACACACAACACAGACACAATTGTATCCTCTATGCAGGCATTTTACAGACCAGTCTGCTAAGGCGTACTTGAAACATTGCTGTTTTATCCATTGATTGGTTCCTTCTTCAGAGCAGTCTCTTGGGCTCTGTTTAGATACGCCATTTCAAACCATATCTATCATCCATGTAAATTATTTCATAATGTTAAGGGGCATACTGTAGCATAATAGAATTCACCAACAACAATGAACATGTGTGGTTTCAGAATAATTCCAAATGCATCATTCATGATAGCAATGATACTCAGTGCTCCACAAAAGCCCAGGCCCTGTAATTGTATAAACGGAAAGCAGATGGATCAAACTCTATGATTGGTTTTCATTAAGCTCATCAAAGGAGCAGAGGCTGCACCCAAGTCAGATGTACCTCTCAGAGAAGCCATGCTGCAGATAGCTTGTTAGTGGTGGACCTGCACCAGTGATGTTCTGTCTTCTCAGAGGGTTGCTGAAGGTCAGATCTGCCTAGAAAATGTGTTTAAATATGCCAGGTCTCATACAGGGCCCTCCTAGAGACAGGCTTCCTGTCTCCTGCTATCATTACAATTACTCATGATAGATGCATTACTTACCGCATGGGGTCATTGGCCTTAAAGTTTATTTTTTTCTCTGTTTGGATTCCAATACAAATGAAATAAACATTTATGCAGGTGTTATGTGTAGTTGTCAGGAGTGGAAATGAAACACTGTAAATAACACGTGGGAAGACTACACTTTGAGTGGGTAAGTTGAGCAAAAAACGGCAAGACCTGCAAGGTGTGCACCTAGAAATACTGGAACAAATAGGCTTGTCATCTTGGGGCAAGTGGAAGGATGAGGTCATCACAACGCCAAGTATTTTTTGAATTATAGAATTAAAAAAGGGCTGTATCCAAAAAAACTATTTGTAAAAAACTTAATATGTTGTGAAGATGTAATAAAGATTCCAACTCTGGCTTTATCAAACATCTAGATTATCTGTTTTAAAGAGATGCAAATGAGTTAGAAATGGCCAATTTGGATATTTATTCAAAAATTTCTTAACAAATTGTAATGCAAAGAATAATTATTTTAATGGCAGTGATCAACTGGCATTGATTCATGATGATATATGAGTTTAAATTATTTTTGCCCTATTCACCTGCAGTGTCTTGTTGTAATTGTTATAATATTGATATAATAATGAAATATTCACTGGGAGAATGCAACTCTTGAACTTGATTTTTGACCTAACCAGCTGGAGAGAAGACGCATCACTCTGTAGTGATGTAGTAGTTGGGTAGTTGAGACTATACAGAAACAGTTAGGCCACTGGCCGTTGTGTTACAGAGTGATGCCTCTTTTGCCTCATAAACCATCTTGCGTCTTAATTTTGGGCCTACCATCAAGTTATTCACAGAATTCACTTTCCACGTTTTCGTCCGTGTTGATTGATTGTGTAGATTCCGTATGTTACCTTAAAACTCAAATAGGTTGGGGAATATTTACTGGCTGTAATTAGGGTGACTAGCAGATTTCCTGAAGCCGTGCCTTTGAGGAGTACAAAGGCTAAGCCTATTGTGGAGGCTTTGCTCCCATTTCTTTCTCGGGTAGGTTTGAAAGCCCAGCAGTGTTATTGCGAGGGTCAAGTTTGAGCTTGGTATAAGGCAGGTTGTCTATTCTGTTCGTCTGCTTGTCATCTGAAATCATAGATCATAGATCTTATGCTGGGCTTACACTACACAACTTTTCACGCGATTTGAGCGCAGACAATCTTCCAATGTCTTTAGCTTTGTTTTGTTTCTTGTGTACTTATAGCTTATTTTCTTAATCATTTTGTCTTAGTTATTTATTTAACTTTTTTTCTGTATTCCTTGTCTGTTTATGTGAGGGAGGGGGGAGGAGGGAGGGGGAGGGGAGAGGGGGTTGGGTGTTGTGTATGTATTGTATGTGCTTACTTATTCTTTTTTTTTTGTACATATGTAAAAAAAAAAAAAACATAAAACCACTAAAATAAAAGTTAAAAAAAATACAGGGTTAGGAGATAAAGTTATTGGAGGACAAGAGCAAATAAAGATGGTCAAATAACTAAAGGAAGTCCCCCGCTCGGAATATTGAATTAACCTTTTTTTAATTAAATAATCACTATCGCGTTTGCGGAAATAATATTAATCTCAAAGGGAATCTAGTTGCAATATGAGACCCCTGTCTTTTCAAAATCTCACTCTGTGACTGAAAACTAATGACTAGTTGTCTTCAGGTGTGAGTTGATTGTCTTTAGATGTTAGAGGGTTTCAGTCTTCAGTCTTTTCAAAGTCTTTTAAAAGTCCTAGTAAGCCCAGCATTAGAGTGCTATCACCAACTAAAAACAATGATAAAGACCCATTGCAGGGATTGGGATGCAGCTACAGTATGCCTTTTCTGCTCTTTGCTATTCAAGATGCAGTTTATGGATTCACAGGAAAACCTTCTTCAAAATATACAAGACAGAGTGGGGGTGCTACTCCGTGTCCCTGCATTAAAAGGATTGGTTGCAGTCAGCTTGTGAGGTGGCAAGTGTCTCGTACATATTTGTGGAACCAGCATCTCTTTGTTACTGGGCGGGCATTTCCCATAGTACCAGTTTACTATTGGGGTCAGCATTGCTAATTTACACTAGAAAAGTGACTCTTGCTTGCTAACAATTCTAGCGCTGATTACAGCTAGAAATATGTTCTACTCCTCAGAGTCCTCGGAAATGATATTTTTGACCAAACAAGGCAGCACAAATCAAACAATCAAAGATATAAATATATACTTACTTCTTAGCAAATTTGAATCTTCATTTTAGTTTGTCTAAAAATGAGAGCATGTGATGCCTACAGTGACTTTTTCGACCAGTATTTACTGACACAAATGATGTCATTCCTGTGCTTCCTGACCACTGGTATCAAAAAGACCACATTCACAGTGTGAGAGCAAATCAACAAACCGTATCCTAAGACTTAATTGTGGGCACAAGTGGAGTCATGTTCTGCAAGGAATGTAATGGCTCTATTTCTCGGTTGGTAATCAAGATCCTATTTGATCTAAATTTATTAAACATGGGCCATCATGTGCATTATGTCAATTAACTATGAACCAACACTTACTAACTTAAAAAGTGCAATTTATAAGCAGCTCTGAAATGTAAATACAGTAGATGAAAGCAGCCACAAACCCTAGCTTATTCCAGGAAAATGTCTCATTCGTTCATTAGTCCATTCTTCCATTAGGGGGAACCTCATTATTTTCACCCCTAACATTGCAACTGATGGTAAGAGCTTGTAAACATATTGGTTGCTGGTAACAGCAACATTATGAACACAACTTGCGGTCTTTAGCACATTTATGACTAATCCAACTAAAGCTGTGTTAGCATTATCTCGGTAACAGTAAGTAGGCTCCAAAAACAACTTACTAAGTAATATAAAGCGATATCACAGTTAAACATTCCATCAGTATGGATGGATGACCATTATAATGCATATAGAAAAAGCTAAATTGTACAGTTTATAATTTGTCAAACCCTTTGTCATTAAAGGTAGAGTCAGTTATTCTGGAGAATGCTTTTTGTTAAAATCAGTTTTTGTCCAAATCTGTGAATATCGATTAAAATGAAATCCAGGGTTAAAACAAGGGCAACAAACAAAATTTAATGCGTTAACACAGGGGTGATTTATTTCTGGAATTAATGCACTCATTGTTTTAACGCATGCTCGGAATGACCCGCCCAATATATCCCACCCGCTATGCACTAGTCGTCGCTTTAACGTTATGGCTGACCTAGGATCAGCACTTGGCATGAAAACAGTGTGCAGCTTCGCCGCTCTAACTGTTATGGCTGAATCAGTATCTGTAGGCTACTGGGCACAATGGCAATGTACAGTGGCACCGGCCGGCGGAACATAGCAGCACGTTTTGACCGGCTATTGGCCATGTGTGTTTATTTTTCACAATAGGCATACACTTATTTGTTACCTGTGTACATTTGGAGACCAGACCCTTTGCATGATTCAGGAAGGTAATCTGTAGTAAGATCGACCCCTGAGGGATTCCTGTTTTACACTTTAAAAAAGACCATTTTATTTTATGAATTCATAAGGTGTGATATAAACCAAGACAGTGTTATCAAAATGTTTTTCTTTGAAATACACTTTGGAAATAAGAATATTGTGGCTTACTGTGTGGAATGCTTTCTAAAGGTCTAAAAAGACAGATTTCCAGGAGATAACGATTTGCACTCTCCATTGAGACTCTCCGTTAGGTCTGAACCCAAGTTGTGATGGGTGACGACAATCATTTATTTCTGGGTGATTCATTAGTTGTATTGCCACAATCGTTTCCAAAATCTTTGAAAAAACAGGAAGGATACTTATTGGTCGATAATCAGGACCGTTGCTAGGAATTCTGGGCCCCCTGAAAGAATATCGGTGTTCTTTACCCCATTCATTGCCAGCTTAAATGTTCTTGTTTTTTCAGTGTTCTTGACGGTGCCTGGTACACCCAATTTGTTTCCTTTTTTACAATTAATGACTTAACAAGTAAGAGTTTTATTATGTAAATTATGTATTATTAATTGTCTTATTCAAAGAGTGATGGTAAGTGATTTGCAACTGTTTTAACAGCCACTATGCGGGCACTCCAACGGGTATCAGACGTGGTGAAGGGAGCAGCAGCGTTTTCTGCTAGTAACTCCAATGTGCAGCTGGGTAAAAATAGTAGCCAGTAGAGATTGTGACCTTCCTAGGGAGGTCCGGGGGTATGCCCCCCTGGGAGATTTTTTTTACCTTTTTAAAGTGAAATGCATGAATCTGGTGCACTTTGAGAGGAAAATTATGAGGCAAAATCTGAGTAATTTTGTGTGAACAACTTTTTTCTGTGTACTAGGCCTAATTATTTTTGGAATAATTTGGAGACACTGAGTCAGATGAATGGAATGAAGCTATTGAAGAAAGACATATGTATTTACCATACAAATATTAATCTAAAATGACGGCACTGCCGATAATTGACCACCTGATCAACTGCCCCAGATTAAAACATTGGAATGACTTTCAAAGACATTGTCTAAATTGTAAAGATCTTTAGAGTGGTTTTAAATTTGCTGATAACCTAAGTTGTATCCAACTATTTGATGTTTAAATGCCCGACCTTCTCTTCACTTGTGGTAAAAGATCAGCCAGGCTGGCACGATTTTACAACCATATATTTTAACGACTTTCACTGTGCCAGTTTCTGCTTTGACTAAGACAGTAATTTCTTTCACATCCAAGTGGTTGATTTTATGTTTATGGTATAGTTGTTCCTATGATGTTCTTCTAGCCTATTCGTGTCTCCTCTCTTTCCTCTGAAGCTGGTTTTAACTTTGGGAAAGAAAAGGGCTTTTTTAAGCCTATAGCTTATTCTTATTCTTATTATTCCGAAATATAATCTAATTGAAAAAGTATCTATTTCAAATGCTCTGGAGAAGGCTTTGTGGCGAAACGTGTTGATATAATGTGATGTGAGCCTATAAATAAGTAAAAGGACAGTATTGTGTTCTCCTCAACCTGGGAACTTCAGATGTGCTGCCTTGTCCTTACCTTTTAGAACATGCCAATTGAACAAGTTACCAACTGCATGGCCACTTAGGAAGCAGTTGTTGTGTGTGCCCTTCAGTGATGTGTGTGTTGGAGCCATGTGACATGATGTTAATCGCAGCCCTTCCTAATCTCCCTCCCTCTCTCTCCCTCTCTCTCTCTGCACCCTGCCCTCCACAACAGCTTCATAAATACTAGGGCATTTTGCTCTGTGCTTAAGTATAGCTGGAAACACGTACTGTAGCTGATGTACTGCTGAGAGGGGCTCTCTATTTTGGAGTTCTAACCGTATTCCAGTTTCAAGCTCAGCTTCAACAACCAACTTTACAGGGAAATATTTATAACATTTCCACAATTGATCTAGAACCAGACATGTATACCAAAAAGTCAGGTGAACAGGGGCCACGCAGAGGGAAGTCTTTTGACTCGGTAAACTCTGCTTGCGAGGAGAAGAAGCTCAACAATGAAGTAAGTGACACCACACCAATGATGCTTGAGTTATGTGTTTCTTTTGAAAAAGTTTGAGTGCAAAGGGGAGCACCACTAAAACTTGGCGCTTGATATTATTTTGAGGGAAGCTCTTGATTGGAAGGTCATTTGACCACTGCAGCTGGTATGACCCTGGGGTGGCTCATCTCAACTATCAAATTCCTGATAAGTAGCGACTGGAATTTAATTGAATTGGCTCCATGTAGGCTAAATAAAGAATACACTACACTTTACACAACATGTTGTAAAAATGAGGCTATAATATATATAAATATTTTTTATAGAGCTTTTCTTGAAACTCAAAGTGGCTTTATTAGGCTATGTTCATTTTAGATTCTTTGTAGATAGGCTAAACATTAGAGTGAATATAACAAGGTATTTATTGCGTATATCTTGGAGAAATTCTGTTAGTGGACCAGGTAAGATTCTGTCACAGAACAGTCGTAGGCCTATACAGTTTCATTAACGAGAGTCTGAATTGGTCGGTAATGAGAGCGACCAAGCTAACTAGCTTGCTATCTAACAGTTAAAACGCCAGCTTACTCCGAAAAATACTGATGAATTATCACTATTATGTTCCAAGCTAGCTAGCATGTTAGCTTTCAAGCTACAGTAGTCCACCAACTAGCCTACTAGTAGGCCTAGTTGCTACGACACCAAGGTTGCGTTCCGAATCGCATACTTTCTACTATATAGTATGTAGAAAAAAGATTTAGGATGTCCCGATTCTTGTGGCCAGATTTAGGATGGTTAGAAGTACCCGGATGTCCTACTTCATGCGGCCAAGATTGTTAGTGTTGAAAAGTGCATCCTATTTGGGCGATTCTGACCCACAATCCAGTGCGCACGTGAAGTGACGTAACATCGACGAAGCCTCCATATGAAAACAAACGGGCATGCGACGGATATAAAAGCAAGAGGCAAGATCAAGGCGCAATGTTATGATGAAATAAGAGAGAAAAGTATGTCCCAATAGTATGCCTACTGCATCCTAACTAGATTCTTTTTATCGTCGGATGTAGTATGTAGAACAGAAAAAAGAACGAGTATGCGATTCGGAACGCAACCCAAGATTCTACACACATATAGTTTTGCTGAAAGACATAGGAGACTTTAACTGTGCCAGTTTTTGCTTTAAGACAATCCCTACATTCCGAATCACATACTCTTTCTTTTTTTCTATTTTACATACTACATCTGACAGTAAAAAGAAATTAGGATGCAGTTGGCATACAATTGGGACATAGTTTTACTTATTTATCATAACATTGCACCTTGATCTTGGTTATGGGTCAGAGTCGCCCAAATAGCATACTGTTTTCAACACTAAAAATCTCGGCCGCATGTAGTAGACATCCAGTTATTTCTAACCATCCCAAATCTGGCCACAAGAATCGGGACATAAATCTTTTTTCTACCATACTAAATAGTGGATAGTATGGGTATTGGAACGCAGGGAATGATTTTTTTCACATCCCAGTGATAGATGTTATGTTTATGGTAGGCCTATACAGTTCTTCCTATGATGTTCTTTTAGCGTATTTTTGGCTGCTTTCTTCCTTCTGAAGCAGGTTGTAACTTTTAAAAATGAAAATGGCTTTGCCTGGAGCCTATGCTATAATTTCTTCTCATTATTATTCCGTCAAATAATTGAATAAGTATTTCAAACGGTCTCAAGTATTTGTGCCAAAACACGATTATATATCCTGATGTGAGCCTTCAAATTATTTATATTAAATAAAGGCGTAGTAAAACTTAATTTTTTAGATGACCCGAAAACATATTTAGTCATCCCCTTTGTAGTCAAAAATAATGTTTGATGTATAGATAGAAAAGCAAAAAAGGCCTTGAGGAAAATCAGTTTCCTTTTGTCATAGCCGCCGTGGTTTTATGTAGGGAGCAAGATACAAAGCAATACACATGATGGGTAGACGGTGTGTTGTTAGTAGGCCCTAGTATTGGAGAGTGCAGACCACATAGCATACTAGTCAGAAGTAGCATTTGCAGATATACTTTTGAATACTTTTTTGGAGTTGAATACAATTTACATTTACAAGAAGCTCTGTATACAAAAGGTCTACAAGCTGGCTGGTGGGCTAGCTGGTAAATCAGCCTGCATCAGATGCAAGTGTCAAAGTTCCAGCGAACAGTACACTGGCTTTTATTCAATATATTTCCTAGTTCCATAGAAAGTTGGTGGGTTGCGTCCCATCCTAGACCTCAGACGCTTAAATGCATGTGAAAATGTTACCCTTCAAGATGCTGCACACAAGGGACATCCTGAAATCGATAGACCCAGAGGGGTGGTACACCACTTTCGATCTCAAGGACGCTTTTTTTCATGTCCCTATTTGTAAGAAAACATTGGAACCCACAAAGGGACAGGCATGTAAAGCTCCTGATAACACAGTAATATCTTTGAGCTCTGCGCCCATGTCAGGACAGCAGGATGCTAACACAGTGGACCCCCTTGGACAATCTGCCCTCGATGCGAACCCTAGTGTCTACAGATGCCTCCCAGACAAGCTGGGGAGCAGTCTGTGAAGGCAGCATGGTAAGGGGTCTCTGGGGACCTCCTTGGGACACAGAACACAACAATGTGCTGGAGCTGAGGGCAGTTTATTTGGCCCTCAAGGCTCTTATTCCCTTCATACATGACAGACATGTCCTTGTAAGAACAGACAATTCTTCAGCTGTGTACCACATCAACAATCAAGATGGCACAAGGTGTGTGTGCTGTCTAAGAGTAGCTCAGAGGCTTCTGACTTGGGCTTTCCCACGTCATGCCTCATTCAAGGCTGTTTATAGACTTTAAAAATAAACTGATGACATTTTGAAAGTCAAGGTGATGGTGTTATTGTGTGCGCAATCTCCAAAAAGGCTTTGAGGGATATTCTTCAATGTTTGCACATACAGTATCTCACAAAAGTGAGTACACCCCTCACATTTCTTCACATTTTTCTTTATATCTTTCCATGCGACAACACTGAATAAATGACACTTTGATACAATGTAAAGTAGTCAGTGTACAGCTTGTATAACAGTGTAAATTTACTGTCCCCTCAAAATAACTCGACACACAGCCATTAATGTCTAAACTGCTGGCAACAAAAGTGAGTACACCCCTTAGAAAAGATGTCCAAATTGGGCCCAAAGTGTCAATATTTTGTTTTGCCATCATTATTTTCTAGCACTGCCTTAACCCTCTTGGGCATGTAGTTCACTAGAGCTTCACAGGTTGCAACTGGAACCCTCTTCCACCCATTTATGACAGCATCACAGAGCTGGTGGATATTAAAGACCTTGCGCTCCTCCACCTTCTGTTTGAGGATGCCCCAAAGATGCTCAATAGGGTTTAGGTCTGGAGACATGTTTGGCCAGGCCATAACCTTTACCCTCAGCTTTTTTAGCAAGCCACTGGTCGTCTTGGAGGTGTGTTTGGGGTCGTTATCATGTTGCAATACCACCCTGCGGCCCAGTTTACGAAGGTTGAGTGCACGTGGTCAGCGTCGTACACAGAGGTTGGCTTTGGAAAATAGACGTATGAGTGCTGCCAGCATTGCTGAAGGGCTTGAAGGGGTGGGGGTCAACCTGTCAGTGCTCAGACCATACGCCGCACTCTGCATCATACTGGTCTACATGGCTGTCATCCCAGAAGGAAGCCTATTCTAAAGATGATGCCAAGAAACCCCACAAAAAGTTTGCTGAAGACAAACAGACTACGGACATGGATTACTGCAACCATGTCCTGTGGTCTGATGAGACCAAGATACATTTATTTGGTTCAGATGGTGTTAAGAGTGTGGAGCGGCAACCAGGTGAGGAGTACAAAGACAAGTGTGTCTTGCCTATAGTCAAGCATGGTGGTTGGAGTGTCATGGTCTGGGGCTGCATGAGTGCTGCCAGCACTGGGGATCTACAGTTCATTGAATTCTAACATGACTGTGACATACTGAAGCAGAGCATGATCCCCTCCCTTCATAAACTGGGCCGAGGGCAGTACTGCAACATGATAACGACCCCAAACACACCTCCGAACGACCACTGGCTTGCTAAAGAAGCTGAGGGAACAGACAGCATGTCTCCAGTCTTAAACCCTATTGAGCATCTTTGGGGCATCCTCAAACGGGAGATGGAGGAGCGCAAGGACTCTAATATCCACCAGCTCCTTGATGTCGTCATGAATGGGTAGAAGAGGGTTCCAGTGGCAACCTGTGAAGCTCTAGTGAACTACATGCCCAAGAGGGTTAAGGCAGTGCTAGAAAATAATGATGGCAAAACAAAATATTGACACTTTGGGCCCAATTTGGACATCTTTTCTAAGGGGTGTACTCACTTTTGTTGCCAGCAGTTTAGACATTAATGGCTGTGTGTCGAGTTATTTTGAGGGGACAGTAAATTTACACTGTTATACAAGCTGTACACTGACTACTTTACATTGTATCAAAGTGTCATTTATTCAGTGTTGTCGCATGGAAAGATATAAAGAAAAATGTGAAGAAATGTGAGGGGTGTACTCACTTTTGTGAGATACTGTATGTAGACTCACCCATGAACTGAATATAAATGTGGATGTCAATGGTTACCCTTGTACCATAGTCTAGAGATTCTTAAGAGCTTTACCTTCTTTAGAGCATTGTCTAACACCACCGTACCACCACCATACCTTGCGGAGACATATAACAGACAAGCGGTATTTTTAGTTTTCTGTAAGGACAACTCTTTAGCTTTAGATTTTAGCGGAAAAAGCTCTGATACACTAACTGTACACTATTGGCAATCAAACTACAGACAAAGCTGTCGTTTGCCAAATACTTATTATAAGGTGAAAACAAAGAGAGACCCAAGACAGGCCTAATGCCGTTTCAGCTTGAGTCTGCTACTCTTCAATAGAGATATGCCATCGGAAAACCTCTGTTGCAAATAATACTTGTTGTGTTTTTTTACCCTAAATGAACAAGGTTACATTCAGTAAAATTGATGAGAACAAGGACAACAGGACCATCTCCACTGGAAGGCAAACCAGTTCTGGAAACAGCAGAGCAACAATTATATTCTCACTGAAGAATGAGGTTGGAGGTCTTGTCAAGGCGCTTAAACTTTTCCAGGTAGGTGGTTTGCTCTCCATGCTTCATCATCTTCAAATCAATTGGCAAATGGCAAAAAGCCTGTTTTACTCATTACTTGTATGCCATGCACACGCAGGATAAACAGGTCAACCTCATTCACATCGAGTCGCGCAAGTCCAAACGAAGAAATTCCGACTTTGAGATCTTTGTGGATTGTGACAGTGACCACGAACAACTCAATGAGCTAACTCAGCTGCTAAGGACGCATACCGATATCGTTGAGATTACTCCATCCGACAACTCCTCTCTACTTGATGATGATGGTAGTCTATACTTTACTTAAACTATACTGATGTAGGATAACAGAATTGCTCTTGTCATGCAAAACATTAAATAGCAGTAAATACTCTTATCTAGGCATGTCAACAGGCACCAACAGCTATACTGGTTTAAATGTTGTAACTGTTTTGTAACTGTTAAATCATAAATTACATGCAAAAGCAGAAACTACAATCAAGCCTTATAATAACTTCATTGAACCTGAATTGTATTTCAGACATGGATGGGGTGCCCTGGTTCCCTAGGAAGATCTCTGATTTGGATCTGTGTGCAAACAGGGTTTTGATGTATGGCTCTGAATTGGATGCAGATCATCCAGTATGTGGGACAAACACAGCTGTTACACTGCAGCTCTTTAAAATGTCTTATTCCTGCTTCCGAAAATACAAAGAAAGACAGCATAAGTGGGTTTTCTTCTGTTTTGTGAGTGTTGTCTTTTTTTGCAGGGATTTAAAGACAACGTATACCGTAAAAGAAGAAAATATTTTGCTGATTTGGCCATGAGCTACAAACAGTAAGTTCCATTATTCCTTTGAAGCACCTGAAAATGTTTCATCTTGCTCTGACCTATAAAATGTATCAAGTATTTTGGAGGAGATCGTTTGCTTTGTCTCAAGCTTTTCTTCATCTTTTTTTTGTCTTATTTTATTTGTTTGCTCGATTTAGTCTTTCTCATCATATGTTCTGACTGAGCTGACCCTCATCAGATCATTGGTGAACACTTCCTCACCATGGTCAACAAGGAATATCCATAGATTAGGTTTGGTTTTGACTAGGTTTTCTAATTCGGTTTATTTCACTTATTGGATTGTTCTTGTTCTTCATACATATTTTGTTATACCTGTAAGAGCACTGTTGGAGGGAGCCTGAGAAGAATTTTCATTGCAAAAGACTGCTTTCATGTTATTGTTGGTGCTTAATATGACAATAAAGGATTAGACTTCAACTTGAAACTGCAGTCTGTATGATATAACGCTGTATACTTATGAGTGGACTCAGTGCTTCTGAGAGCTCCTACCAATTAGAATTGTACATTAGAATTGCATGTGTAAATTACAGTATCATCTGCATATAAAATAACAATATTAACAACCCATTATATTCTGTTGGGTTCACTGAACTGTGGCAGATCATTGATACAAATAGAGAAATTCCTAACCCTATAAAAGTAATGGTGGTGATGCAGCCTTCTCACTGTTTAACTAATCTGAGTGACTACATTTCAAATAAATGCACTGCTTGGGTTTATGAAGTTCAGAATTAAACCAAAGAGTCATGCGTGTGACAATGCACCAATATTCATTACGTGATTCACTTCACCTCTACATAATTTCTCTCATGTTGTTTTTGATTTCAAAATGGTTTTTGATGTAGTTTATGATGTTCTATTGGTAATTTATTCTTCCTGTTTTTCAGCTGTAATCCCATTCTTCGTATAGACTTCACAGCAGAGGAGGTGCGTACCTGGGGCGTGGTTTTCAGGGAGCTCAACAAGCTGTACTTAAGCCACGCCTGCAAGGAGTATCTGAAGAACCTCCCTCTGTTGGTCAAATACTGTAACTACAGCGAAGACAACATCCCACAGCTGGAGGACGTCTCTCACTTTCTCAAAGGTAACTGTTAAAGGTGCTGTAAGCGGAATGGTTCTTTTAGCTAACTTCCTGTCAGTTACTGCAGTTAGCAGTCCCCTCGCTCGTCCCTACGTCACCACATTAATGCACTGCGGTCTTCAAGCAGCGAGTTATCTAGCATCATCATCTCATCAGATCCATAAGTCCCAACAGCCAATAAGAACAGAGAATCGGAGCCTCACTCTGATTGGTCAAAGTGTCAGCTCCTGTTAACTTTGACCAATCAGAAATCATATACCCCAGCTTTAATTGCAATAGAAGGGTACATATTCTGCTTAATTAATGGGGAAATATCATTCACAAAAATTATCCCAATAATAAAAGCTTAGAACTGAAGCCATGTTGACAAAAAATCATCAGATTAAGACATAACAATAGTGTTGTTAGTTTTATTGGGGGAAGGTGAGGGGCTTCATTATGATCAGAGCATTCTTTCTGTTCTTTAAGTTAAACAAATGTTTTTCAGCCTTTGGAGAAACCCAAAATATCTGGAAATGACTCATGCAACAGGCCTGGACTGCTTGTGAATTTAGTTGGACATACGACAACAGTTTTCTTAAATCACGGTGACGGGTTACTCCAGAGAAAATCTGTTTGTGGTTCTTGTATGAGGCCCATTGTTCCTGTTAATCTTGTTAATCCGCAGACTTTCGCTGTAAACAGTTTTTAATGGAACAGACGACTATATTTCTTTTGTGTGAGCAGAGCGCTCTGGGTTCATCATCCGACCTGTAGCAGGGTACCTCTCCCCCAGGGACTTCCTAGCAGGCCTGGCCTTCAGAGTGTTCCACTGCACCCAATATGTCCGCCACAGTTCTGAGCCTTTGTACACACCCGAGCCGTGAGTACGAATACACGCATAACATATTCACATGTTACTGCTACTGTGGCTACTACTGTGTGATTGTCTGGTTCTTCAGTGAAGCTAGACCTCTGTTTCCCCTTTCCTTATGTTTGATGCAGGGACACATGCCATGAGTTGCTGGGTCACGTCCCTCTGCTAGCTGAGCCCAGCTTTGCCCAGTTCTCTCAGGAGATTGGTTTGGCATCCTTGGGAGCTTCAGATGATGCTGTCCAGAAACTGGCCACGGTGAGAAAATACACACACATAACAAGGGATGTCTCTATATTTATTTGTTTATCTAAAAAGAAAGAGATCTAATTGTCTTAAAACAACATAGCAGATTAGAAGTAAAGAGATGAATATTCTGTTTGTACTGTGTGTGCGCTGGGAAAAAAAACTTGTACTATTACACATACCTACTGTATTTAGGGCTCGACAGTGAATGCCCTCTTTTTGAGCGTAAAATTTCCCCATTCAAAACCTCAATTGACATTTTAACAATTCCTTATATAAAGCATTTTAACCACAGAACCAAGCCAACCAGCTATGCCAATACTTGTGACAATAAAACATATTATTCAGTGTTATAAAAGAAATTGAAAAACTAATAAAAAGGCGAAGGTACATATTTTTTACTGTGAACTACTCATCCCACAATCCATTGCGATTCCCAAGCTTTTCCCCCAAAAAAACGATGGTTTAGCAGCACACTTGTTTCAAAATATACATACCAGCTTTCTACATTTATCATTTATGATCTGCTGTTTCATTGCATTTTATTAAACAGCAAGAATCACAGAAGTACTATAGCTTCAAATAAACCAAACTACGAAGTGCCACATGTAAGTGCTGCATGTAGGTGTAACAAGTGTGTGTGTGTGTGTGTGTGTGTGTGTGTGTGTGTGTGTGTGTGTGTGTGTGTGTGTGTGTGTGTGTGTGTGACTCAGGTGACTCATTTTCTCAAGACTGCTTGCTATTGGTCAATGGCACAGATTTGCGTGTCAAAGTTTATCAGAGTTGAACTTTCGGAGAATTCACGTTGCCCCAATAGTTATTTAACTGATTGCTTCATTCTGCTAAAAAAATTAATTTTTTTTTACCACAGCATTTTTCACATCATATGCATATATGTGATCGGGCCTTAATGATTTGAGTGTGTATAGTCACAGCAAAGGGACTTCAGATGTCACATTACCATGCAGTGTATGAATGGAAGCTTTTCTAAGTTATCACCTGTTTTTGTTTTAGTGTTATTTCTTCACAGTGGAGTTTGGTCTATGTAAGCAGGATGGCAGGCTAAGGGCCTATGGAGCTGGACTCCTCTCTTCCATCAGTGAACTCAAGGTGAGCTATACTGTATACATCCATTGATTTAGGTTTTCCTACCTGTGCTTAAAAAAAGAGTAAAGAGTATGACAAAGTTAAGTGAACATTTCGTATTTTATGAATGACCTGAGGTTTTGGATCATAACATTTGGGCCGAGAAACCATTCCATTTTCACATTTAAGTTTGTCTGTTACCACAAACCCAATGATTGTATAGCAGTATGACAGTATGTGTACAATAAAATGTCCTTTGTAAAAGAGAGATATTCTCTGATTTTGACAAAAATAATGATTTTGACAACAAGCGGAATCCACCTTTAATGACCAACCACATTAAAGAAGGACATTCTCTCTGTGTGCCTATAGTGACTCACATGTTAAACCTGATCCAAAAATGTCTCCTTTTTTCTGTTAGTATGCTTTATCTGGCAAGGCCCATATCCTTCCATTTGACCCCATGGTGACCTGTAATCAGGAATGCAAAATAACGACATTCCAAGAGCTTTACTTTGTTTCTGAGAGCTTCGAGGATGCCAAGAACAAAATGAGGTCAGTAGAATTCTGCTGTGTGAATGCAGTCCCTCTTTGATAATGTAACTAATTATGATCTACTTCCATGAAGATGTTTTTTACATGGTCCTTGTTGCAATCTCACACATCGTGATAACCCAGCAGATTTTTTGATCAGGATCAATTCAACTCTCATAAAACCACAAGTGTAATTTTTACATTACTGTTGGTGTCCAGAAAAGACAGCTATTTATGCTTGTCGTGTACTTTTTCAACTTTGGACAGAGCCTTGTCCAACCTTGCCCAGGTTTTCTGTTTGTTCCGGCTTCCAGTTTTAATGAATGCTAAGCTAGGCTAATCACCTCTTGGCTCTAGCCCCATACTTTGCTTGGACATGGGAATTGTACCAAATTTCTCATCTCAAGTGAATGAGTGCATTTCCAGTCAAGCTACCGTATGTCTCTACCGACAGCATTTACTGTATTAAAGCAACACTTGGACGATAGGATGTATTGTCTCCATGCTGGAACAATTGGCATTATCCAAGCATCTGACATTTGGTTAAACTTTAATAATGTTTTGCCCAAACAACATAACTTCTGATATTTCAAAGTCTTTGTTTTTTTGGAATTCTATTTTTATGTTTTAAAATTGCTTTTTAAATGACTACACAACACTTTGAGCAGATGAATGTCTAGCTTCAATGTAACAAAAGTCTAGGTTATTCATAAAAACAAAATGGCTTTGCTGCATTTGCAGGGAGTTTGCCAAGACCATTCTGCGTCCATTCACGGTACACTACAACCCCTACACCCAGAGTGTAGAGGTCCTGAAGGACACCGACAGCATCAACACCATGGTGAAAGACATCAGGCATGAGCTGGACATTGTAGAAGACGCCCTGGAGCGACTCAACAAACACCTGAATGAGGGGGGACTATCATGAAGGGTCACAGGAGGCTACCTGGATCTGGAAAAGTTTGGGTGGGGATCAGTGGCTTGGATTGGCTGGGAAAATGTATGGAAATGTGAATTTCGATGGGGATTTCTGGGGCAGGTGGGTTGTGGTATACTTTCCCAGGCTATAGCTCTTAATCTCTGCCCACTTTGATCAATCCAAAACCAGAATTTACCTGGTGATTGGGACATGACCATAGACCTGACATCTAGCAGCAAACTATGACAAATAGACTTTTATGAGACACCATTGATAATCCCATGGCTTAGCTTTACAGTGAATATCAGAGTCAGCATCTGAACAACTGGACCAAATTTGGTTACAATAGCTTAAATCAATTGTTTATCATAATAGTTTTCGTAACCCAGAACAGACCTTTCAAAACCTGAACCCGTCTCCCAAGTTGTTTGTTGTAGGTCTTGTGGTTTTTGAGATGCAGACACTGGAAGTAGAAGAAAAAGAATCTGAGGAATCCAAGAATGTTCCAGCCCCTGCAGTTTCTGAACCCCTAAAATCAGTTTGACTATGCTCTGATCCTGGTAATGGGCCGACACATCCCAAATAAGACAAATAGTAATGAATGTTTCTTGAACGTTATTGATGTTTTAGAATGCAATAATTGTCTGTGTTACATGCCTTGTCAAAAATTATTCCAGGAGTAACAGTGGATCCAGTTTAGTCATATCTTCATGACAAGAAAGTATGTTGTTTCTATTGGAAACCGTGTGTCTGAGCAGATGGCCATATCTTGCAGGGTTCCACAAGGCTCCATTTTGGGTCCACTCTTGTTTAATCTTCATATGCTTCATTTAGCCCAAATTCTACAAAATAGCTATTATGCAGATGATACGCAAATCTATATATCACTTACACCAGGTGACTATGAACTGATTGATTCTCTGGATCATGGCATCAAACATATAAATGAATGGATGTGGCGGAATTTCCTGCAACTAAATACAAATCAGACAGAGATAATTGTCTTTGGATCCCAAAAAGAAAGGCAAAATGTCATCTCTCACCTTAGTAGAGACAGATAGTTTTTGGGGTGACTGTGGCTCAGTTGGTAGAGCGGGTCGGCCGATGATCAAAGGGTTGTAGGTTCGATCCCCGCCCTGCCACCTGTGTCATAGTTGTTGTGTCCTTGGGCAAGACACTTCACCCACCTTGTCTCGTGTGAATGTCGATAGTTAGCCTGCTATCGGTGTATGAATGTGTGTGTGTGAATGGTAATGTGTAAATGGGAACAGGTCTCCCTTGCGAAAGAGTCTTTGGACTCAATGGGATATACCTGTATAAATAAAGGTTAAGAAGAGATAGTCTCTACCAAGGGCCAGGCTAGAAATCTTGGGTGTAATACTGGACCCATATTATAAATGTAACAGTCATTTCAAATCAGTAACCTCGTCAGCCTACTAGACATAATGTCAAAAAAAGACCTAAAACACCTTACTGATTGTTGTTCCAAGTGATAGATACAAACAGTATGCAACCCAGACCTGGAATAGCCTTCCAGATATTAGACAAGCCCAGAGTGTGACTGCTTTTAAGTCAACGCTGAAAATGTTTCTATTTCTAAATCTTTGTTGTTTGAGTGATGTGTTATAATAAATCTGTAAAGACCTTCGAGTTGCTTTTGTGTACGAAATGTGCTATACAAATGAAGTTGCCTTGCCTTGCCTTGCCTTAGTTTTTGACAGGTAAATGGTTAAACGTATGTCAGCTTGTGTAAGGATTAGTTTGGAGATCTTTTATATTTTTCTTTACGTCAACAAAACTAACAAAGAATTGGTCCTAGTCACAGCCTTATATAGTATATCTTATTCCCCGCTGTGCCATAGCATTCCTTTGTTGACCAATAACCACTTAAATGTACAATCAGCGATTCTGGAGAGTGCTTGTTGTTGAAAATCAGTGAATATCTCCACCACGATCCGCTACAGGTGTGTTTGCGCCGAAAAAAAGATTCAGTGTTAACTGTTAACGGGCATGTTGCTAGCTACAAACATAGTCTAGGCTGTTTTTTTCATTGCACACACATCATGAACAGATACCGTATGGTGTGGAGATATTCACAGATTCTGACCAAAAGTGACAAGCCTTTCCAGATTCACTGACACCTTTAAATCACATCGTATGCTACATTGTCGCACTGGATTACATGCTCCTTAATTACTATTAACACACACACACACACAGTTTAATTTGATTCAGTTCCACATACACTGTCCTGCAGCAAGACATACAAACTAAGGCACCAAATGGGTATTAATCTGCCACTGAAAATAAAACCCCAAATTGCACTAGGGTCTCTGTGATAACTGAATTGATTGTTTGACAACCCCATTCCTTTCTCTCTTTGACATGTTTTACATAAGCATAATAACTTAACTTTCCCAATGACTTGAGCTCTATAGGCCTTTTACACAGCAGACATTTTGATACAAAACGTCTACAAATGACAATAATTATAGGACTCTAGAATTGAAGCAGCAAAATGGAATTCAACCATTATTTACTTGTGCTTTTCCTACCGTGACCTGGATAAGTCAACAGTCAATATACAATGATTGATGCAATGTAGAAGGTATGGAATTCCCCATAAACAATGTATTAAAGTACCTTTTCCTCATACATTAGACACAACTGGCTGTCAATCATGAAGGAAGTTCCCATTAACCATTTCATTGTAATGATCATTGAGATATTGAGTGTCTTTGGGTGTTATGACATGCCATTGTCCAATGTGTTTCATCACGCATACCATTGTCTGGAAGATAAACTGTCTGAATGTTATGACAAGTGAAATAAACATGAACAGCTGACTTTTATTGAGTTAATGTTCTATTATTCTTATTTTATATTTATCCCATTATGTTGCACAATACCTCAACACAATGGTATTTCTAACAAAATTGGTCTGATCTTACATTTTCTTGGCTGAAAATAGCTAAAGCTTTAGGTGAAGTCATAATGCAGACACTTATTCAAGCTGCAATTTTTATATCTCTTGTGGTTCCAGGAGAGTGGTAGGGGTAAAGATGTACCCTGCGTTCCAATACCTATACTATCTACGGTACTATTTAGTATGGTAGAAAAACGATTTAGGATGTCCCGATTCTTGTGGCCAGATTTAGTATGGTTAGAAATACCCGGATGTCTACTACATCTAGCCGAGATTTTTTTGTGTTGAAAACAGCATCCTATTTGGGAGATTCTGACCCACAATCTAGTGCTCACCGAAAGTGACGTCACATCGACGGAGCCTCCATATGAAAACAAACAGGGATGCAGCGGATATAAAAGCAAGAGGCTTATGATGAAATAAATAAGTAAAAGTATGTCCCAAGTGTATACTGCATCCTAACTAGATTATGTTAATGATCAGGGGCCGTATTCACAAAACATTTTATCTTAGTGCTAAGAGTAGGCTACTCCTAAGGAGCACTAAAAGTTCTTAGTTAGGAGTAATTTCTTAAAACCTATTCACAAAGCTGATAAGACCAACTTTTACTAAGGAATGGGAGGGACTCCTTAGCTAAGACTAGAGGGCGGTGTTGCTATGGATGATGTCATGTTCATACCTTCTATGCCCACAGTGATTGGCTGAGAGGGAATGAGAGCTAAGTGAATTTATGATGGAAACATTGTGGGAGATATCCATATTTTTATATACAATTAATGACAAGTGACACTGATTTAACATGAAACCAAGATACTGCAGGGTTTCCCACACATTTGTTCACAATTAACCTACAATAGCGCCACATAGGTCTATTCATTTTAAATTTTACAATGATTTGAATCGGAAAAATATCCTAATTGAACAGCTGCACACCATGCACTCTCACTGTATTTCTCTCAATGGCGGACTATGCAGCAATAGTCAGACAGCGACAAACCAGGAAATTCACAATTTAGAAACAACAGCCGGTGAAATCGTAAAGTACATGCGGAAGGAAAAAGGCGAGACGCGCACCTGTGGAACGGAGGAGATGCTGCGAAGCGCCACTTATATAGGCCTACTCTAGTAGGAAATTAAACCCAAACGTGACACCAACAGTAACTTTCAGTGCATCATAAACCCAAAGCAACTGGAGGAAAATGAACTTAATATTTTTTTATAACAATATAATAAATATAAATGTGTCTATACTTTCTAAATATAGCTTTACTAAGATCATTAAACCCTTACAGCTATTAAAGGTACCTTTTATAAAGCTCACTAGCATTAAATCTCTCCAAAACACCATCAAATGGTTGTCTGTGATTTACTCTTAGTGACTTAGAAGTCCTCTCGAGGACTCCTAGCTTTTTATAGATTTGGGAGCTAGTTTTAGCGCAAAAATGCTTTGTGAATTACACTTATCTTAACAAGTTAGGAGTCCTAAAATTAGAAGTGAAACGCCCCTTATTTTTGAGAGTTACTCCTAAATCAGCACGTTAGGACCTAGTCTTAGCCTTAAAATGTTTTGTGAATACGGCCCCTGGTGTGCACTGGATTGTGAGTCAGATGCTGCGTTCCTATACCCATATCATTTACTATTTAGTATGGTAGAAAAAAGATTAAGGATGTCCTGATTCTTGTGGCTAAATTTAGTATGGTTAGAAATACCCGGATGTCTACTACATCCGGCCGAAATTTTTAGTGTTGAAAACAGCATGCTATTTGCGTGATTCTGACCCACAATCCAGTGCGCACCAGAAGTGACTTCACATCTATGGAGCCTCCATATGAAAACAAACGAGATGTGAGGGATATAAAAGCAAGAGGCAAAATCAAGGCGCAATGTTATGATAAAATAAATAAGTAAAAGTATGTCCCAAAAGTATGCCTACTGCATCCTTACTAGATTATTTTTATGGTCAGATGTAGAATGTAGAATAGAAAAAGAGAAAAAGACTATGCTATGTTCTTTGGAACGCAGGGTGAATCACCCAAATAGCATGCTCATTTCAACACTAAAAGTCTAACCGGATGTAAAAGGCACCCGGGTATTTTTAAGCATGCTTAATCTGACCACAATAATTGGGACATCCTAAATCTTTTTCCACCATACTAAATAGCAGGGAAGTATGGATATCGGAACGCAGGGTCTAGACTACTCAGTCCTGTGTTGGACATACTGGTCCACTTGCAGTCATTCCCCACTAGATGTCACTGTTGCTTAGTAGCGTGTGCACCCTGCAGCTGTTGATACCTGTAATGCCATTTTTCTCTTCAAGGTTTGATGTTAATAAATAACAGAAACCTTGATGATTGCATAGTGTCTGTCTGTCCTAGGCATTTCATTTCCTGCTGTGTCTCGCAGTGTTCTGTGACTTTGTGTCAGACAAGAAGTTAGAGTTAAATACAACTATTTAAAACGCTTGCTAACAGGTGTTAACAAACTACTGCTTGGATAATAGCGGCAGAGTGTGCGCACAAAATGAAAGTGTAGCTTTTCAGCAGCAGCCTCTGTAGGACCATTGAAGACTATATCACAACACAATCATTTTCAGAGTCAAGGTTCTTACTCTGATCTAATGCAATGCATTGACATTGATTATTGATGAAATGTTGAATTTAAAATGCTGAATAGCTACGCACACTGGTTATGGATACAGATCTCTCAGTAAGTAGTAACAATCAAGTATTCAGCCAAGAAAAGACATACCGTGCTGAATCTTAGGCCTACAGGCTTATGTTAACTTTGTATAGCCAAAGCTAATAGCCAGTGTTGGGAAAGTTCTTTTTCTACGTGAACTAGTTCAAAGTTCAGTTCACACCCTTTAAAATGAACTAGTTCAGTTCATAGTTCATAATTCAAAATTATGAACTAAGTTCACAGTTCAAAAATTAACTAGTTCATAGTTCTTTTTTTTAATATGTTGCTGCAGGCTATTATTTTTCTAAATAATTGCCACATACCGTATAGAACCACAGACAGAAATTATTTCAATAACATTCAGTCCACACTAGAAACCAGCTGCAGCTTTTACCCCTACAGTATATTCTCAAAAACATGAGGAAAAAGTTGCTGTTTGAATGGTGTTTTTAATTAAGAATTATTCAAACAAAAATGGTTAAGGTGCAAATGTTTTTCCATTTTTATAATTTTCCAAACCTGGAAACAATTCACATGAAATTTCATTCAAATAAAGCAATACTGAAAATTATACCAGGCAGGTTCTACAAACAGATTAGCCTACAACTTAAACTAGTAAAACCCTCAAGGAGACCATTCTAAACTGCAGTGTAGGGCCTACTGTTAACAACAAAGTCCAGAAGATGTGTTGACATACTTATTAACACAAACACAATCTGAGGTAGGTAACAATCATACGAAGAAGAGAGTATAGCCTGAGGCTAGGTCCATGGTCTGAGGGGCACTTTACACGACAACACGAAACGGTGAAACGGGAAAAATTCCGGGTTGACTATATCATACAGGAAAACAGCAAACGCAGGCATGAAACCGCAGGTTTTGAGATCACCTCGAGGGAGGATTTTTTGGAAAACTTAACGGTTTTGGTTTCCGAAAACACCGAAACCATTTCCCCTGATAACGCTGACTCACCTCCACCCTCACACATGGTAGTCTATAACATTTGCTGTCAAAATACCCACAACACAAGCGAGTTATAAAGTTAGAAGACAACATGAACGGTGTCTCCACACCATCACTGTGATCAGCGGAGAGTGACGTGAGCTAAAATATACCAACATCAATTTAGTCTAAGCGATAGTAAGTATTGAGACCACACTGTCTGGGGAAAGATTTGTGTCTGGTTTTCTAGCAAATAAACGGTAGCTCTATGCCAGGCAGGACACTCTCTACATTAAAAACACTATCCATAGTTAGGGTAAGTTATGTTCAACAAAAGGAGATTAAGGCTACGGTTAAGTAAAAGCATTTCACTGCAAACATTAATAGCATTTCACTGGACACACGTGAGTTGACTTTTATTTTGAAGTAACTAACAGGAAGGTATCCGCTACAAGCTTCACTATCAGCAAGTCTTCTGTTTTTACGAGTTCAATGGGTGAAATAAGAGGACAGAAAGTTGTCATTTACAATACTTGTAACCCCAAGCTACACCAACCGCTTTATGAACGTTAGTGGATTCATTTTCGGTTACAGTAAGGTTTTATGCATCAAATTGTACTGGAAGAGTATCTCTAGGCTGTGTCACAGCTGACTATTGGCTTGGCATGGCTGCTACACTGCTTCTACAGCGATTTCGGCCCGTTTCCTCTGAAAACATGTGTACGGGTGAAGATGTCAGATAAATTGTGTCTGAACGGGGTTTTTTTTTAAACCAAAAACTGGAAAACTGTCACGTTTTCACAGTGTAAAGTGCCCCTGAGTAAGTGCTGCTGCATTCATTTGTTTTTGTTTTTTTCCGCGGTGTTTCACATTTTGATGACGCAGCGGCGGTGCGACGCTGTGGTGGCATGTGTTACCAGATTGGGGTTGCGTTCCGAATCGCATACTCTTTCTTTTTTCTATTCTACATACTACATCTGACGATAAAAAGAATCTAGTTAGGATGCAGTAGGCATACTATTGGGACGTACTTTTCTCTCTTATTTCATCATAACATTGCGCCTTGATCTTGCCTCTTGCTTTTATATCCGTCGCATCCCCGTTTGTTTTCATAACATGGACCTATAGGCTTCGTCGATGTTACGTCACTTCACGTGCGCACTGGATTGTGGGTCAGAATCGCCCAAATAGGATGCACTTTTCAACACTAACAATCTTGGCCGCATGAAGTAGACCATCCGGGTATTCTAACCATCCTAAATCTGGCCACAAGAATCGGGACATCCTAAATCTTTTTTCTACATACTATATAGTAGAAAGTATGCGATTCGGAACGCAACCTGGGTGTTTTTCCCATAGACATTATATATATATATAAATATATATATTATAATGTCTATGGTTTCTCTCCTATATGGTCCAGATGCAGCCGCTGCCACTTGCCAGTGCAGCTCGGCCAAACACGCCCTTCCGCCAAACACGCCCACAGCTCGTGCGCATGCGTAACGCTACAGAACTTAACTAATTCAAGCCCGCAGCAGTCCCATTGTTGCTTACTTAGCGATGTTGTCGCTATATTTACCGACTTTTCAGACACCTCTGGCGACGTTTTCTTCAAAAAAGCGACCAGAGACAAATCTAGCTACGTTTTCTGGTGTTATTGGTGACTTTTTTGCTCAAGTATCGCTCTTTACTCTAATCAACGATCAGCGGGTGCCTTCCCTGCCTCTCCCCCTTCCCAGAGCACTGACATGCGGCAGAGTCCTCGCGCAGCAGTCCCTCCCAGCTGCGGACAGAGCAGGAGATATACACCTCTCTGCTCTAATGTTCCTTTAGCATCCCTATTAGCAGTTGTAGTACCCCTCTTTTAAAGTCTATGAGTAGTGCAATTCAAAATGGTATGCAGTGCTTATTGACACTGTGAGCATGTATGATTACTGCTAGACTTAACATTATCACGTCGGTTTTCTATGCAATTGTCATGTGACTGTATAAAAAGTAAATAGCCTTCAGTCACTAATAATACTATAAGAGACTGAATTATTATTAAATTATAATAATGTTATATATAGAATACATATTTATATAAGTATAATTAATATTACATTTCACATGCTTTTCCATACTGATTGTATGTGCATCATGCACTTTTTTTTGTAAAGTGTCTAAGTATCTTAAAAAAAAATATTTTTATGAACTGTTCTGCTTTTGTTGTTATGTAGTCAGACACTTTCCCAGGTTCTTAAATGATGGACTTCAATGACAAAAATATTCAAATAGTTTATTTACAGCCAAAACAATTATGAATATATTTTCTCAACAATGATATGAAAATGAGATTTGTTTTAAAAATATGTTGAAACATTGCACTGTGGGAAATCATCAAATGCACATGGCAATATGTCCTCATCAGAGTATCTGCTTGCGTTCAGAGTCATTCATCTGAAAATCTTGAGTGGACATTTTCAAACAGCTCCAGCTTTTCCCTACATGCAATCATCACAATAAAAAAGTACTTTTTGGGTCGCCAAGGTTGTTGGCCGTATGTTCAGGGGGCTGCCTTTTATTTAATATTTCTTAGTTTAAAATAACACGGTTTTTTTTCTGTCCCAGAGAGCCTGAGAATCCTATCAAATCAAAGATGTCACTGACCAAGTTGAGGCTCACACTTCCGCTCGTTTTCCACCCCAAAGGTTTACGGTTAATTGACACTGAAGCTTAACTTGTATGTTCATGTAAACAGACTAGTATTCATTTTTTTGTGCCTTGACATGTTTCGACTACTTCCTGCAGTCTTTAACATCAGCTGACACAACGCGCGTCATAGCAACAGCTGACGCTTCTGAAGAAGACAGCAGGAAGTAGTCGAAACATGTCAAGGTACAAACAAATGAATACTAGTCTGTTTACATGAACATACAAGTTAATTTACAAAGTTAGACTAAATGAACCTTTTTGACACTAAAGCTTCTTTTAATTGGTCCATTTCCACAGCAGGCAAAGTGTAGCAAAAACAGACAAGAAGTTTTTGACACTGAATATGGCAGACCCATTGGTCAGTGACATCTTTGATTTGATATGAATTGCAGGCTCTCTGGGACAAAAAAAACCTTCGTTATCAGAAAATACACAATATATTAAATAAAGGCAGACCCCAAACCTGCGGACAACCACCTTGGCAACCCAGCAAGTACTGTTTAATTGTGATTACTGCACGTATGGAAGAGCTGGAGCTTTTTGAAAAAGCCCACTAAATATGTTCAGATGTATAGCTCTGAGACTCACTATGTGGAACAGAAGCAGAGTCTCTCATGAGGCTCATTGCAATCAAACAAATATAACTGCCCTTAATCCATTTCTTCTGACTGAAAGGTATTTTTCAAGAGGGTCATGGCCGACACACAGCAGTACAGTAAAACATACACATTAACACAAGGTACACAGAAACATAAAACTAAAACTAAAAAGAATGATGTGCGAAAACACAGCATGTAGGCTGTGTATCAACATCATATTTTTTTCAGCGCTCAGACAGTACGGACAGGTAGCATATTGTGAGGAGATATTCACTGATTTTGACAAAATGTTGTACAAAGTTCATGTGCACCTAAAAATAGAGAAAAACCGTCACTTAATTACACTGATGTATTTGAGGGGACTGAGTCGCTAGTTTAGCCTTTAAGTCTACACAAATACAATGACATCTTGTTTATGTATTATAACGTATGTAACTACCAACAAAGCACCATTGAAGGACGTGCAGGTGTGACAACTTAATTTCTTTAGGCAGCTGATTTGGCTATGGAGACCCAGACCATTTTGTTGATGCAAGGCCCAGTCCAAAATGGCATCAGGTGTCCGTAGCTTGCAAATCTATTCACAAAAGACACATCACATAAAAATCATGTTAGTCATTAATTAACAGTCAAATAAATTATACATTGCCACCAAAATAATGTTAACAGTAACACCTAACCTGTTACCTCATATGCTGACCAAATTCCAGTCTAATTTAATATACCAACAAACATGTTTTTCATTTTTATCATATACTAATTATCATTCAGATAAGTCTTATAAAGAAGCTATTTGGTCTGTAACGTTAAGCTATTTTCTAACCAACAAAATCCTTTGAATAACACAAACATAACATTAGGTAACGAAGTAGGCGAATAAAACATTTGTATTGACTTACCAGATATAGAAGAGCAGGGGGGTGTCTGTTTCAGTCCCAGCTAACTGTTGTAATCCATACTCTCGCTGGAGACGGAACTCCTGTACTATGAGCACTTAGTATTCATGTTTAATGTAGCGGATGCTGATTCTCTTGTTTTTAACTGTGCTGTAATGTCCTGTTTTAAACATTTTGCTGGTGAAATGGTCTCAACATTGACGGCAGCAAGAGCAGCTAGCTGGCTAGCACGATATTAACCAACGGAACGGAACAGGAAGAACGTCACACAGCTTAGTGCAGAGCAACCATAGCAACAGGCGTGTTTGGCCGATATGGGGGTGTTTGGCGGATGGGCGTGTTTGGCAGAGCTGCACTGGCAAGTGGCAGTGGCTGCATCTGGACCCTTCTCTGTTTTTCAGCTACATATTAAGGGCTGTTTACGCTGTCTTTTAGCGGGGGGTTTCTATGGAAATCTGGCACTCGATGAACGATTGAACGACTGTAAGAGCGCCTTTCACAAATGCCAGAATGAGCGCGTTCGCAAAAACGTTCATGAGGCAGAAATACATACGTTCAGTTCACGTTCGCCCCCAATATGAACGAGTTCATGAACGATCGTTCATTGAACGCGTTCAGGCACAACACTGCTATTAGCTGTAGCATAAACAGAATATTAGCTGTACAGGCTAATATTGTGAAGGCATGGACTAATTACCATGCAGAAGAGCCTAATCTCAGTGTTATATTTTGTAATTTTTCTTTGTTTTTTGTGAAGGGTCCTGTAGGTTCAAGTGGTTCAACCTCTTTTTTTCAATGTCTATTATCTATTATCTTAATTTAAAAAAAATATAGGCCTATCACATAACATTTTTAGTTGCCTTATGAATTACAAACTGATATTTTGGGGCTATCATTAAATTCAAGGATTGGCTACTGGGACAGTTTAAAATTGGACATTCCTGGTTCAAACTGCCTATAATAGTCTTGGTAATGTTATATTACAGTGCGATCTTGGAGGCTGCTCTGGGGCAGGCTGCTGTCAGGTGTTTGCGTGGTCCGACATTGCCATACAGTGGATTGGTGCGTTAGTGAATAATGGAATTGTCAGTCAGGAAAAAAATTCTGCTCAGGAGAATGATGTATAGATGTGGAGAAGATGTTTTAATAATCCCAGAGGTTAAGAGATTGCCATCCATCATTCAGTCTATAACCTGATACATTGTGTCTTGAGGTGGAGCGTGACTGAGAGGGTTTAAACCAGGGCGGTAGGAAGTCAAAATGATCACTCTTCAATCATCATCATTCTTGGAGGGATTGGGGAAGTGGGCTTTTCGTAAGAATATTGTACAAAAAAGGGTTGCTATATCTGTATTTCCTATCATTTCGATATAGTGACTATTTTTCCCATGTATGATGATACATCCCTCTCAGAAGTAACAGCTTAGGTCTGGTGGGGACAGTATTTCTGATTAGTTTTGAGACTGAAAAACTAACATTTTTAAATGTTAATGAAAGGCATGGCTGTATAGGCTGTATTTTGTGGGTTGGGATGTCTTACTGGCAGTGTTGGGAATAACGCCGTTTAAAATAACGGCGTTAGGTAACGCCGTTCTTTTTTCAGTAACGGGGTAATCTAACTAATTACTTTTTCCGTCGTTACAACGCCGTTATCGTTACTGAACGTTAAATGCGGTGCGTTACTATGAATTGATTGAATAAACTGTGTAATCCGAACGCACCCCTGGCTCCATACTGCTAGTGAGGAGACCGGTGTGTTTTAAGTTGTGTTTTATTCAGTGTGGATGACATTATAACTGTCATTTAGCGCCGTCACGTCAGTCAGCCGGAGCGCCTGTTTAGTGAAGTTTCTTTTTCTTTTTCTCTCTGTTGTGTGAGCCTGCACTTTGCCGCAGTAATTACCTATCAATCCACGGTCGAAACGTGCCCTCCCTGAGTTTGTTTGCATCGCCCTTGTGAGTAAGTGCATGGAGTTTTCCCATCTCTATAAGTTATAATTTATGCACGTTATTAAACGGCCGCGATTCGCCGGTTGAAACAGCTGTTTAGCGTGTCATCACAAGCCGAATATTGCTACTGTTATTTTCCTGGGATCTGTATGCTGCTGTGCATGTTAAAGAAGGAAATAAACATAGGATAAATCCTTACTCCTCCTCTCATCGTCTCATGCTTCATAGTCTGACGTTTTTGGCCTTAAGTAGTGTTTTATTATTTAGGCTACTATAGTGGTTTTAGCACACCCCTGAAGTGAATCCAGTGATATAGCAGATCAGCACGGTACATTCAGCAGTTTCCTCTACTACTTTTGTTGAGAACAAAATACTTGAAGTGCAGGATAAACCTCTTGCTGTCTATTGATGTGCAATACACATTGAAGGTTATGTAGCCTACAAGTAGGCCTGCCTGTTTGTTCTACTCATTTCAACTGACTTGTGAAAACTGCTCAGAAAAATCAATTTTTTTGACATAGGCTATAGCAACTTTTTTTTTACAGTAGGCTAACGCAAATAGTTACTTTCCCTGGTAACTAATTACTTCTATTATAAAGTAATTCAGTTACTAACTCAGTTACTTTTTGGAACAAGTAGTGAGTAACTATAACTAATTACTTTTTTAAAGTAACGTTCCCAACACTGCTTACTGGTCTGCTGACTTTACTGAAATCCTCTTTACATTTGAATAACTTGTGTTGAGTTTGCAGCTCAACACACAACAGCTTTTAGGCATGTTGTGACAGGTTGTGACACTGATCATGAACTCGCAAAGTGCATCTCCTCCATGAGCTCCTCTGGTCTGACCTGTCTCTGTGGTGTAGTTCCGGGTTTCCGCCCATTGCCTTGATGAAGGGGGCGCTGTTTCCCGGCAGGTCAGACGGGACAAAAACACCTCAATATTGACAATTGCTCAATATGTGTATGTGAAGCGCCTTGTGACCCTGGTCTGTGAAGGGCGCTATATAGGCCTAAATAAAGCTTACTTAGGCCTACTATAAAGCTTACTTACTAATATTTTTTTACAAAAACAGTTCGTATGGACAGAGAAGAGTCGTGGCTTTAAAGAAAGTAATGTTTTTTGTGTTGGGATGTTTTATTAAGTTTTTATTACGTTTGTTTGTAGAATACAAATACAACTTAACTGAAATGAATACAGTTCTCCTACAATTTTCCCCCGCGATGGGCGTGGCCTATTTCATGCGGCGCGGTCAGAGCGCGAGGGAGGGAGAAGGGAGGAGGGATTGGGTGTTGCCTCTTCGGTGTCTCCGAGCTGAAGTCAGGGTTTCCAGTCGAGATTCATTTCAGTCCGTTACACGCTACACGCCGCGGTACTTGGCCTTCTGTTTGAACCAAACCAAACCTTTCGTCGAAAATATCTAGCGAACGGGAGACATGGGAGTCGAAGGCTGCAACATATGTATCAAGTACCTGCTTTTCTTCTTCAACTTCATCTTCTGGGTGAGCACACTTGTTTTTTGGGGGGGGGCTTACCACAGTGTGCGTGTTCACTTCATTCCGCCTCATCTCTGTTGTTAGCGGTTTTGCCTTGTGTGCTCGGGAATGAACCATGCCATAGACATACATAGCCTATAATAACGAATGGACGGTGCAGATGGAGAAATAAAGGAACCGTTACTTTTTCCACGTCTATTCCCTCCTATAACAGCTACTTCGTCATCTTCCACCCAGTGTGTGTGTGTGTGTGTGTGTGTGTGTGTGTGTGTGTGTGTGTGTGTGTGTGTGTGTGTGTGTGTGTGTGTGTGTGTGTGTGTGTGTGTGTGTGTGTGTGTGTGTGTGTGTGTGTGTGTGTGTGTGTGTGTGTGTGGAGTGGAGACCCATGGTGGTTTCCATTTGGTGAGTCAAGGCCCTGTAATGGGGGGATGGATCATATAAACATTTGTGGGTGTTTAGTTTTCCCTTGTCGTGAAACGCTGCTGCCTAGTCCATTCCTAAAGGGATTCTAGCTGTTTTCCTATTACCCTTTCCTATTACCCTTTGCTGCTTTTTTTTTTTTTTTTTCTCTTGTTCTTTAAAATTCACAACCCATAAGCTGAATCAGAAGAGAAAAAAGAGACTAATCAACAGCGTGAGTGAGCGACCACATTAGTTACGTCCAACCCTCTTGCCTGGTGACTGGTACTAAACAGAACAGGAGATGAGCTTTAACATGGATTGGGGCCGAAAACAGCCCAGTGTAAATCAGCGCAATGCCAACAGGCTGAAGAAATATACTACTTCGCTGAATGAGCCAAGCCCTACGTTTTTTGTGGCACCCCCACTGCTCTGACAGTCTGGCTACTTTCAAATGAATGTGAGGGCCTGCGATTTCTCTACGACCGGTCTGTAAGTGGCCTAAAAGCTGTTTCACACTTCCCACGCGGCAACTTGCAGCGGTAACGCTCAGAGTTCCCAGATTTAAAGTTGCGACAACCGCCTGGCGGTCAAGGCAGAATACAAGGCATCTTAGTGTCCCAGTATCCAGACCTGTACAACACGGCTCTACCATTTACTAGTTCAATGTAATATGGTCTGGCATTTATATCTGTTTAATTTATTATACTGTGGAACCCGCAATTGAAGGTTATATTCTAGGGGAAAGAAGTGTGGTGGACTTTTGGCCCGGCTGTCCCAACTCTATGTCCACTGTAGCACCTCCCCATTTTATTCTGTTATTTTGTCTTTGAACTTCCTGTCTATACCGGAAGTGGCAGCGTATCTGTAGCGGTAGCAACAAGCAGCGCCAATAAGATGGATACGTCGTGTTTGGCTAACTAAGTAAAGCCAGGGGTAAAACTTTACAAAATGTGCTGTTGTTGTTATGCTTAAAACTAGCACTAGCGTTAGCCTGGAGAGCGGGAGACACACAGACTACAGTGAAGTCATGATGTGGCTCTCTAGCCTGCGGAAAAGCATTCTTCAAAGTTTACCCTGCTCTAGCACTGACCGAGAACTGGAACCTGGTTTCCGTTGGTGGAAAAGGGGTAAAGGTGTCCAAGAATGGTTCTGTCAGACTCTGAAATCCATGCTGCCAAAATGATGAGAGAGTGGGATGAGGGCCTCCCAGTATTACTGTGACAGATTTCACCTAGGACCTTGAGGCTTCAGTCTGTCTAATCGGGCGTTTGGGCCACCCAACTCCTAGAAAGAAAAAATGGTAGCCAGTGCTAGGGATGGGGCCGATCCGATCCAATATCGGTATCGGGTCCGATATGGGCGAAATCTACGGATCGGATATCGGACTGACAGCTCCGATATAAAATCCGATAAAAAAAAAATTAATTAATTTAATTTATTTATTTTTTTATATATATAACTATGAAAGAGCGAAAGCCCCGCGCGAGCAGATGCCGACGTTCGGTGGAGGGAGATATGATTTGAATACTCGTTCTAAAAAAACACACCAAAGTCTGAACAAAGCTGTTGTTCCGTTCCAAATCAGCTGTGCCATCGTAGCTTAAACAAGTTTATTAATCCATCCTGGAACATGCATTTTCGGGGATTTATAAATCCATACAAAAGATCCAATATTGATAGTCTTTTATCCATATTTTGACCGCGTATTCCTATGATGCAAGGCAGTCACTGTTGATTGGCAATAGCAGCACTGCATAGGGAATTTAAACAAACAGCTAAGCTAAGCTAACGTTAGCATTTCGCCGAGCACTGCTTTCCCTTCCGAGATCACGCTAATGTTGTGGTATAAAGTTAAGGGAAACACATATGCTGATATTCTTCCTCTCTCTCTGTATTCCTACTGCGCTTGGTGCCGCTTTTAGTTTGCCTCGCTCTGACAATGTCACGTAGCCAACAGCTGGTGTATCACCGATTGCTCTTTGAAAGGACGGTGGCCAACTAGGTCAAAGTTCAAATCATTTGATAATTTACTTTAAATGAGCATTACATTTATATTTTAACAATTGTTGTATATATAACGTGTATATCTGAGTAGTAATATTTGCTGACAACATATATTGCAGTTTAAGCTACTTGTGAAAAAAAATATTAAAATATATATATAAAAATATATATATATATTTGGAATACTGAATTGAGCTTCGAATACAAACTTAACAAACAAGTTTTTCGATATTCGAATTATTCGGCCCGGCCCTAATGCATTCTTGTATATTTCTTGCTTAGAATTGCTTAAGCCTTCCTAGCCTTACACATAAAGTCACCACAAACAAAGAAATGTAGAATAAGTATGATATCGTATCGGACAGTATCGGTATCGGCCGATATCCAAAACCCAGATAACGGAATCGGATCGGAACTAAAAATAGTGGATCGGTGCATCCCTAGCCAGTGCTAACCTGGGCCAAACATTGGATTATGTAAGCAGTTTCTCCATCCCACATGTGAATTGTCAGGCACAGAACATAATGAAGCACTAACACTTGTCAACCTCGCAAACATGTTTGGTAATTCCTTTGACAGTTTGTCAGAAAAAAAGGTTTGGATGGATGCCAGGTGCTCAATTTTGAATGTCCTTGTCTCATCTTGCTCTTGCAGATATCGTTAATACGATCATGGATAGTTTATCCATGGTAATCTCTGGTTAATCTCAGCAAATGTCTGTTCTGTATTATATCAATGTGGGCCATACACCCCTCAAAGCAACATGCATAGAGAAAATCCCCCCAAAAATCTGCTGACACTCTTTCAATGACAGACTGAAAAGTCAATTTATTGTCCAAACTAGGGCTGGGCGATATGGGCTAAAATCAATATCTCGATTTGTTTTGAGTATATCTCGATACACAATATATATCTCAATATATTTCAAATCTCCTCTAGAGCACCTCCTAAATGCTCAATTGAATTAATGCTTTGCATAACATCACACCAGTAATATGATTTAAATAGTCCCTGCAAAATGTGTCTGCTAACGATGCATTAGGCTACATGAAACAACATCTTGTTTATATACTTTAGTGCTTTCTATTGGAACAATTTGAAACTTGGACATTGCAAAGAGTTTGTACATTTTAGTGATTATTCCACATCCTTCCACTCCCATACAATGGATCCAGCATTATTTTATTTAGAAACAGTTTTTTTCCATCTTCTGTTAATCTGTAAACTGAGAACACTAATTATGACTCATTACAACCACTTACTAATTGTTTATCACAACTAACCCCCTGAAGATAGCAGCCACACTTTAAAAGTAGAACAGGTTTTGCTCCATAGTAGTAGTCTATGGTTGCGTTCCGAATCGCATACTCTTTCTTTTTTCTATTCTACATACTACATCTGACGATAAAAAGAATCTAGTTAGGATGCAGTAGGCATACTATTGGGACATACTTTTCTCTCTTGTTTCATCATAACATTGCGCCTTGATCTTGCCTCTTGCTTTTATATCCGTCACATCCCCGTTTGTTTTCCTATGGAGGCTTCGTCGATGTTACGTCACTTCACGTGCGCACTGGATTGTGGGTCAGAATCGCCCAAATAGTATGCACTTTTCAACACTAACAATCTTGGCCGCATGAAGTAGGACATCCGGGTACTTCTAACCATCCTAAATCTGGCCACAAGAATCGGGACATCCTAAATCTTTTTTCTACATACTATATAGTAGAAAGTATGCGATTCGGAACGCAACCTTAGTGTATAAAAGGCTCTGACGTTTATAATGGTTACTGTCGCTTTAAGAGCAGTTGCTCCCAGTCTATAGTGTATAAGTTAAGTTTCGTTTTCTGCCTGTTAGTCTGAGAGAGAGATTCATGCGAGCGCAACCAGCAGATGGCTCATCGTTCCTCTGTTACCTGCCTTATTGTTTAATTAGCCCTCCTGCATTTTCACTAAAACACTATGTTTTATTTTATAAAAAATACTCGCAAATGTAGCCTACTTTACATAGACTTTTAGTTAATAAACGGTGTGCACCTCCCTTGGTGCTGACATGGACCTATTATAAGAGGCTGCCCGTAATAAATGTGATGCCGCGGTTGTGTGACGTTGGACCAAAAACTCTCTGTGAAGTCGGAGTAATCCGCCCCCCGGCGTTCGTTCGTCTTCCTCTCATAAGGACCAGGCTCTGTACAGCGGCCACTTATGCTGTCAAGCGCCCGCCTCCCCCGTTCTTTCGCATGTGTAGCCACTAGCCTTCCTCTAATAAGGACCAGGGCAGGCTGTGCTGTGTACAGCGGCCGCTAATGCTGTCATCTGCGCCCGCCTCTCCCGGTCGTTCGCCTGTGTAGCCTTCTTCTCATAAATCATGGACCTACAAAAAAGGTCTATGCTATGAACGACGGCCACCATCGCCGTCTTTCGCGCCCTCTCCACCCGCTCGTTCGGCTGTCATAAGAGCACAAGAGCCCTCGTCTTTTTTTCTCCCCCTCTCATTGTTTTCACATGGCGATAAAAATAAACACACACAGGGCGCACTGCAGACTACGTCACAGATGTGCGCCCAGGAGACTCTGGTCAGGAGGGGGGAGTGAGTGAGTTGCCAATGCATGTGAGTCTGTGAGGCAGAGAGCCACAGGAAAGAGCGAGAGAAGCGAACACCAGCGAGTTTGCCGGTGGTGGCGGCGGCTAAAAAAACACATTATGTGCCAGTTTGTATTCGATGGCCCTAGTCCAAACCTGATTTGTGTCTGGTCCCTTGGATGGAGGACCACATACAGTAGATGTACTATGTAGCAGGCCAGGGGTTGACACTAAGGTTTCAAAAGAACTGGCAAGTACAGGTAATGTTTTACTTGCCCGAATGTCGTGCTCACTTGCCCAAGGCTAATTAAATTATACATTTTAGCGAACCGTATCTCTTAAATGCAAACACTGCTTACTTGTCTCATCCTGACCACAAACAACCAACAACAATTCATATAAGCCTATATATCATGACATCACACTACACCAAGCCCTTGGTCCTGCTACAGCATCGTGAAAGGGCCTCTTTTTGCCAGGCACCTGGCCTGGTTTTGGGGGGCTCAGAAAACTCAGACTAGCTCAGAGTCAAGCAATGTTAGCTTCCACACAAATGTGTTCAGAAAAATTTAACTTACATTACGTATTTAAAAAGGTCACATTGTGCCAAAAACTGATCGTCTGCCATAAAATTATTAAAGTCCACCATGTTAAAGCTATTGCCCAGTTATACTGTAAGTAGGGAGGGGGATCATTAATTTCTATTCATATTGATACCATTATAAAGAATCCACAACCCAAATCTTTATAGATAATTTTCTTTTATCTTTTTTAAAAGAGAACTGGTATTATTGCTTTAATTGCTTATAAACTGAGCAGAGCTAAGGATAGGACTTTAAACAGGTCATCATTCCATATTTTGGCCTATTTACTTTATATTGCTGGGAAAACAAGTTTTTCACCCAAACTGTATTATTCAAGCTTCTCGCGAAAAACTCAAATTTCTTTTTTTCTTGATGTTACATTTGAACACATCATGATGTCATTTTATTGACCTGTGCCTAATAATCAGTTTACTAAGCCGACCTGAGCACATCAAATTTTTTTAAGCTAACTACTTCTTATCCTGCAGATTTTGATATGGATTTAAAAAACTTCAAATTTTTTAATTGCGGGACTTTGCTACAGTCTCTCATTTGTTGATCACCGCTGCTTTGACTTAATGATGAGACGGCTCCGAGCCCGTCTGCAGCGGCAGTGACTCAGAGGACAGAGTTTTATTTTTTTATTTTTTTGGGACATGGAGTTGAAGTGGGTTGAAGGAGTTTCTTCAAGACAGTCGAAGGTACAACACTTTTACAGTCCATGATGTGGACCAGTGATGGAATAATACGCCGAAGAAGGCCTAATTAGTTGAAGATCACCCGGCTCTACTCGATATTTAAAATGACATCATGTGACCTACTGGACTCCATAGCGGTATCGACAAGCTCAAACGTTATTGATTTCTGGGTTTTGAATATAGCGGAACCAGGTCCGTAGCATAGAGCCGGCTTTCGGGATGTAGACAGCGAAACTACGCGCACACAGGCTGGTGTGTGTGTGTGAGAGAGAGAAATAGAGTGTGTGAGAGAGAGAGAGATAGAGGACGAGAGATGCTGCTGGTTGCCGCGCGCAGCTGCTCAATTGCAAATATAGCCGATCTATTTTGTGTGAGTTAGCGGGAATTCTTTTTCTTCTAAAACACATGAATATATAGCTTAGACTACTGAGAACCCCACTTAAATCCACTTTCCCGTTCGGGCAACCAAAGAGCAATCTCAACTTGCCCAAACATTATTTTCACTTGCCCCAGGCAAGCGGGAAACCGTTAGTGTCAACCACTGCAGGCCCTTTAATGTTGCACCAGAAATATTGTGATACCAATTAATTCCCTACCCAATGTTGTTCTGCTTACACAACATACCCACCGCAAACTATCAATAAATAAAGGTTGACACATTTGTAAAACTCCTTTTGGCTCTTTTTACTAATGCAAATGGTATTATTTAAAATGCCCTGTAGGGGAGAACGGGGTAAGTAGGCACACTTTTTACTCTAATGAGAATTGCTCATCACCTAAACATCTTTCAATAGTCATTCCTACATTAAATTGAAGCTTAAGGTGTTGGCTTGAAATGTGTACCCCTCACTTTTTCTATCTTATTGTAATAAAGAAGAAATTAATCATCAAAGACACCCTTAACATTGTGACAAACAACCCCATCAAGGGGTCGGTTGTCACACACTATGGGGTTGTTTGTCCCAATGTTATCTTAATGGGAATAATCTTAAAAAAAGGCAAGAAAGCAGAACTAAATTTGAAAGTGTAATTGCATTGTCAAGTTGACAAATAGGCCTACATTACTTACTGTAGCCTTGGCAACTGGTCTAGTCTGGGATGCACTTGGTTGTTTTGATTTTGTTACCCTTTTTTCTTTTGCATGCTAGCTGCCTTTTTCCTGCTCTATTCTCTCCTTCTCTGGGGTGTCAGTGAGGATACAGCTTCACAATTTATTTTGTTATTGGGTTCCTTTTCTGGCTGCAGCCTTTGGATAACGTGACAACCAACCCCCCAAAAAATGTGACGACCAACCCCAACTTGAATTTCTTGCTAGCATCAAAGCCAACAACCATCTGACAACTAATAAGCTTGCTAACCACAATCTAAGCTTTAGTTTACCCTTCACACTTTTTAATGACCGAAAGAACGAGGTCGCGGGTACAAGCGGCCGAAATGGGCTTTCTCAGGAGGGTGGCTGGCGTCTCCCTTAGAGATAGGGTGAGAAGCTCAGTCATTCGTGAGGAACTCGGGGCAGAGCCGCTACTCCTTTGCGTTGAAAGGAGCCAGTTGAGGTGGTTCGGGCATCTGGTAAGGATGCCCCCAGGGCGCCTCCCTAGGGAGGTGTTCCAGGAGCGTCCAGCTGGGAGGAGACCTCGGGGAAGACCCAGGACTAGGTGGAGAGATTATATTTCCACGCTGGCCTGGGAACGCCTCGGGATCCCCCAGTCAGAGCTGGTTGAAGTGGCCCGGGAAAGAGAAGTTTGGGGTTCCCTGCTCAAGCTGCTGCCCCCGCGACCCGATTTCGGATAAGCGGTTGAAGATGATGATGATGATGATGATGACTTTTTATGGGTAACAAGTGTTTTGTTATAAACCCATTGTGTAAAAGCCTAGAAGAAAAATACTGAGGAGCTAAATATTTTCAATTTGACATGAAAAACACAAACAGTCCTCTCACCTCAAATTCAGCAGTCTAACTCCAATGAAGACTATGTAGGTGACCTCTGATCCCAATTCTGGATATTTACATACCAACATTTCACAGACAGCGCCTTCTGGTTCCGAGATGTAACGATTGTGACAACCAACCCGTGTGACATATTACCCCATTCTCCCCTACTGGTCAACAGAGTCACCAGTAAGAAGTGTTGGTTATATTCCTGAAAAGTGGCTTTGATGTGATTATTTGTTCATTACAGCCCCCCCCCCCCCACCCCCTCTCGGGCTCCTCCTCTCTTATTAGAGCTTTTAGTTTTATTGGCTGCTCCAAAGTGCTCCGTGAAGAGGATTTGTTTGTCAGTCCATCTGAAGAGGCGCTTTGACTGTGGTGTGCGGTCGTCCAGCAGCCGTCCGTGGAGACTGGTTCTAACCTCCTGTTTCCATAAATCACACTGGACACTGAGAGGGTTAAGAGGCTACGGGGTGGGGGTGGGGTGGTATGGGGGGGGGGCTCTATGTGGTGGCATAGGAGTCTTATGGGAACTCCAGACCACCCCCCCCCCCCCCTCCAGCATGCCCAGCATTCTACAACCCCCCTGTACTCTGGCTAACAGGCAGAAATAGACTCTGTAGCGAGGGCTGGCAGCAAAGTGTTGCCTGAGCTGATCTCACACCAGATGATTTTCCAAGCAGTTTTCAGTCCCTCAGTCGTTTCTATGTCACACTTTCGTCTTGTGAGGACTGTGGCGAATTACCAGTTTTCTTTCCCAGCCTTACGTATTCAAATTGGCTCCCCCATACATCGTTTTAGTTCAGATGGAGTTTGATACGCACTAAACTGTCAGCCACCAGTATTGTATGCTCTCTTCAGACAGAGCAGGCCAGAGTGAACATGCTGATGTCAGCCTGTGTGTTCAGACCGTTATCTTGGTGTGGAATGTCTAACAACAAACGCAGAAGTCCAACGAGCAGTAGCAGATGGTTGATAATGTCACTGAAAAGTGTGCTTGTCACCTGTTATTCTATTTTAGCTCGAATGCAAGCAAGCCCATTAACGACCTAACTAGGAAAATATTAAGGGTTGTGTGTGTGTGTGTGTGTGTGTGTGTGTGTGTGTGTGTGTGTGTGTGTGTGTGTGTGTGTGTGTGTGTGTGTGTGTGTGTGTGTGTGTGTGTGTGTGTGTGTGTGTGTGTGTGTGTGTGTGTGTGTGTGTGTGTGTGTGTGTGTGTGTGTGTGTGTGTGTGTGTGTGTGTGTGCGTGTTCTTGCTGCACTTTACTATGGGTCACACCTGATCTTCTGTAGTGTTTTTTTTAATTAAAGGGGCTTTTCAATGCCCCCACCTCTGAAGGCCATCTAAGTGATGTTTTCAACCTGAACAGAAAGTGAAACGTGTTGAATAAAATGCGCCACCGAAGCCGTAATAGTAAACCACATTGATGGATGTGGATATGTTGTTTTGAGTTTGAGATATTTCAGTGAAAACAAAAGTGAAACCAAATCAGACACTTTAATTTCTGAAGCAGTGTGTGCTGTGCTATCCATCCTTCAGTTTGCTCCCTTTGTAAAGTCTTTTATTCACAATTGACTTTTTAACTTGATTTAGCTGTAAATGCTAACTTATGTTCCTAGTAAGCCATGCCAGTGAACCAGTTGGCAGAACGGTTGTGCTGATTGGCTACGGAATCGTCACTATACCAGGACTCTGTTTCCAAAGGAACATCATGGAACGCAGTCACGATCAGTGCATTACAAAATGCACCCGGCTATAAAAATGTTATTTCAAATTTGACTATATGGCCAAACGTTACGATTATATTAATGATCAATTCATGTTAAGATGATTGGACATTTCTTGATCAATTGATTCAATATGTCATTCCCTGTCAACTGCCCAGTGGACATGCAACTTTTTTGTCTGACGAACAATTCTAAACACAGTGGATTGGAGGGCCATGATACTCATGGTTACCGCACATGGCATATATTCCTTTTATGGAGGTGGTTTTCCATTACAAGATACAGTAGTTCCCATGATAGTACCGCTTCTGTGTAGCTGGTCACCATAGCGTCAGAGAAACGTGCTGTGTCATAGCAGGCTCTCTTATTGTTATTAGGGGGCCATGCCTGAGAAGGCCATGGGACCGCATTTTGCAGAGCAACGCGGTTCCATAGCCCTGCTGGGTAGGGAACCCTATTGTTTTTTTGCTGGGATTATTATTCTTTGGACAACCGTAAAACTGTTGCTGCAGCCCAAACCGTAAAGGGTTGGGACATGCCACTTGCATGGCTTATCCAGGTCTGTGCCTGGTACGCAGACAAAGAAATTCAGACCTGCCGGCCACTAGGTGGCGCTACAACAAAGGAACCGCATTTGGGGCTATTACTCCCACACCGAACGTCCGACAGTCAAACACTCTATATCCACAAGTCAGCTCCACCTTTTGAGATAGGCCACGCCCATTTGTGTATATAGATTTTTTGCTATGTCGCAAAAACTGTGTCAGTCACCAAAACACACTCCTCCTACAGTTTTTGCCCGATTTGGACGAAACCAATAGCATTATGCTCTACCGACACCCACGAGCAAATGGAAAAAACAAAGACCAAATGGTAGCGCTTTAAAGATTCGAACATTAGCTTCCTCGTACTACCTTGTACGTAAGTGATTATAAATCCAAAACTGTACATCGTATCAAGACAAAATTTTAGTATCAAGACAAAATTGGAAAATTTCGCCAAAAGGGGGCGCCATAAACTTGCAGCTAGCCGCTTAAATATCAAGGGAGACCATCATGGGGCATACCTGAGTCTATAGAAAAAATATGGCCAAGAAATATTAATGTGGGCGGGGCTTATTAAGATTTTTTTTTTTTTTTTTTTTTTGGGGGGGGGGCCGGAAATTCTGAAAAGTGCATTACAGCGGAGTGGCTGACAATCTCTTTTTGCTCATAACTCCCCAACCAAATATCCCACATTCAAAAACTTTATATCCACATATTCACTGAAGTATGCTGCATATTTTAGCATGGCCACGCCCATTTGCAATTGGATAGATTTTTCGCCATCTTGCAAAAACTGTGTTCGTCACCAAAACATACTCCTCCTACAGTTGTTACCCGATTTGGACGAAACCAAAAGAATTATGCTCTACCCACTCCCACGAGCAAAAGTTGTATAAATAATTTTTCTACGACCATCGGAAGACCAAACAGTAGCGCTTTAAAGATTCGCCCATTAGCTACCTTGTACCTAACTGCTCCTAAATCCAAAACGATTCATCCTATTAACACCAAACTTTACACGTGTTTGTCCTATGGTGCTCAGGTTGGTTCTACATTTTTGTTAAATTGCTCCAAAAGGGGGCGCCAAAAACACAAAAATCTCCTTATCCACTTGAACATCTTTCTCTGCGATTTTTTTGCCTTTTGGTCTATAACTCCCAAACCGAACATCCCACATTCAAAAAATGGATTCTGTGAAGCGAGGGGGCTGTGTCTCGAACGATGACTCCCGTTCCCGAGTTGCGTGGGAGGCTTGGCCCCCGTTCACAACTGCTTGCAGTTCTAGTTGTATTTATTTTTTCTACGTGACGTAAACCAACATGACTGTGCAGGATAGGGGGCTGCCCACTGATGAGAGGCTCTGACCAATCACCATTTAGTACCTGGTACCTACTTTTTTGGAAGTAGGTACCAGGTGAGTAGGGACTAGCTCATACCATCAGTAGATGTAAAGATGTCATTTATTGCATGCTGTCCCCCTGTCTCTCCCTGCGTTTTCTCACTATACCTAACCATCAAATAAAAGTGAAAAGGCACCCCCCAAAAAAATATTATTGTATTATTTCAGTTTACTATCACAATGGACAAACAATCCAACTATTCACGTTTAAGAAACTGTAACAAGTGTATTTGTCACTGTTTTGTTTCAAAAGTAACATAAAAGAAATCTGTCCGGCCAATTGGTTTTAGCTCTACATCAATTTAACACCACTGTGTTGTTTAGGCTTCTAAACTACTCCCACTGAATTTCAGTTACGTTTCAGTATTTCCGTAAAGTTGGTCGGAAACAGTTGGAGATAGCTGCCAATCCCTCGGAGTCTCACATCCCATATACCGCAATCAAGGCTGAAAGGATGTCTAATTGTGTGTGTGTGTGTGTGTGTGTGTGTGTGTGTGTGTGTGTGTGTGTGTGTGTGTGTGTGTGTGTGTGTGTGTGTGTGTGTGTGTGTGTGTGTGTGTGTGTGTGTGTGTGTGTGTGTGTGTGTGTGTGTGTGTGTGTGTGTGTGTGTGTGTGTGTGTGTGTGTGTGTGTGCGTGCGTGCGTGTTTAGGAGTGTATGAGTGCGTGTGTGTTGAATTTCGGCAGTCTTGCCAATAGTGGTGTTGATCTGGTTGCTAGGCAGCCGTTGGCCTTGGCTCTGGAATGGACCTCACTATAGAGACGGGGAGGACGGAGAGTGGTTTGGGTGGCTGGGCCTGTTGGTTTCAATCTATCCACAGAAACGTAATGTTAACTAGTTTAATGCTGGCAACATTTTCTATTTTGAATGTATTGAGGTCTGAGATACAGTTCTGCCTGTTGTGTCCATCAATGGTTTCACTGCTGACCTGTGTGGCGATGCTTGTTATATTAAGGATTTCTAAATATAACAACTGCCCAACCTAAAGGGCTCATGGAGGCTTGTGTCAATATAAACCAACCTAAAGAACAATACATTTCACTAACTATTACACATCGCTGTATATGCAGCATTTCCCCCAGGAAGCTGCTACGCTGAGGAAGTAAAAGAAACTGAACAAAGGGTCCCTCGGGCATTAGCTGCGTTATTCTTTTCTCTCAAATATACACTGAAAATATCCCTTCTCTGTAACACTTCTGTAACTTGAGGGAGTAGTTAAGCGCTCCGAAAATCATTTGGTCGTCCACACCAGGAGCGAATTTCTCAGCGCCTGTCGGCTCAAAAAGCACTGGTCTTTAACTGTGTTGTAACAACCTCATGCATTTACAAATATGCATTTCTTATTACTGTCCACACCTGTGGCGCCTAGTTTTGATATTTTTTAATTAGTATTTTATCTTACCGTTTCCCAGTTGGAGGAGAGGAGGAGAGCCCCTGCTCTTTGCCTGCTTCAATTAAAACCTTGATTGCGTGTTTGATGGGTTTTTCAATGTGGTTTCTGTCCGATTCGTGAGAACCAGGACAATGTGTAGTGCAATGTACTGAATGAAATGAAATGTACTGATGGATCTACATGTGTTGTTGTGTTTTGTTTCGCAGCTGACAGGAGGTGTCATCCTGGGTGTGGCCCTGTGGTTGAGAAATGACCACAAGACCAGCAGCTTGCTAGGGCTGGAGATTGATGGAGAATCTGCCCCTAACACCTTCTACTACAGTATGTATCTGATCCCTACTGACTCTCCCCATCCTTCTCTTCTGGGGAAATTGCAGGCTAAAACACCTGGGCACAGTTCAGTAATGCAGAATCTAGTGGCAAAAGAACATTTGTTGAAAACTGAACCATACCCAATGTTCATTTGCATTATTTCCATACGACAACACTGCCACTAACCAGACTTAAGTTAAGTATATAATGTCTAGGGAACGGGTCACTCTCGAGAAATAAACAAAGAAAACCGACAAGGTTAACAACGCACAAGAGCACCAAACCTTCTCACATCTTGACTGGAGTCTTTTCAGACATTAACCATGACATCAAAGTAGACATTTATACATTCAACATGTTAAAAAAAAGTATTCCATTGTTTTTTGAAAGATAAGTGTGTTACAGTTTGTAGATGTATATCAGGGGATTTATTTGACAGGAAGTGATCAATCGAAACAATCTCCATAGCAACAGTATGTTACCCATAGCAACATGTAATTATTAATTAATTAATTATCTTTAACATTGTGATTGACCAATCAGAACACAGCACTTGTCAGGGCTGTGTAATAACTGGGGTTAACTACTACTGAGTTGATTTATTTAAGTGTTGTCCTCTGTCATGCATGTTTGAATAAATGCTGGCAACCTATGTTATCAACACAACAGACCATGAGTCTCAGTTGTTAACAAATTTTGAGGCATGTTTACCTGTCTGTCAATGTATTCCTCAGTGGAGACACTTGAAAGCTACATCAGGAAATGCATTTAGAGTAGAAGGAAATGTGTCATTGGATTTAACATAACCACATGACTGCATTGACAGACAGTGAAGTAATCTATAGCTGATAGCTCCACCTAAACTATTAATAGACAGAGTTAATGGATCTCCTTAAGTCTATGAGGCCATATTGAATAAGATGAATTTCATATTCATTCCTAATGAAAAATAAAGTGAAACATTGCTCTTATAAAATGTAATTAATTGTCATACACCGAATTGTAAAGGAGTTTAATAATAATATAGTTCCAGACACTACAGAGCAAAAGGATTGTATGCAGGCCGTTCGTCTCTGTACAGCTATTCATGGACAGAGACGGTCGTCCCTCTGGCACATTCTCCTGTGTGTGAGAGTCTCTGAATTGGCCCTGAGGTTTTTTCGAGTCACCGCCTCACCCAGCTGCTCACTGAGTTTGACTGGAGTGCCTGCTGAACAAATGATGGTGGTCTTAAATCTAGTTCCGTTTAGAATTAAAAGTATTTTTCAAGTAAAAAAAAAAATGTTTTAGAGTCGTGTTTGTGTAAGAATACAATGTTAAGTACTATGTTAAGCATTTAATGTATCTGAAAACAATATACCCACTAAAGGTATCCATTAATCCCCCCCCCCCACACACACACAAGTTCAAATGCCAAGACGATAAGCCTTTTAGATGCAAAATAAAATCAAAACAACCGCAGGAACATTAACTTTGTTGTTGTTGTAAATTGCTATGACAATTAGACAAACCTTTCACATAAGGTAAAGGTGACAGGGGAATCTAGTAACCATCATGAAATGTATTAGACAGAGATAAGCCCTCAGCAACCAGAACTGAAAACACTACAGAGTATCTTCACCAATTCAACCTGAAGAAACCAAATGGAAGTGTGTTTGTGCTGAACACTGATGGAGTATCAATAAGCACAAGATCTAATAAAGAGCCACTCAGCAACCCCATAAATGGTGAAACAAGCTCCTCGTTGCACCAGCGGGACTGAGGGGGAGTATCTAAGACATATTTCTGCCATTTAGCTATTTATTAAGAATAACACTGACTTGGCCTAAACAGTTTACAGATTCTTTTGTTCTGCTTGAAGCTCATGCCGCACACAGATATAATTCTTCTAATGTCATGACCCTCACACCAAAGGAGAAGCCCAGATGGAGCCGTTATTAATGTCAATTCGTAGACATGTCGATATTAATATGTAAATATTGATCTGTCTAAGCTGAACATTAGGGCCACTAGTTCGCTACACTCTATCAAAAGTTGGTTGATTAACCAATCCGTTGCTCTGTCTAAAATAATGTCAGATAACAGTCAGAATTTCAGAAGTCAGAGCTTTTGGCATCTTCACCCAACACCAGATGTGTTGGCAAATATTTACTTCAGGATTGTTCATTACAATTTCTGCTGACTAGCTCAACCAGCTGACTTATTGTTTCAGCTCCCTCAGCATCCACTCGTTCCAACATAGCATCACACAGATACACTGTACTGTAAAGTACAGGTTGTACAGGGTTGGCCCTTGGTAATTAAGACCTGATATTCTTAAACTGGTGTGAAATGCCTTACAATGAGGTGGACGACCCCGCCTCGCCCAGATCACCAGCGCCTTGTGACCGGGACTAACAGGGGACACACAGCTCATCATGTGACTCTGGGTACATCACTCCTACATGAAGTTAGTCACCTCTCCAACTCTGCAAACCGCCATGGACATCCCCATTACCCTAGTGGGTGCCTCCTTACTGAGTCAACACCCTGATTCATCTGCCTTGTGGGCAAGAAGAGCCATGAAAGAGGAGATGAAATTTAAAATACAGTAGAAATGGCGGGGCCTTTGGATTGTCGTGTTTTTGCCGTCCGCTGAAGCAGCATAGCTGTGGTCGTTCAATGTAAGTGTGAGGAGCTACTCTCGGACTTTTCTCTTGAACAGCGTCAATGATTGCGTCCTACCCATAACATAAGGCCTCCCTCTCATTCCAAAGGAGGGGAGAAAGAGCTTAGTCGGTATAGGAAAAAATTCCTCACTGGCCCTCCCTTCTCCTCCTATTCCTCCCTGCCCAGTAAAAGTGTTCCTCTCCTTCAATCCGTTCAGTTTCTTTCCACTGTCGCTCCCCCTCGTTTCCCCATCTGGTTGTGGTTAGTGTTCCAGTCGCGCTGTCTCACTTACCCTTATTTTCCCCCTAGTCCCTCCCTCCCTACATCTCTCTGTCTGCCCTTTATTCCCCTCCCCTACTGCCAGGAACTTTTCAATATGGAGTCCTACATCTGCTTCTCTTCTTTCCCCACCCCCTACCCACTCTCAGACACAGCTACCCAATGGCAGCCCACCTCTCGCCTTTCTACATAATTACACTCGTTTGACTCACTCTTCTCCAAACTAACAGCTGAATAATCTGTTCAATGTGTCATGTTCCATTGGAGAACTTCAAAACTTTGAATGAAGCCTGATAAGTCAAATATTTCACAAACTTGTTGTGTCAGTTCCTGTTAGGTCATATTTACTTTCCCCTTACATCAGTTCAGTCGCAAGCAGATGAACATTCATTTTGTTCCGGATTGTATTATAAGTACATCTTTCTGAAATAGTAAGGACCTTTCACCAGAGGATACCTATCTTAATCTTGGTTAGAAATGCTTCCTTTTGGGGCTCTCCGGTGGCGTAGTGGATGGAGCACGTACCATGTTGGCGGCGGCCTTCGTTGCAGTGGTCGCGGGTTCGAATCCAACCCGTGGACCTTTGCTGTGGGTCATCCCCCCCTCTCTCTGTCTCCCCATTTCAACTCTGCACCATCAAATGAAGCTTGAAAATGCCAAAAAATAATCTTAAAAAAAAATGCTTCCTTTACTGCATGTCATCCCCCCTATCTCCCCATTTCCATTCTGTACTGTCTGATCTTGAACTGTCAAATAAAGGTCAAGATACCTTAAACAACATCTTTACAAATGCTTCAGTTTTTATCAGGGAGGCCAAGAAGACCTCTAGCTCTGTTACGTATCTGAAAAACATCAAATCCAACTACTGCAGTTTATTTACTGGTGGGTTTATTTCTGTAAAACCTTCATTAGTTATGTTGGGTTTGATGAAAGTCTATTCATATATACAGTATATTAGAGCTGCAACGATTAATCGACAAATCGATTATTAATCGATTATTAAAGTAATCGCCAACTATTTTGATAATCGATTAATCGTGTTGAGTAATTTTTTTATAAGAAAATTCCAAATTCACTGATTTCATCTTCTCAAATGTGAATATTCTCTGGTTTCTTTAATCCTATTATGACAGTAAACTGAAATATCTGTGTGTTTTGGACATAGCAATACATTTGAGGACGTCAACATGGGCTTTGGAAAATGTATCAACATTTTTCACCATTTTCTGACATTTTAAGGACCAAAACACTAATCGATTAATTGAGAAAATAATCGACAGATTAATCGATTATCAAAATAATCGTTAGTTGCAACCCTACAGTATATTTTAATTCATGAAGAACTTGTCACTGTTCATGTTTAGGCAGAGCAGAGGAAATCCAAGCACAACCAAATAAGTATAGACGTGGATTCACAACACCCATCATAATCATAATCATGTAGACTAAATGAGCAAGGCGGTTGGGGCTTCAGGAAGTCATAACTTGAAGTGCTTGACTCACTTTCCTGTCCAGCTGTAGACCACATAGTAATTCACTCATTAACAAGGTTGCTGGCTGGCACACAGTGACAACGAAGGTGATTCCCAGGATTCCTGACATGAAACCAACATGACACACTAGTTTTGTATCTATTCCAGACCTACACATATCCAGTGGTTTACAGAAACCTCTCCCAGAAATAGATTTGCAGTCAAAGGAGTATCCCGCCTCAGAGTTACCAATGACTGGCCTGAGTTTCATATTCTCGTCCAGTAAGGGATTGAAATTTAAGATGTCCATATGTATCTGCTAATCCCACCCATGATCCATACCTAAGCTCTACATGTTCATTTTCTTATGCTGTTCTTTGTGCGGACTGGACCATTAGCTTCCCAACTTTAGATCGCAGATCAGGGCTGTACGCTTATTTTTTTAGGTGGTAGCACTGGTGCTAGCAAGCAAAAAAAATCAGTAGCACAAAAATAAATTCAGTAGCACACAAAGTATGATTGAAAACTTGCATAACCTTAACCCATGCATTTCGCTCTAATTACCTTTTAGCCTGTCATCTTGGTCTCATTTGACATTCTCAATTAATATCATATCCTAGTGTGTGCAGTAATAATTGTAGAAAAATTAATAGGGGTGCACTGATTGCAATTTAGACAAAAAAATCTAACCTGCCAATTGTACGTTTTTGCTGATTCAGAATTATTTCTTCCCATAAAATTAATATCTATATATTTTCTGTATATATACATATCATTATTATATTCATAATAATATTTTTTTTGTTAAATGTCCTTCTGTTAATTAAAACATTAAACATAGCATATTAAATAAATAAGTAGGCCTATACATATTGGTAAAATTTGGAATAAGTTAAATAGGTTGTTGTGAATGTGTTGGGAGTAGTTCTTCAGTGGCTTATCAGTTATTTCAAACTTTGTTTAAAAAGACTACTGTTTACTGCTCTCTGCAGCTGAAGCAGTTGATTTTCAAGCTAGCGCACTGCAGGGCTGTGAAGCGCTAACTTCTTGTTCTTATCGGCTTCAAAATAAAAGTCAACTCACGTTTGGCTAGTAACAGGCTTTTTATGTGAAGGCGCACAGGAAATGTTCTGTTTGCACACGCGCTAACTTAACTGTGTGCCGTCTCCTTCCGGTTATTACCGTTGGTGAAGTGTATTAATCGCCGCGCAAGCACAGGTCCCGAGCACACATCTTTCACCAGCCAAAGTGGAGGGTGGACTCAATAACTTACTTGCCTAAGACTACATTTACCCGAATTTGGAGAGTGTTAATGTAGAGCATTCTAAGCAGTGTTGTGCAGCACTCCTCTGTGTCTCAGACGGACAGCATCTGCTCATTAGCACTTGTGCGAGTGGACTTGTATTCATCATCGCACGTGATCAATTTCAGTAGCAAATGCGATCAAAACTGTCGCACTGTACAGCCCTGCAGATAGATGTTTGTGAGACTAAAACTAGGCTTGTTGTGAACAAACCTGTCTTGTTATAATGTAAGTATTGGTGCCAGGGGGGAGGGGGAAGTAATTCTGTGTAGCTAAAACTGTTTAGTCGACAGTGTTGACACGCTGTCTGCGGCTGGAGAAGTGTCCTGCATGAAATTTGCGCCTGAAAGGTCTTTTCGCCTGTGTTTGTTCCAATCTGAAGTCAAAACTTCTGGTGACCCCATGGCCGGACTGCACTGATATTAATAAACTTATCAAAATATAACAGGGAACAGGAAGCAGCAGTAAGGAAGGCTTTCATTGTATGATAAACAATAGTCGGATGACTTCACCGATAACAATTAACGCATGAAATATTTCGACCTACGTTTTCACATCAGCAACATCATCTTAGGGAAGTTTCACCTGTGCACTCTTATGTTGAGCGGATGGACCAACACAATACCCTTATTTTGTTTTTCAAGAACATAGGTCAGAGTAGTTGCGTTTTCATACGCTCATTATAAAGGACACATTGTTTTATTTAACTTTGTTGTATATTGTATGTCATTTATAAAAGAGTAATTCCCTCCCGTATGACAACTTGTAAGCGCATGCGACTGAAGTTCTAAAAATGTCGTTCGTTTGACGATTACTGATTATGTGTGAAGGCAAAAGTGTTTCTAGCTGATCTGAGCAGCTCCACTTGAAGGCGGCGTGAAAGGCCTGGTGTACTGTAATAGGGAGAGGCAGGGCGCAGTGCATTCGACAAATGGTGACAGCAGTTCAGTAATAGTGTTGCACTCGCTTGCCCATATGAAAGTAGACATCTGATTCAAGTTGCAACAAGCACTTTGGTTGAAGCACTTGTTAGGAGCAATACAAATTAGATTCTAATACTCGATTTTTCCATATGGAAATAAATGTAAAGTTGAGTTAAGGAACCCTTTGTTATTACTAGATTTTATGACTTGATGGCACACCATGTGGTCTTTGAATTTGTAGCCTTTGTAATTGGAGATGATCTTGACACATCATCTCACAGCAATGCTTCGACACCCATCAGCTGGTCCTTATACTGTAGAGAGGAGAAGCAGGAAGCCCGATGAATGGAAACGGGCCATAATGGAAGAGGATCCATGATAAGATTAAATCGAGATGGACAGGAAAAGACATTTAAGAAAATGGAATTATTGACAGTATAATTTCGACTAGACGAATGCATTAAAACGATGGCGGGAGAGAGGGAGAGAAATGGCATGAGAAAAAAAGAGGGCGCGGCTGTGTCAGTCTGGTGAGCCACAATGTAAGACACAGAAGGAGCACTTGGTCGCTCTCCAAGATATCGATCTATAAATTATCCTTAGTGCTTGTGTGTGTGTGAGACAGTGAGTGGCTCGTGGGTAGAAAAGAGCCGGGTGGGGTGGGGTGGGGTGGGGTGGGGTGGTGTACGTAGGTACGGGTCCACAATCGTTAGTGGTCCACAATCGAATTATGTCCGGGCTGACAAGCAGGAGTAATGATGCTGTAGCTGGACACAGAGAGCTGCACTCCCAGTCTTATAAAAGCACCGTAAGCTGGTGCTCACTGACATCCATAATTGTTGAACTATGCTGAACAATGATTTAGTTGGATAAAATTGAAGTGGGCATTTAGTAATTAAGGCAACCCCAAAGTGTTCAATACTAATTAAATAACAGTGCAATAATGAAATCAATAATATATGGAATAAAATAAAACATATCAATGGAATAAAAAGTTTTTAAAATGTATTATGAATTATTTCATCATTATTTCTTTACAAATGCCCTTTTCAAAAGTTTTCTTTTTGGTTAACATTTGGTAGCAGCTGTTGAGCTTGATTGCTTAATAGAGGTCAGAGAAATGACAGTATCTCTGGGTCTAGGAAACATGACAAAACCAACAGACTTGATCAAATGTGCGTAAAAACGGATTGCATTGAAATGAGCTCCAGTAAAACCTGTGTGAAAGCTACACTTATCCTCAGCTAACGCTAATATGTCACATTCTGAGCCTTCTATCTGCACACGAACGCACCACAAATGGACTTCAAGTGTCCACACTTTGAACAGCATTACCACGCCATTAAAACCAGTCACGTAATCACAGTAATAAAAATAATAAAAAAACTGACTCAATCATGTCGCAAGAGTTTCTTCATGAACTGAAATGAATGGAAACGTACTGCTCTATGGAGAGAAAAAAACACTTAACAATATACTGTAAACACAGCAAGCCGTCTTAAAGCAGTCCTAAACCAGCGAGAACAGCAGATTGGTCTTTAAAAGGTGATAGAAGAAAGAAAAAATGTCCTGTGGATTAAAGCTGTGTTTTTTCACAGGCACAAAAAAGAACAGAACAGCTGTACTACAACGATGATCGTCTTTCAATGCCAATTTTAGCCCTTTGACCCAAGCCTGTAAATAGGCTGTTTCACTTCCTTTTCTCTGCTTTTCTACTTTAAAAAAAAAAGTCAAATCACAGCTGGGGTTTACATCCACAGCTCCTAAAAATTAAAAGAACTTAGAGCAAAATGTGTGGCAGGGAAATGACTGCGTCTGGAAAAGCCAGTTAAGCACATTCACCCACATCCACCTCGCTATGCTGTAGCTGCTAAACCCCGCACCCTAAAACAAAGTCAAATATTAACCTGCGAAACAAGACAGGGAAACATATGGAGGTTTGTCCAGATGCTACGAGACGTTTGAACTGAGAGAAAAAAAACTACACAAGTGCAGGACCTGTTTTTACGTCATGGATGAAAAATAATGTGTTGAATTACAAAGACGACACTGTAGGAAAAAACTAAACCACTTCCTGTGAACATAGCTAGAACATGACTCACAATGGTCTACTCTACTGACATTAAAACAGGACTGTGCCTTCTGCTGTCCATCAGATGTTATTGCATGCATGTTGGTGGGTATAGAGTATGTGGAGTGGAGAATACTTTTTTTTTACCAAGCACTGGTCAGAGTTTTGTCTATTTTGCGTCATAAAATGTCTTCTTTTATACCAGTGTGAATCAAAGGTCTGAAATTTACATTTAGTGTTTTATTTTACTAAACCTTGTGTTTGTGTCTCGCAACGTTTAAAAAAAACTTACATCAACTAAACTTTCCATAATAATTTTTTGCACTATTCTGAAAGTTGTTGGAAGGATTTTTTCACTGGCTCATTTATGATACATTTTCTTTTTCTTTTTTTTTATAAAATGAAAAAAATGTTGTATCCAAAATGTTTTTTGTACATAATTTAGACACTAATATGTTGTAAAAACAAAATAAAGATTTGAACTCTGACTATATCCAACATCTAGAGTTTTGGTTTTTTAAGAGTTGCAAATGAATGCATAGTTAGTTAGATACTACAACATTTTGCATATTTATTCAAATCTGTCTAAAGAACTACACAAAATAACTGTTTTAATGACAGTAATAAACTGGCAAAGTGTCATGATGTTATCTATAAGTTACATGTTTTATCATATTAACCTGCAGCATATCACGTTAAAGCTTTTTTTTATATAGTTTCTATTCCTGAAATAGCTGTTTATATGAACTGATGACACATACACTCAACAAAAATATAAACGCAACACTTTTGTTTTTGCTCCCATTTTTCATGAGATGGACTTAAAGATCTAAAATTCATTCCAGATACACAATATTACAATTTCTCTCAAACATTGTTCACAAATCTGTCTAAATGTGTGATAGTGAGCACTTCTGCTTTGCTGAGATAATCCATCCCACCTCACAGGTGTGCCACATCAAGATGCTGATCTGACATCATGATTAGTGCACAGGTGTGCCTTAGACTGTCCACAATAAAAGGCCACCCTGAAATGTGCAGTTTTGTCTCACAGCAAAATGCCACAAGCATTGAGGGAGTGTGCAATTGGCATGCTGACAGCAGGAATGTCAACAAGATCTGTTGCTCGTGCATTGAATTTTCATTTCTCCACCATAAGCCGTCTCCAAAGGCGTTTCAGAGAATATGGCAGTACATCCAACCGGCCTCACAACCGCAGACCATGTGTAACCACACCAGCCCAGGACCTCCACATCCAGCAGGTTCACCTCTAAGATCGTCTGAGACCAGCCACTGAGACAGCTGCTGAAACAATTGTTTTGCATAACCAAACAATTTCTGCACAAACTGTCAGAAACCGTCTCAGGGAAGCTCAACTGCATGCTCGTCGTCCTCATAGGGGTCTTGACCTGACTCCAGCTCGTCGCCGTAACAGACTTGAGTGGGCAAATGCTCACATTCGATGGCGTCTGGCACTTTGGAGAGGTGTTCTCTTCACGGATGAATCTCGGTTTACATTGTTAAGGGCAGATGGCAGACAGCGTGTGTGGCGTCGTGTGGGTGAGCGCTTTTGCTGATGTCAATGTTGTGGATCGAGTGGCCCATGGTGGTGGTGGGGTTATGCTATGGGCAGGCATCTGTTATGGACGAAGAACACAGGTGCATTTTATTGATGGCATTTTGAATGCACAGAGATACCGTGATGAGATCCTGAGGCCCATTGTTGTGCCATACATCCATGAACATCACCTCACGTTGGGGCGGCAGTGGCGAAGTGGGTAGGGATTTCGCCTCTGATGTGCAGGGTCGGAGGTTCGATCCCCCGTCTCCCCGCCACATGTCGAAGTGTCCCTGGGCAAGACACTGAACCCCGAATTGCTCCCGATAGTTAGCTTAGTTAGCTTAGCACCCTAGTGCTAAGCCTACCCTGCGTGGTAGCTGCTGCTATCGGTGTATGAATGTGTGTGTGACTGGGTGAATGTGTACAAAAACAATGTAAAGCACTTTGGGTCTGTGACAAACGGAGATATAGCGCTATACAAGTCCATTTACCATTACCACGTTTCAGCAAGATAATGCACGGCCCCATGATGTTGCAAGGACCTGTACACAATTCTTGGAAGCTGAAAATGTCCCAGTTCTTGCATGGCCCAGCATACTCACCGGACATGTCACCCATTGAGCATGTTTGGGATGTGCTTGACCGGCGTATACGACAGTGTGCACCACTTCCCACTAATATCCAGCAACTTTGCACAGTCATTAAAGAGGAGTGGACCAACATTCCACAGGCCACAATTGACAATCTGATAAACTCTATGCGAAGAAGATGTGTTGCACTGCATGAGGCAAATGGTGGTCACACCAGGTACTGTCTGGTTCTGAGTCCCCAGACCCCAATAAAGCAAAAAAATGCACATTTCAGAGTGGCCTTTTATTGTGGACAGTCTAATGCACACCTGTGCAGTAATCATGATGTCAGATCAGCATCTTGATGTGGCACACCTGTGAGGTGGGATGGATTATCTCAGCAAAGCAGAAGTGCTCACTATCACACATTTAGACAGATTTGTGAACAATGTTTGAGAGAAATGGTAATATTGTGTATCTGGAATGAATTTTAGATCTTTAAGTCCATCTCATGAAAAATGGGAGCAAAAACAAAAGTGTTGCGTTTATATTTTTGTTGAGTGTATGTTGGCCATCCCTGCAGCACTCTCGATTTCTAGCTGTCAATGTATGTGTGTTGCCATGGATATTAACCTGTCAATCTCTGCTGTCTGTCTGTCTGTCTGTCCAGGCGTCCACATCCTGATCGCTGTCGGCTCAGTCATGATGGTGGTCGGTTTTCTCGGTTGCTATGGCGCCATCCAGGAGTCCCAGTGTCTATTGGGAACTGTAAGTCCATCACATTTAAAGGTTCCCTCTGTAGATACACACCCTATGTCCAAATCGCATACTGTTTCCTTTACCTATTCTACATAGTAGATTTGACCATAAAAATTATCTAGTTACATGCAGTAGTAGGCATATATCTGGGACACACTTTTACTTATTTATGTCATCATAACATTGCGCCTTGATCTTGCCTCTTACTTTTATATCCGTCTCATCTCTGGTTGTTTTCATATGGAGGGCTCAATCAATGTGACATCACTTACGATGCGTACTGGATTGCGGGTCAGAATCGGCCAAATAGCATGCAGATTCCAACACTCAAAATCTCTGATGTAGTAGGCAGCCAGTTATTTTTAAGCATACTAAATCCGACCACAATAATTGGGACATCCTAAATCTTTCTTCTACCATACTAAATAGCAGAAAGTATGGGTATTGGAATGCAGGTTTTGGATATTAATAATAATATATTGGTTGTTTGTTACAGTAAAGCTCCACAGGGCCCTTTTAAGTGTACACCCGTACTAAGTGAAGCATCAGTTTTGGCTGAATCCTTCCATGTAACCTGATGTGTTTTATTCTGTCCTGCAGTTCTTCGCCTGCCTGGTCCTCCTGTTCGCCTGCGAGGTCGCTGCTGGAATCTGGGGCTTCATGCACAAAGACACTGTAAGACTGAAAAACATACACTACGGGTTGAAATAGGCATGGAACGATACCTCTGCTGGGTATTTGTTGATCCTTATGGGTATTTTAGATGTCTAAAACATTCTCATGTCAAAAATCTCCAACTAGCAAATCTAAATCTTTGAAAGTTTTTTTTTAATGCATCTTTAGTCTACAAAAAGGTTGTTATTATAAGTCTGACGGCTTTTTTTTTTCTATACACCTGAACTAAGCCAGGTGTGAAAGACTGCTATGGAAGTGTGTGTTGAGAATCAATAATTGTTCCTATTAGTTGGTGTAATTCTTCAGACTAATGGATCAGGGACTCATAGTTTGAAACTACACGCTCTCCTAAACACAACTTCTTCAATGTCAGTTGTTGTATATTGTGTCTTCTGTGCAGGCACAAAAACCATATGCTAACTAACACTGACTGATACTATTTGACACCATAGAAACACACTCCTTGTTCCTGTTTACAGGTGGCGTCGGAAATGATCGGCTTCTATGACACTGTGTACGACAAGGCCACGCTGAATAGTGTGATTGACCCCACGAAGACTGAGGCCGCAGCCTCTGTGCTCAAGGTCTTCCATGAGACGGTACGAACGCAAACTTATATCTGGTCATATTTTGAAGTGGATTTTAACATAACATAATAAGATGTATTTGTTTCTGTATCCTCTGTAAAGGCACTTGACTGTAAACTATTGTTTCTAAAGGTGCAATTACAAATAAAGTGACTATGTTATATATTACTAAAAAACCTTTAAAATAGAACATTTACTTGGGAAGCTTTGTGCTTCATGGACAGACACATCCCTTTCCAAACAGCATAGAGTCCACTAATTATTATAAGCTTTTGAATTTTATTTAATTTTTCAGTTTCCAACCCATTTATTTAATCTTATTCTAATCATTTCAAACATCTAATGCTGGGCTTACACTAGAGGACTTTTAAAATACTTTGAAAAGACTGAAGACTGACACCCTCTTACATCTAAAGACAATCAACTCACACCTGAAGACAACTAGTCACACACTAGTTTTCAGTCACAGAGTGAGATTTTGAAAAGACAGGGGGTCTCATATTGCAAGACTAGAACTAGATTCCTTTTGAGATTAATATTATTTCCGGAAACGCGATTGTGATTATTTAATTAAAAACAAGTTAATTCAATATTCCGAGCGGGGGACTTCCTTTAGTTATTTGACCATCTTTATTTGCTGATCTCGTCCCCCAATAACTTTAACTCTTAACCCTGTATTTTACGGTAGAGTGTTCAGGTTGTGCGGCTGTCAGCCTGGTTCTCCACCAAGGCTTCTATGAAAAAGTATCCGAAATAAGTGCCTCACCAGGCGGACACAGGTCGCGACTAATGCCGCTCCTCCTGTGTCGTGCTTGGTGCATGCGAGAGTGTGACAGTGTTTACGTCATTTCGCTTGAGCCAACCCCCTAAGACTAGCGATAATATCAAACCTGTTTGATAATGTCGGAACGTCAAGACGGGAAGAAGACTGGCTGAAATCGGGTCAGAAGACCACCATACACCAAACGACTGAGATTACGTGCGCGCGCCACAACTCCAGCACGACTTCTGTGATTTCAGTCCAGCATTGGAAGATTGTCTGCGACTGTCAAATCGCGTGACAAGTCGTGTAGTGTAAGCCCAGCATTAGTGAACCTGATGTTTAGCGTTCGACTCCTGAGAGATTGAAAGATGATTGGCCACTGATAGTAACAAAGAGTAACAGTTCAGTTGTGTAGGTTGAGAAGACAGAAAGGATTAAGTGGCAGCCTTATTAATGGACACAGCTTCTAGCTACAACCTGACTATGACGTCAAGGCTGTTACATACTCCGCGAGAAGAAAGAACAAAGTTCTCGGTGACAGAGCTGCGAGAAGAAAATTACGTCATTTTCTTCTCTCAGCTCTTGTTTAGCTGTTCTCGCAGCTTGTTCTCGACACATCACCCGGGCCGAACTTTCTTCTCGCAGCTTGTCCGAGAACTATTGTGTGATTGGTCAGTCTGAAGTCAGTGAGGAAAGCGAAGTGAAATCAGCTGGCGCTACTGAGTAAATTACCATGGTAACAATGCGCCGCGGTGAGGAGTTCGGCAGTTGAGTTCTCGTGAAGTATGTAATGTCAGACCAGAAAGAACTTCTCTCAGCTCTGTCACCGAGAACTTTGTTCTTTCTTCTCGCGGAGTATGTAACAGCCTTCAGAGAACAAGAGCTCCATTCATCTTAAACCTATAACAGTTTGACATTATGGTAGACTCCCAAGTTTCTATCTTCAAAACTTAATGGCCTTGCCAGATAACAGTTCAAATGGGAATTTAGTATTGGGAGGACCTGTATATAGAGAGAGTGTCCACAACACACCAACAGATAAGTGTATACAAAGTAAACTGCAGAAGGGAAGTGTGTACAAGCATAATGAGTGTGCTGTTTGTGTTGTAGCTGAACTGCTGTGGTAAAGGCAAGATGACGGGTCTCCTGACCGTATTAACAGACAAAATTGGCGTATCCAACATCTGCCCGTCCGGCTCTACAATTCCAACCGTAAGTGCATTCGTCCGTCCATCCATCCATCCATTTCAACGGGGTTTATCAACACTTTCATGCATCAGCAGCTTGGCCTATCTGTGAGGCTGGGTTCACTAGAGATCATAATTTCATAATTCTGAATTTGCCAAACATTTTATATATAAATATATGTATTTCGCTGTCGCCGGTAGCGTTGGCTTGCTTTAAAGTCACATTACAAGCTTTACATTAAACATATAAAATGAAGATAGATAAGACATGGACTTTAATTTGCTTTCATGCCATAATTTGCCACTACGCCTCCCAGCACACAGTGGAAAGGAGTAGAACCTGAAATCCTCCTTTTGAAGTTGAACTGAATCAAAAAATCGATATACCTTTGTTTTTTTTGGAGAATCTTTTGGCATTTTCAAGCCTTGTTTTACTAGATAGGACAGAGTTGAAATGGGGAGACAGAGAGAGAGGGGGGATGACCTGCAGTAAAGGTCCACGGGTCGGATTCGAACCCACGACCACTGCAACAAAAGCCGGAGCCAATATGGTACGCGCTCTATCCACTCACCATCGGAGTGCCCTTGACAAGTACATTTGTCTGTCTGTGAGCAAGTTATGTAACGTGTCTAAAAACGCTGAGACACACTGAGCACTGAGATTTGATGGTGAGATGAATGTTATAGTATAGTTTAACTAGAGTGCATTTAATTCCATCAACCTTTGTGATATGGAGATTCACAGAGGGCTGTGCTCAGTGCTGGAGACACAAGTCAGTCTGCTTAGCTGCAACATTCTCTGTCTGAATATTTGCAGACGGAGTTATTTGTATTCAGACTTGTGCTTGCACACTGGCCTTTAACCTGATTTCTTGGCAGCACATTGACATTACTGAAATGAGTCGGGCCTCTCAGCATCCGAGACTGCCAGGATCGCCCGCCCTTTGTTCAACACTGTCTGGAACTGATGTTTCCCAGTAGCCAACACCTTTTAAAAAGAAGCTCTGGCCTTTACTCCAAATGACATCAGGTGCTAGACGGAATGTAGAATGATTTGGAAAAAAAGAAAGAAGAAAAAATATAACAATAATATAAATGATTCAAGATTGACATCATCCATGCGTGGGCAGGCTGATGAATTATAATGTATGCGTAAGTTTTAAAATGTGAATGGCCTAGTCTCACTTCTTAGGTAGTGCAAGAAAACGTGTGTGTTGATAGCCCTTACTCCCCACCCCCAACCATATAACTATATGATAGGTTGAAGTGTGATTTGCACTGTCAACTTGTTCTTATCTACTTAATACAGTTTGTATTAAGATTGGTTAGTTCCAGTTGCAGATGAATAACTTCAGTATTCCTAATGCTCCAATGATTGCTAAAAGAAATCCATCTTATCACATTTGATCTGGACATGTTTTTTTTTATGGCTCTTTTGTTGTTCTATCCATGTGTAATAATTACGTAGGTTACTGTCATTTCTCACATTCTGTTAGCTGTCACACCCCTCCCCTAATGTCTATACATTCAACAATTACAATTTGGTTTTAGCTAAAGCAACAACAAAAACTCTTGGTCAAGGTGTGGCCCTACTGGAGATCTGGCGTGGGTACAATGCTAAACCCTCTGTTGCCCTCTAGTGTTCCAACACACTACGCTCTGTATTAAACCTGCTGTGTGTAGAATATTGGGTTATATTTCCCAGCAGATTTTGTAGAAAATAATTATGATATCCATAAGTACGTTTTAATTTAGTGCATAATAGCTGAATTTTTTTTTTTTTTTTTTTTTCCCCCTTAGAAAGGGTCTCATATATGTCCATATTTCTCCATACTTTGGACCAAGGCCTTGTCACTGCCATTTTGGTAGTGTCATAATTGGAATGTCATCAGGTGCATTGTTTAGAATTTAGAATTGTTCTTGTCCTTGAAGGCCACTGTAGCTCTGTTATTATTCGAAAGGGGTGGGGTGCATTCTAGAACTTTCTAGAACTTACTTGATGATGTCATATCACACACTGCACCTTTTAAGTATATTTGATGCTGTATCTTGGCAACAGGCATGATGAAATGAGAGACCACTGTGGCTATCTAGCTACAGCTGCCATTTTCAGCTGCCAGTGAACAGTCAATTGCCAATATGAACAATTTGGTATTATTAACACGCGCTTGTCCCAAACTCTGAATTCATTACATGAGGTGAAGCTCACTGAAACAACAACAACAGTGGAATAGCATTGCAATAGTAATAAGCCAAAGTCAAACGTGTCCCTTTGTTTACCCGTTTGAGGACGTTAATTCTATGTTTACTCTTTTGCAGAGTTGCCACGACAGGATCACGGAACTGTTCTCAGATAAGATTTACTGGATCGGTATCGCTGCTCTGGTAGTTGCTGTTATCATGGTGAGTAAACAAAGACGTAAACTATTCACTCTTTTTATAGATAGATAGATAGATAGATAGATAGATAGATAGATAGATAGATAGATAGATAGATAGATAGATAGATAGATAGATAGATAGATAGATAGATAGATAGATCGATAGATAGATAGACTTGTGACTTTTTTTGTTTGTTAGAATTGTATTTACTGTTTTGCTTTTTTGCTTCATATTGCTCAATAGCTTTTGCTTCTATATATATATATATATATATATATATATATATACACACACACACACACACACACACACACACACACACACACACACACACACACACACACACACACACACACACACACACACACACAAAGATGTGCTCAGTAACTTTAGTTTTAATATTTGCAAATAGCTCTGGCAATGTCTTCCTTCTGTTTTTCCAAGCCAGTAATTGAATTGAATAGGTGTACAGATAGATTGCTGGAGAATATTGAGGATAAGGATCAGGTTGAGGATTAAGGATATCTCTTCACCGCCTTAAAATGTACATCCAGTTAATTGCATATTGCACATATTGTAAATATTTTTCATCACGTTACACATTTCAATTGAACTTATCTACTTTTTACTTTCTATTCTATTTTATATACTGTTTTATATTGCACAGAAAATTCAAAAAAAAAATCCAGCTGTTATGCACTAAATTAAATGTACTTATGGATATTATAATTACTTTCTGCAAAATCTGCTAGGAAATAAAACCCAAAATTCTACACACTGCAGGTTTAACTCTATTATATATTTTTTATCATTCCAACTGCACTGTGGGCCAGAGATAAACTCCATTTCCATTCTGATGTATGTCTTGCATATATCAGAACTGCCAATAAAAGACTTTGACTTTGACTGTGTGTTCCTCCTCCTCTCAGATCTTTGAGATGATCTTCAGCATGGTGTTGTGCTGTGGGATCCGGAACAGCCCGGTCTACTAAAGCCTTCCACTGGCTAAATGAAGGAAAGGAAGAGCTTTTTCACTCTCCGTCTCCATTTGTTTTTTTTTTTGTTTGTTTTTTTTTATAAGCAGGAATTGTCACATATATAGATGCTTGCAGGAATTAGTCAGCTCCCTGATAAGACAATGTAAACCACCCCTCCTTTTGAGCATTTTAAAAAATGACACTGTTTAGTTTAGTCCCAGATGCTGTTATGCATATTTAACCAGTGCTTATCCTAACCCCCGACATGTAGATATTATATCACACGGTTTTTCACTCACACCAGTGCTGGTGCTCTTAAAAGTATTTAGTGACGCGTTAGTTTGTTTTACTTGCCTCCTTGCCTATGAACATGCTCTTATATTCATGGTTTTATGGATGTTTTTTTTTTCCACTGTTTGATGTATAAACTGTATATAAATCTATATATGAACAGTGCTTTATGACTGCCTGAGCATGGATGTTGTAGATCCCTCCCTGCACTCCCTGCTTGTTTGTGTTGTAGGAAGGAATCTCTGTAAATCGGTTAATGGTTGTCATGACGAGGTTATTTGTGGATCGTGTTATCCAATCACATGTCCACAATGTGCTCAGTTGCATAAAAAGTTTTTTTCAAAAAAGTGATTTCTTAAAGGATTTGAAAATGTTTCTATTTGGTTTGATCTTTTATGTGAGTGAAAATTTAAAAAACATACACTTTTCTCTCTTAAATAAAAGAAGAAAAAAACATTTTATACAACTGTGCACTTCATTGTGGAGGCTACTTGCTTCACACTATTGTTAGCCCATTAACCAATCAGAGGAATTCAAACGAAATAGGACTCTTAAAGCAAGACAGACTGGCGGACTCTAGGTAGTCACTTACACCCGAAAATTAAGAAATAGTCTCTGCATGCCGCTCTGCTTAAAACCCCACCACTTGTCATATTACATAATGAATACCTAACCACATCATTTTCAAATCAAATATTCAAACATTTGTCCAGTTTTTGTTTTTTTGCTGTTTTATTAGATAGCATTTCCATTTTTTACAAGGGTGTGATTTTGTGTGTGCTCAGCGCTGTCACATTAACAGCTACCATAATGTCCAACATCAAATCAGTCTAAAACTGTCTGCTGTAGTCCGGGGCCAGTCAGGTAATAGCTCCCATCTGGCAACTGGACGTGCTGTTTAAATTTAGTCCAGTGTTTTTTTTTTAATCGCATTACACTCAAATTAAAAAAATTGTCTCATCTAATGTAACCTTCCATGTGATCACAGCTTCTGTCAACCAACTAAAAACCTTTGTCTTAGTCTTTAACATCTCGTACTTTTAAACGGAGAAAAAAAACGGTTCTCAAGTGTCTTGTAATATTTACAGCTCTGAAGTATTGTACTAAGTGAAAATCATGAAGGCTGTAGAAAAAGACAATGTATTGCCTTTTTTTTTCTCATTTGTATTGTGATATATATTCTGTCTGGTACGTTGTCAGAGGAGGAGGAGGAGGATGGGGGGAGGAGGAGTCTGGAAGTGAAAGGGCCAGAGAGATTTACTGGCAGTGCGGAATGAGAGGAAGTCAGAGCTTTCAACACATCAGTGATAGTCTCTTTCCCCAGAGATCATTGGGGGAAAAAATATGCTAACGCCCATCAGTCCAGTGTGTTTTCCTCATGGGGGAATCAGCTGTGTTAATCTGAGAATATGTTGCTGTATTTTTGAAATTTGGTATAACGCATCATGACGCACTGCCACTTCAATCACCGAGTCCTCTCTACTCTTGTAGACTTTGGTTTGCCCAAATATAAAGGGATTAAATGTATTTTACAAATAAGCTGTATGTGGTGTTGTCTCTTTCTTTGGGGGATCCTAATAGGAAAAGTGGGAATCTAATTCACAAAGGAAATGGATGCCAGTGATACCTACTGACAAGGCTAATCTAGTATTTTCTGGTTCGGATTTAGTTTTTCTCTGTCTCTTAACAAGTACTATTCAGTCAAAAAATATTTGTACGGTTTTGTAAGTTTTAAAATGTCATGTTGATATATGGACATGAAAAAATATCAGGGTCTGGGGGTAACATGATCTTAATCTGGAGCAATTTTGGTTGAAATTCACTAAGGACGCTGAACTGACAAAACTGAAACTATATGAGCAGGTGCTGGTTTATAAAAACTAAATTCAGAGTGGACAGTCAAAGTGAGTTCAGTCTGGGGTCAAAGGGCTTGGGTGTTATCAATGTCAATGATTGACACTTGTCAATTTATTATATCATGCTCTATCTTGTGCAAAGAAACTGATGGTCCTTTAGGCCTCCTCTCTGCTGACTATTGCTAGTGCCACAAACAGCCAATCTGCTACAGAGTAAACGGAAGCACACCTAGTTTAGCACTTGTGCATGGGCTTCCTGTCTTATGAATTGCATCTTTATAGCCAGTCCAATGTATCGCCCAATCTACCCACTTTGTTAATTTTTAACCCCAGAGGTAATACACTTTCCCTGCATTCCAAATCACATAGGGGAGAACGGGGTAATTTGTCACACGGGTTGGTTGTCACAATCGTTATATCTCGGAACCAGAAGGCGCTGTCTGTGAAATTTTGGTATGTAAATATCCAGAATTGGGATCAGAGGTCACCTACATAGTATTCCTTGGAGTTAGACTGCTGAATTTGAGGTGAGACGACTACTTGTGTTTTTCATGTCAAATTGAAAATATTTAACTCCTCAGTATTTTTCTTCTGAGCTTTAACACAATGGGTTTATAACAAAGCACTTGTTACCCATACAAAGTGTGAAGGGTAAACTATAGTTTAGATTGTGGTTAGCAAGCTAATTAGTTGTCAGATGGTTGTTGGCCTTGATGCTAGCAAGAAATTCAAGTTGGGGTTGGTCGTCACATTTTTTGGGGGGTTGGTTGTCACCATAGACGGATTATGAGATAATGCCTGGCACAAACTCTAAAGGGCCCCCACTCGTCCCTATCCAGTCTGATATACTGACTTTTCACACAGATACATACAATTAAAGGCAAAAACATATTAAGGAAGTAGTGTTTCCCATAGGATTTTGGGATACTGTTGGAGGGACCTGTTAGGGGTCGGGGTATCCCGGATTTTTTACCTTTTAAAGTAAAATGCATCAATCTGGTGTACTTTGAGAGGAACTTTAGAGGCTATATAAATCCTGAGATGCAGAAGGAACATTATTTTTCAGATTTTTCTTAAACAGACACTCGTTATCTGAACTGAGAAAAGTACAGTAGATTGGTCTGAGACCCATGTTCTATGATGGAGGCCCATTTAACAGATAAAGGGTGGATAGCTACTTTTATGAACAATTTAGAATTACACATAGAAAGCTTATTTCTGTGCTTATGTCTGTGGGGGCCTTCAAGGCCCCCCATGGACCCCTTAGACAGAGCTACTAATGTGTTGTTTTTAACTTGCTTTGTTTCCCCTACTAGTTGAGGGGCCCATGATGATTTCTATCTTGTTAAATTTGAATGAGTATCCTTATATTTAGGCTATTCCTTTTTGGACCCTGTTATTGACATCAGTGACTGAGTTCTTTGACTATGCAACATGAAAGGTTACTATCAGTATCTCTGGCTTAGGGCCCCCCTGAGCCCTTGGGCCCCTGGGCCTGTGCCCAGTGTGCCCGTGCAGTAATCCACCCCTGGTTGTCACATGTTATCTCAAGGCTGCAGCCAGAAAAGGAACCCAACAACGAAATAAATTGTCAAGCTGTATCCTCACTGACACCCCAGAGAAGGAAAGAATAGAGCAGGAAAAGGCAGCTAGCATGCAAAAGAAAAAAGGGCAACAAAATCAAAACAACCCAGTGCATCCCAAACTAGACCAGCTGCCAAGGCTACAGTAAGTAATGTAGGCCTATTTGTCAACTTAACAATGCAATTAAACTTTCAAATTCAGTTCTACTTTCTTGCCTTCTTTTTAAGATTATTCCCATTAAGATAACATTGTGACAAACAACCCCATAGTGTTTGACAACCGACCCCTTGATGGGGTTGGTTGTCACAATGTGTAAGGGTGTCTTTGATGATTAATTTCTTCTTTATTACAATAAGATATAAAAAGTAAGCGGTACACATTTCAAGCCAACACCTTAAGCTTCAATTTAATGTAGGAATGACTATTGAAAGATGTTTAGGTGATAAGCAATTCTCACTAGAGTAAAAAGTGTGCCTACTTACCCCGCTCTCCCCTACTTTTTCTTTTTACTACACAGGAGTGTGAGGAAGATTTTTTTTCATTATGTCGAGAAATGTCAAGAATAAAGACGAATACTCCAAAATGCAATTGGAGTTAGTGGGGCATTTATGTATTTTCAGCATACTACAATTGACTTGCATGTATTGGGACATCCTAAATCTTTTTCTGGCATACTAAATAGTAGGGAAGTATGGGAATTGGAACTCAGGGCCAGTTTAGCACCTCTGCATGGGCTTCCTGTCTTATGAATTTCATCTTTATAGCCAGTCGAATGTATCTCCTAATCTACCGACTGCGCTCATTTTTAACCCCAGAGGTAATATCTCTCAGGTGCTTAATTCTATCATTCCAAAGTTTCATGACTTTTTTAATCACTTTGTTTCCAATGACTCCATATCATTGTTTTCTCTTTTAATTAGTGCTTTTAAAAAAGAAAAAAAATGATTGGGGTCATTTTGACTACAGTCAATGCCATTGTAAGAACTTAGCATGAGCCACTTTGTGTGCTATGGCTGTCTGTACAGTGTAGTGTTCATAGTTCTATGTAAGTACCATTCATTTACAGTACATGTACAAGTTGAAAATCTAAATGTTATTTACATGAATTAAGTCTTTATACTGACATGGGTTCATACAGAGACAAATTATCTACTTCTGTAGCCTACTCAAAGACACATACAATCAAGAAATGATGGAAGATTGAATGATGGCAGGTAATTATTATTTCAAATAGGGGTCAAATTGACCCTGGTTAGTTTTCAACAAATAAACAAGACAAATAATGTTTCCTGAAAAGAACTACATGATGGCAGAGTCAAACATTAGTCAAAACTTGTTTTTTAAGTTCTAATGTGAATTGTACTTGTGATGAAAAGATGAAGTTTGAAATTAAAGTAAACTGTATGTTATGTTTCCTTAAATTATATAATTTATTACATATCCAATCCATAATGTTTTGATAAGAAATAAGCTCACATTTTTCTATGATGGCTGTTTCTTCCAATGTGCTTGGGGTCTGCAGGGACCCCGTCAATAGTCCATGAAAGTAAAATAGGTTGATAGGATGAGTTATTCTAACACCATATTGACATTACTGCATTATGTGTACGAACAGAAGTATAAAAAATAAATACATGTTTAAATCATGACTTGGTGCATAGGTGGTGCCCTTTCCTACCAAATACAGCCCTTTATAGACATCGGATATGAGTCATTGCTGGCTTTGTCTATCTTTTTAATACATCTGAATGCCATGGAGTGCAAACTTCAACTGAAAGCTCAAAACTTGGCAGTAGGGTCATCCTGTTGGACCCTTCCTTCTACTTTCAAAATAAAAGCTGGGGACAGTGGCAACTTCTACCCACCAGATGGAGACAAAAACCAAAAAATATTTGGTGTATGCCGTCTTTAAAATCGAAATGCATTGACACTAAATTACCACTATCACATTCAATGTGTTAGCAAAATGATGTCGTTTCTAAGTAATTTTTCGACAGTAGTTATGAGAGTCAAATCAATTGAATACTTGTCCATATCCATAGGCTATATATCACAGTGGCTATATCTAGTGTGATTTTCTCTATCATATGTTTTTAGGTGAAAAGATTTGAAAAAAAAACGCATTGATTGATTGACTGACATTTTTATTTTGAACATTTCAAAGAAAAACAGAAATTGTAATACAGAGAAATTATGATGTTACACAAAATTGAAAGCATAATGAGATACATGAATGACAAACCCATTCTTTAATGGAATAACATGCTCGAAAAGGAGTGAGAAGAAGTTGACATTTCAGTGATTCTTGAGAACCGGTACAAAAGGCCGTCCTCCATATGTAACTGCTGTTATGTTTAAAACTAAAAATATTTAAAATTGTAGATGTTATTAGGGATTAAGAAAAGAATGTCTGGAGCACAATTATACCCTTAAATTTTATTTTAACATTATTATGTCAAATATATGACACTTGTTAATCTTCTCACGATGTCCAAAACAGTGTGTCCTCAGAGAAGGTTTGAATCTTTCATATGCAATAAAACCAATTAAAAATGTAATTTAATTATTAAAAATAGCTTTTTTCATCAAAAGCAACACTAAATAATCTGTCATATCAATAAAAACAGTTTTTCTTCAACACATTCATGTTTTATATGGTTTCTAGGTGGTGGGACACTTTTTGTCACCACCGTCAGACATTTCATTAAAATGTAATAAAATCAGGCGAAATAAGGGGCAGCTGTCACTTTGAAGAACCTCTTGTCAAATGCTACCACCGCAGAGTACATTAGAGTCAGACAGGCTCTGACAAGTGTTGTAGTTTTAGAATATTTTACATTTCGAATCTTGAAAGTCCTGCGTCACAACCATGATATATCAACACCAACTTACAATTTCTGAGTTATTTATTTTCCTGAAGTAGTTCATACTAGCACATATCATCAACAGAAAAACCAAACTGCTACTAGAAAAACTCCATTTGTTATGTTTAAGAAACATTAAATATGTCAACACCGTCAGACAGGAAATCTGACGGAGTTGACATCTTACAGTGGTGATAGGCCAATGACGGTGAAAACAACAAAAGCTGGGAGGTTGTGTCAAAGCTTAGCTCAGTAGCTTAGTATATGTTGGATACATACATGTAATTTAATTTGCAGAAACATAGGGTTTGTATTTTTTCAACATTAATCCCATTACTTTTCCATTGTAGCTTTCTGAGTAGTACTGTATGTATGCTGCCCCTCAGAAATCCACTGATTTGAGTTAATGGTGTTTACTGTGATTTGATCTGACTCCCGAGTGTGATTAAAATATTTTGACTTCATGAGTCACAGAGCGTGGCAACAACAACAACAAGCGTGTCCCAAGCGTCTTCCTCACTTTGGAAAGTTTCCATTGTCGCCATGGGATACAGTGCTTTTTTTCTGTCCATGTCAAATGAATCAAGCCCTGCGTTCCAATCCCAATACTTCCATACTATTTAGTATGCCAGAAAAAGATTTAGGATGTCCCAATACAAGCACGTGAATTGTAGTATGCTGAAAATACATAAATGCCCCACTAACTCTAATTGCAATTAGAATTGTAATTCTGTACTTTAGTATGTAGTGTCGTAAAAAGAAAAAGTATGTGATTTGGAACGGAGGGAAGATGTTTTAATTAATTTGCTTGTGTTGGTGTCTGTTTGCATTGTGGTGGTAATACATGTATCACTGTGATCCTAAAAATAATGCACGTCTGAAAAATGGGTTTAGTCTAAAAAATACAGCTATTATATTAAGTGTCTATTCAAGTGTTTTTCTTGTATTCTCTATGTGTAATGTCAATTAGGTTACATGTTAATTCAGCACCAAGACAGTGTACCTCACACAATTCATTCAAATTGTAAAAGAACCCAGGTCAATCTGCCCATAATTACCATGTACTTTGTTTTGTTCTCATTTCCAACACTGCCATATTGGCACAATTAGCCTCAATGTATCCTACAAATTTATCTTAAAATTGTATTTTTCCTAGACGATGACAACATGATGATGTCATCCACTAGCATGTAGCCATTTATGATAAACTCTTTTTTTTGTCATTCACATTTTTCGTTTAAGCTTTTTTTTTATATCTACAAACAGCACAAAGTAAAGACCTATCATCACATTCAATGGATTGCCCTTTACAGTGTCTATGTAGTGGAGTAAACATGAAGTGGTGAACTAATGAAGCTTATATAGAAATAAATGGGATGAAGGTATAGGTGTTTCACTCTAATTTGTCACCTTTATATAGAAAAACATATTCCAAAGTTCTCATGTTTGAGTCAGGTAAACATTTGTATTGCTAGAAAGTGTGGTATTACTATGTAGCCTATCCAAAAATAATGATTATAACCATTCAAATACTGTATATATTTCACATCTACTCAAGAGTTGTAAAATAAAACTACTTTACAATAAGGGTACATTAATTAAATATTAGTTAATGCTTAATTGAGGCTTAATACGGATTTAATGAGCATTATCTAACTGTTAATTAATGCTAAGTAGATGCTTAAACTTCAGTGCATCCTTAAAAACACTCACACTCTGCCTCCTTCGGCGCTTAAGGTGTCACTTTGAATTGATATGTAGATAAAAATAACATGAATGTATCTTTCCACCAATGTTTTTTTATAACTTTCTTTTTCAACTCGAGTCCTCACCATACAAACCATATTCATCTTTATTTTAAGGATTTTAACCCTTTAAATTCCAGTTGTTTTAGAAAAAGTCACTCATTTTTTTTAATGAAAAAACACAAAAAAATCAATTAAAAGCTAAATAATTAGTCTGAATTGGATTTTTTTGAGGGGGATTATAAGAGTGTGATAGATGTCAAACATTTGCAATGATATTGATTTGAATGCATTTTTATATTTTTTTATATCTAAGATTTTTAAAAAAATCACTCTGTCTCCTTCGGCGCTTAAGGTGTCACTTTGAATTGATATGTAGATAAAAATAACATGAATGTATTTTACCACCAATTTTTTTTTATAACTTTCTTTTTCAACTCGAGTCCTCACCATACAAACCATATTCATCTTTATTTTGAGGATTTTAACCCTTTAAATTCCAGTTGTTTTAGAAAAAGACACTCGTTTTTTTTAATGAAAAAACACAAAAAAAATCAATTAAAAGCTAAATAATTAGTCTAAATTGGATTTTTTTGAGTGGGATTAGAAGAGTGTGATAGATGTCAAGAATTAACAATAATATTGAATTGAATGCATTTCTATTCTTTTTGCTATTTAAGATTTAAAATGTGCCCTCCATTAAGAGCCATTGTACGACACAAATAATTCTATTAAAACCACACTTTTTGACCCTGCTGCCAAAAGATGAGAGAAACTGATTTTTTTATTATTCTTTTGGTTCCTTGTACTAATGTCTTGACATTTTCCATTTTTTGTGTCTTTTACTAGTTGTTGCTAATTTCACACATGTGTTTCAACTACAGGCTAAAATGTAAATTTGCACTCCCTTGCTACTTAGGCCACTGCAGGCCACATGAATAAATTATTTGAGATAACATGCTCTGTCTGGGTTCTTCATAATGGCATAGAGTAGTGTATATGTGTATTTCAACAAATATGTATTTGTGAATATGTGTGCCTGTGTGTGTATCAAATAACAGATATTGAAATTCACATAGAAATACAGCTCAATGTAAATCCATGAAAACAGCATGTTTCGATCCCATGGTTAATTGAGGATAAGTTTGTGAATATGGTAATATTACACATTCATCCTGCTCTTATAACTTGAAATTTAATATTTTTATGATTTTTTCAGATGTTCTATGAATTAAGTCCTGCCTATAGCCTTTACAACTAATAACAATACAAAATGAATCACAGCCTATAAGGATGAAATTCACGCATCAGCTGTAAAATTTCAAGGTATAAGAACAGGATGAATGTCTAATATTACCAAATTCATGTATTTAACCTCAATTGACCATGGGATCAAAACATGCAGTTTTTATGGATTTACACTGAACTGTTTTTCTCTATGTGAATTTGAGTGTCCGTGTTTGGATACACACACACACACACACACACACACACACACACACACACACACACACACACACACTTATTTGTCGAAAAACACATCTATACTATACTATGCCATCACTAAGAATACAGAGAGAGCATTTTAGCTGAAACAATTTATTCATGTGGCCTGAAGTGGCTAGTAGCAGAGGAGAGCAATATTAAATCTCGGCCTGTAATTAAAACCAATGGTATATGAGAGAAAACCGATGCAATTTAAAAAAAAACACAAAAAATGTAAATTTTCAAGACATTAGTGCAAGGAAATAAAACAAAACAAAAAAAATCTGGTTTCTATCAGCTATTGGCAGCAGGGTCAAAAAATGTCGTTTCAATGGGAGTCAATGAGGCGCTTATTTGGCCAAGGAGGCTGAGTGTGAGGAGAATTAATATAAAGTGCATTATAGTGTAAATCAATGAATTGAGGTTAAAATTCATAAATTGGTCAGAAAACATTAGCCTTGACCATGAACACAGCCTCAGCAGTTGTGAAATGAAAAACCAAAATGTACCAAAAAGGCCTAAGATGCACTGAAGGAAACTAAGCATTAACTAATTGTTATGCTAAGTTTGTGCTTATCTAAGCATCTAAGCATTAGTTAATGAAGCATTAACTTACCGTTAATAACTTAGCATTAACACTTACTTAAAGCATAATAGGCATTAACTATGCATTAACTAACCATTACTAGCATTAACTTAGCATTAACTAACAGTTAATTAATGTACCCTTATTGTAAAGTGTTACTGAAAACTACATATCAAATGCAAAGTGCTCCTAAACCAGGGATGAGAAAAATGGATTTAGGATTTTTTTTTTTTCGTCTTTGGATCTCTCAAACAGCTGTGACCAATCACACCACATGTGATGTGCTGCCAAACAGCAGCACTCAGCGGACACTCCTACTCTTTACTAAGGAAAAAATACTGAAATACAGTGACTCTGTGTGTGTCAAAATTCATAAGAAGAACAGGGGAGTGCAGCATGTGCTACTGGAAATCAGATGAACACAGTCAATGATGTGTTAGAGATAGAGTTCATTACATCCGTCTATGTTTTTAACTACTAGACAGAAACTACAAAAATAGGGAAGGAAATGCAGACTTTTTCTTTGACTTTGCCAGATGGTGCTCATAACTGTTGCGTTTGCAGCTGTAATGCGGAGTTGGCAAAGTTACAGTGGATATAAGATAGACATATAAGAGCCTAAGAGAGCCAGACATTAAAGGTGCAGTGCACAATACCAGAGTTATTGGGCTGCATCTAGTGGTGAGATTCTAGATTGCAATGCGCCCTTGCTACCCCCTCCATTTTTGAGAATTTACAGAAGCAACGGTGGCCTCCAAGGAAAAGAAGCTGGTAACTAATGATGGCATCATCCACCACTGCCTCAAGTCTTTCCACAATATCTAATGATGAGGTGAAGATGCATTTAGTTGTTAATTATATAGTATTTCTTCTTCGTCTTCCATCAGGTGCATTTCCAGCAGAGTTAAAAATATTCAAAAAAGCGTAAGGTTGTTAAGTTTTGTCTATTCGGTGCTATTATAGAAACATGGCGATGCAACATGGTGGCGCCCACGTTCCTATGTAGATATAAAAGGCTCAATCTAAAATTATATAAAAGCACTTTTATTTTCAATTTGATTATATTATTATACACTAATTAAAACATAATTATGGCTAATATATTCCATTTCTACCAAGTCTGCTCTGAAAAATGCAAATAACTTAAACGCAATGTACCTTTAAGTCTGCCATCAGCATGCAGGATGATACAAGCAACTCAGCTCAGGGAGTCTACAGTACACAAAGATGTTTCAGAGCAAATAAAATGAGCCAAACTCCACAAAAACTTTCCATGGAGTTGTTATATTTTGCATCAGAGGATTTCTTTTTGCAAAACTCTAGACAGTAACCTCAAAACCTCACACCATGCCAGCCAAACATTATTGTTCTACTGCAAAAGCAAACTATTCTTGCTAAATTGTTCAAAGTCTTTGAAAAATGTGTTATTGCTTCACAACAGTTATACAAAAAAATAAATAAAAATCATTTGAATAAGCACAAAAGAGAAACTATTTTATAAATCAAAAACACTTGTGGTTTTGCTTTTTCTGCGTGCATGGCAGTTTGAGATAAAGTTGTGTTAGTTAAGTAAAAACTTACATGTAGTCAACACACATACAAGGGTTTGAAATATGGATGTGTGACTGAACATTACATCAATAAAAGTGCTGTAACAGGATTTATTTTCTCAAAATGTTCTAACAAAAACTACAACAAAAAATAAATGTGGCAAAATCTCTCCTTTGCGGCTACGACCATATGATTTCATCCATATCAAGATGAGGTCTTGAGCAAGACAGGGTGAAAAGTGGCAAGAATTGCCACTATCATTCGGATTTCATCTCTCATTATGCTCCTAAATCCCCTTTATCGTCCTCATCATTCTCTTCCAAATTCACCTCCTCTGGATCCCCCTAGTTTATCTGATGAAGAAAAACGTATCTAAGTTGCTTGTGCACAACTCTTTATAGCCTACTACACATAACATGAAGGCGCACGCACGCACGCATGCACACGCACACGCACACGCACACACACACACACACACACACACACACACACACACACACACACACTTTCTCTCTCTCTCTGAATTACTCTCAGCTATCACCCGGATTTGCTTTATACAAAACACAGCTGTTTTCAGTACTTTATTTACTGCTCCTCAATTTTTTTTTGCAAAAACAAAACAAAACAAACAACAGTTTCTCTATGCACAGCATCCAATCATCTAAGACAGACAGTGGGCATGCTGTTTGAATCTCACGACCCACCTTGGATTTTTTATAACCACGGACAATTGGATCCATGTGAGCTCCTACTTGTTTTGGTGCTAGGAATGCCTTTGAAAGTACACACACCCTCGAAAACCATTGTCATGTGGATGCACTGACTTTTCATTTCATTTGATATATTTGAACACACTGGAAAAATAGAAACCGATGTCATCGAAGTGGCTCTGGTTAGCTAGCATGCTACATTCAAGCTGCGCTAATCAATATGTTGGTTTTCATCATCAAGTTTGAAGTTCCCATCCGCTCCACAAGAGTTTTCATTTCATTTATTTATTCACGGCTCTCGGCCATATCACATGGCATGGAGCACAACAATCAAATCATAACAAAACAAAACAATGGTGCACGGCAAGGGGCGAAAAAACCCACTACTTTAACAATGGCAGGACATTTTTTAGAAAGGCACCGGTTTTAGCAATAACTTTTGGCCTATTTGACCTCAAAAGCAACATCAGTTTGAACATACTGTAGAAGGGAAATTAACATAGTATTTTGACAGGTATTTTTTTCTATAATACATTACATTTAAATTCTTACACTCATGATATTCATCGCCATCAACTTCTTTCAGCCTATAGTTTCTGGTTTGCTTTACTCTTTGGTTCACTCTCACCCATGAGGCCTGAGTAAGCCAAATGTCCCACTGTCCCTCTCTCTCCCATTCTCTGTACACTGTCAGTGTGCTTCTTCCACTCATCTCCACACATCATTTCTCACTGCAAGTTGGTGTGATGAATAGCTTTCAGTATTAGTCCTAGATGAGCTGGATTCCAACACCCACTCTCTATCCCACTGAAAACTATATTTAACTCATCAGTGGTGAAAACAAGTCAACAAGGTTTTAAACAAATATATTTCTATGAATACCTCAAAAATTACTTAAATAATATTAGGCTACCATGAGTGGCTGTTATTATGTTAGCCTAAGAAGCCATAATTGCCGTAATTATAATAAATGTAATGTAAAATTAAAGGAGAAGAAAGTGATTTGGTACTTCTAGCTAACTTCCTGTCAGTGACTTCCTGTCAGGATTTAGCAGTCCCCTCCCTTATCCCTACGTCACCACCACATCAACGTGCAGTAGTCTTTTTCAGAAAATATCACTTACTTCACCTTTAACTTTTCAATTGCATCTGGGCACACGTGAAACACTTCAGAATAGCAGTGTCCTTTCTAAAAAAAACTCCCAAAATCAACCATTAAAATATTCTCATTTCACAATAAACAATTAGAATGCAATAGTCCAGTTTGAATTTCAGGGTTTACATTGCACCTTTTATGCAAATAAAGTCACATTTCACATTTCATTTCATTAACATTCGGAGTACAATAAAAATAACAAGTCAATGGTTGTGGTGCAATTTTATCTTGCAAGTAATAATGTATTATTATGCCATACACCATGCATCATGTACACACAACTAGAACATTAAGACTGAATTTGAAGCTGATTTGTATTAGATTGTCAGGCATAGGCTTCCAAAGTAGAGGCATAGTTTTTGCGTAAACCTTTGTTCAATAACTGAGAACATTTTTTTTAAATAGTTTACTCACTGCAGAGCTTTTAGCATTCCTGAGCTAATGACATAAATAGTTAAGAGGGTCATGAGACTCCTGACCTCTGTGTGTGTGAGTTAGTACGTGGCTGCTGTTACTAAAAATGCCCGTTCGCCTCACTCCTCAATCTAATCCACACCCTAACTGCGAGTCAGTGGTTTTTTTTCTGTAAGGTTTGTGTGAAAGGCCTCATGGTCTGATTACTGGCAGGATGATGGAGCAGCAGAGATCCCTCCCTGAGCCTCTGTGCTCCTGACATATCGCTGCTCTCTCTCTCTCTCTGCTCTCCCAGCCCTCCCCCAAAAGCATTTCTCATGTTAGCTGTGTAGGTGATGAGGTTATTTCCACATTCCAGGGCCCTGAAACAACCAGACCCATCAACAAAACACACTGTTCATTTACCCAAACTCTCAGCACTTTCATTTATCCTCATTTTGAAATGTTGATTAAAAAGGTATAACAGTGAGTTGGAGCAGAGAGGGGACATAGGGGAAGAACTAGTATACCTTAAGCCCCGGCCGCCCACACATACTTTGCTGCTTGAAAGTATGTGAACCCCTTAAGCATTTTGGAATTGTATTCAGTCCAACCATAATTCGTTGATTTTTATCAATGCCAGTAGTTTTATATGAGATAACAGATGTTTGTCTAACAATTCAATTTTTTTATTTTCCAGAAATCAATTGTTAAAACGGATAAAACATTTTTTTTGCCAATTTTTGTATTTGCAAAAGTTTGTGAACCCTGAGCTGCATTGCTTAAATCAAGCAGGTAAACACAATCAGGTGGGCCAAATTGAGTGATGAAATGGACCAATGTAATGAGATATCTTTAGGGCATAAATTGGGCGGCACTAGATAAAACAGAGATCAAACCAGGTCAGTTTAGGCTCACCAAAGTGAACCCATACAGGTCAGACATGCTATAAGGGGAAGAAAATCTCAGAGGATTTCAGGAATAGAGTTATGTTGAACATTTGTCTGGGGACAGCTATAAATCAATTTTAAAAAAAGTTTGAGCTCCATCGGTCCACTGTGAGGCAAATCATCTACAAATGGAGAGCTTTAAGAGTGACTGAACATCTGCCTAGAAGTGGACTTCCTTCAAAAACATCAACAAGCTCCAATAGAAAAGTGATTTTTCTGGTAAAAGCCAACCCAAACATTACATCTGGGAGATTGTTTTCCCTTTTAGCATGTCTGACCTGTATTGGTTCACTTAGGTGGGCCTAAACTGACCAGGTTTTATCTCTGTTTTACCCAGTGCCGCCCAATTTATTCCTTAAAGATCCTTCATTACATTGGTCAATTTCCTCACTCAATTTGTCACACCTGATTAACCTATTTAACTGCTAGATTTAAGCAATGCAGCTCAGGGTTCACAAACTTTTGCACATACAAAAGTTGGCAAATCATTTTTTTTAACTGTTTTAACAATTGATTTCCGGAAAAGAAAAATGTTGAATTGATAAACAAACATCTGTTATTTCATATAAAAAATACTGGTATTGAAAAAAGTGAATTAATAATGGTTAAAATAATAATTCCAATAGGCTCAACATACTTTCAAGCAGCATTGTATGTCTAGGCCCTCTGCAAAGGTCTAGTCAATGGGTTCCACTGTACTCATGTTTTACATATACTATCTATGCGTTTACTCCTATCAATGCATGTGAAAGGGTACATTCCTACATAACTGCCTCATCATCAACTGTCCTCAGAGGTCGAGAGTGGCCCTAGAATGTTTTCCCCCACTTTCTCCCCCTTGATGGGCGGCTCTGACTAACTTCCCCAGTAGTATTTGTGTATTCAAGGAAACGTTGAACTCTGCTTCTCATGGGATGATTGCGTTTCAGCTCGTGCTTCTACTCAGGAAACTTTTGGGAGGTTCTTTGAGATGACTTCATATATTTGAGTTGTTTTTCTGATACGTCACGTCAGCTGAGCGTGTTAGCTAAGCCTGTTAACCATCTGACCCCTTACTCCACCCTCCCTCCCTCTCACCATCTCTCCCTGCCCCTCTCTCTCTGTCCATCCAGTCATCATTTAGGTTGGGATATGAATGATTACCAACAAAATCTTGCAAAACATACGGACATGAAACCAAGGTTTACTCATGCTGATGTCAGATGTATTTTGTAAGAATGAGGGTCTTTTAGTCATGTTTTTGCTTGACATCAGTGAGCACGGCTAGAAGTTTACTAAACACTTTGAGGACAATCTAGGAAGTTTCCGGTCTCGCCCTGACCCCAGTCCAGTGGTGTGCAAAAGGGACAGGGCTGAAGAATGTAAAAACAAAAGGGGCATCTCATCCATGTCAACAAACGTGGGGTGTAAAAACATAACAATGTACACGATAAGGTATATTTAGAACATAAACATGTGATTAATTAGGGATAAATCACAAGTTACCTAAGGAGATTAATTGTGATTACATCAATTGAGAGCCATACTTGTGAGATATGGCTGGTCTCACAAGGGTAGATAGAAGAATACACAAACCAATCAGAAGCTTCCTTCCACTATAGAGGACAAACGTTAGGCCTGAAACCTGGCCCTGATTGGCCCAGTTCATTTTTTGACTGGATTTCTCCCCAGGGAGATTGGAGAAAGTTCAGACTGATCTGTGGGAGAGAAACTAATGTGTAGCCCATAAGATCAGGCTAGTGTTGCTACGCTAGCTCTCTCCCACCTGGACCAGAGGAACATATGTGAGAATGCTGATCATTGACTACAGTTCAGCATTCAACACACTGCGCCCTCCATGCGGATCATCAATGTCAGAGACCTGGGGCTCAAACCTCCTGTGTGTCAAAGTCAAAGTCAAAATTATTTCTATAGCACATATAAAAACAGCATCAGTTGACCAAAGTGCTGTACAAGATACAATACAAAATAACATATAAGATAAAAAAGATGAAAAAAAAGTTAGGAGTGTCAACGTCTCAACTTGTGTTAAAGGCCAATGCAACAAAAGTAAGTCTTCAGCAACGTATTAAACTGTTCAACTTTACAGGGATCCAGGTTCTAATCATTCACACACAGTCATACTGGTCATGTCTGGATCCTGAACCTCCAGACAGGCAGACCCCAGTCAGTGAGGATATGAAGCACCACATCCTCCACCCTGACTATCAACACCGGCGCCCCCCAGGGCTGTGTGCTCGGCCTTCTCTACTTCCTGTTGTTCACTCATGACTGTGTGGCCACACTCAGCTTAAACACCATCATTACGTTTACTTTCCAAACAATGACAATGACAGTCATCGGCCTGATCACTTAACAGCGACGAGCCTGTCTACAAGGAGGAGGTCAGAACCCTGACATTGTGTTGCGGGACACTTTATGTTAGCTCACTTTATGTTAGCTTGGCTATTTGTAAATAGAACACAATTAGTTGCTGACTTTATTATAAAGGTGTAGACTAACAGAAGGTTTGATATGTATATTTAGTTTCAGTTTATCCAGTGCTGTACTGTATTGTGTACTACACTCTTTGTATTGTATTATATTGGTGTTGTATAATCCTGTGTGGGATGGGCCACTTCATTTACAACCTCCATGTCAAACAAAACTAAGGAGCAGATTGTGGACTACAAGAAGAGACAGAAACACACCCTATCATCATCAACGGGATAACGGTGTTCACATCAGACTGTTCACCTTCATTTGGTCATAGATGCTTGTTCTCTTGTTCTCTTGTTCTCTTGTTCTCTTGTTCTCTTGTTCTCTTGTTCTTGTGTGCATGTGAACATTTGGTGCGGTCATACTACTGTTTTAGGATGTTTTTTTATAGATAAATATATCTCTGTACAGCCTGAAACATCTGAACAACAGCTTAACAGTTAAATGTGTTTTTCTTCAGCGAGCAAACAGCTCTCCATTCCTCTGTATTCCATCAGTTGTGCCTGCTGGCTGTGCATCATGCAGTTGTGCAACAGACTTTGACAATGTGTGAGAATTTGGCAGATAATGAGCCATCCATCATAAAGTAAGTGACTTATCCAGGACACATAGTCTGTATGAGTGATTGCTTTTCTTACAGTAGGCCTACCACCCGCCTTTACTATCCACCCACAGCCTGTAACACAAGTCACAAACCATAACAATAGTAGGCCTAATAAAAATAAATAAATAAAAACTTTCACAATTTGACTGTCAACTGTGTCAACTTGTTAATATTTGCAATATTTCATTTTCAAATGGATTCCAATCACGAACATATTAATAGCGATTTTATATTATTATATTGAGACACTATGAATTAGTCTACATCCTCACATAATCAGATTCATTTAAATTGTTCTGCAAATTAAAGTAGTTTAGTTTTGGTTTACAGTGTAGCCTACAGCCTAAACAACAACCGTACAAAGAGTTAAAAACAAAATACACTAAGAATGTGGCATGGTCTCATATTTGGAATGAAAACAAAATAGGATATCATATTCTACAGTATTTTTCTCATAAGAATGCAACACTTAATCCTCAGGGATTTACTATTTTTGTTGCAAAAAGTAGGCCTATTTGCTGATGCAGACAGTGCACATACACTTCATTTGTTTTCCCCCACAGACTGTATTGTCCTGACACTCACTAGGTGGGTGTTGATAACCCCCCACCACCATGCAGGTCCCGCCTCCAGGCTGCTTTCTCCATTTCGTAGCGGACAGTCAGTTACAGTCGACCCCCTCACACACCGGACGAGCCGCGCCCGTCCCACACTCCCCGACTTTTCTCACTATCTTCTCCCCGGGTGAAGGTTTTTGATTCCCGTCTGTGAGAATGAGCGCGGTGGCGGTGGAGGGCTGTTTTCTGTCCGCTCTGCAGCCCAACTCCTCCTGCACCGCGTATGTGGTTCCCTCGGACGGCCCGTCTCCGGACGCGGTGGCCAAAGCCAGGAGGGTCCGCGAACAGGTCCGGCTGCGGCTGGCCGAAAAGAAGTCCTCCTCCATGCCCAGACTGGACGACGCGCTGTTCGTATCAACAGGTGGGTGCATATATTCAGTTAGAAAAGCGGTTTCACCTTTCGACACAGGCGCGTGTCAATTGCAGCCTAATTACAGTATGCTTCTGTATTTTAGGTTGATACTGTGTGTGTGTGTGTGTGTGTGTGTGTGTGTGTGTGTGTGTGTTGTGTAGTAGGCTATACAGTGCACAAGCAACTTAGATATATAGCCTACGTTTTTCTTCATCAGATAAACTACAGGTGCAAGCACCTACTACTGCTTTTAGACTATTATGCAATCACATTGACAGGGTCACCACTAAAAGAATATAGGCTATTGATAAGGAATTCAAAAGCAGAGTTAAAGGTGAATTTCCACAGTCCTGCATTTTCTATAATGTAGACATAATCGGACAGAACAATGCAAATTTCAATTTGTTCATATAGGGTACTACTGAACCCAAGCTGCCCTAGAAAGTCACCTACCAAAATGTCCTGTAAGTCTACCATCAGAATGTCAAAGCAAAACTACAGATGTGAACATGAATTGTTATGCAACTTTAGTTAGGAAATCAGTTAAACAGGAAAGCTGCTGGATGATTAGTAAGGGTGTGATTATACATCGACATAGATCTATACTGTCTATTGAATCACCTTCTTTAAGAAAAGCTTTTATTTTCACAGTCTCTCTGTATGTGTGACACTTTTGCCACTAAAACAATGGATTGTTTTTCATTTGAATATCTGGAAAAGCTCAGAAATAAAATGTTAAAAATATTTTTGTAGGTTGTGTGAGTTGCTATGTAACATATTGTGCTTAATGGGCAAAATATTGTCTCATATGGATCACAGGCTGCTGAATCGAATTGAAGTCGCATCACGGCAGCCTTTTTGATATCTGCAAATATCTTATCGTTGTCCAATGAATCGATATAATATTGCATCTTGATGAAAGCAGGGATTTACCAATGACTACCAGGTCAATCATACATGTAACCACTTTCCTTTTCTTACAGGCGATCAAATTAAAGTTTAACATCACATAAAAGTGTACACATAAAACTTAACCAAAATAAATAAATGAAGTTTAGGTCAGAATAGTTGTTTACCCTTGTGTATTGTTCGCCTAATACACAGATCGGAGAACCTGCTAGTGTGCAACTTCCTGCTCATTTCCTGTTTTTTCCCTCTCTATGGAAACTTAGAATCCATGACACACACATACATGTTCCAGAAAGGATGGTTTTGAGTTTGGAAATGTTCACACAATAATGAAGGGAGCATAACACAAGAGATTGATTATTAAAGGCACACAGATCCAAGATCAGCTTATTGTGTCTGTGTTGATGCGTATGGGTTTATAGCAGTGGCCAGACAGACAGCCCTTGAAGTTCAGATGTGCAGCGATTAAGGCAGGATCATGACCCTGCGTGACTTGTCTAAAGGAAAGCATGGGAGAGGAAGGAGAAATCCCCCTCCTTGTTACGACTGCTACTTGGTTCTTGAGTCTGATTGGACAAATGAAGCTCAGTTTTGAAGCATGGGAGAGGTCAGGATTTTTGTCTGAAACCTTTGTGTGAGATCTTCTTTCATCAGTGAAATGACTGACTGCAAGCCGACAAAGAAATCCTTTGACTACTCTGAATGTCATGTTCTTGAGAAAATCTCAGTATTTTTTGAAGAATGGTTGTTTACGAGGGACTTGTGCTGGGTCTTTTACAATATGGAGATGTCGCTCAGGGCAGTCATTTGAAGGAGTTTGAGGGTTGATGCGGCTGTTGCAGAAGTCAGCATGTAGTGTTTCAGAGGGGGACCCGCCGAAAAACACTTTTTCACCATGTATAGAAATGCTTACCTAAAAACGAAATATCCGTTCAGTTGTATGTTAGCGCTGACCGTCATCTCCATAAGGTCACAGACTAACACACTATGCATATTAAGTACCTCATACAACCCCACTTAAAAAATACTTAACTATCCCTTAAAGTGCCTTAGCTAAAAAACATGTACAGTACAACTTTCATTTTGTTGATCTGTATATCATGCATGCAGTGTAAGTTAAGGTTTTTTTCTCCACTCTTGAGAGCCACCGTCTATTTCTGGAATTAATTAAAGAAAAGCTGCATTGCATTGCCTTGCTTGAATAATAACGTTTTTGACAGCCTGGATTCATCGTGATAGATGACAAAGTCTTTAAGTTTCAAGTCTGCTTGTACTGTACACGTAGGCTACACTGGAACAGATGCAAAAGAAAACCAATTAAAAAACAAAAAAGGTATTTGAATGCGTATTTACTCGGAAAGCAATATACTTATATAATGCAGATGTGGGTTCATTTTGAATTGCAAAACATTGACAACCGCTTTTGAAACAACATATAACATAATATCCATGGTCAGCAACCTTTCAATAGAGTCTGGAGCTGCAAAACATATTGAAGCACTGATGATTAAGTCTCAATGACCCAATCAACTTTACTTATAGGTGTAAATGAGCCTTTATTTAAATGGCTTACCACATGTGACTCCTCTGCAGTTGGCTATCTATGATTATTTGGTACTTAAACCTCGCACTTCCACCATGGTTTGTTGCATTTGCCAGTCTCTGCTTTCCGTAGCAGTTCTGAAATTGCTCTCTCACTCTCTTTCTTTCCTAGCCAGATCCTTTTTAGCCAATGGATAGCGCTTGCTCTGGAAATGTCTTTAAATATTACTTTTTTTCGTTCTTTTTCTTCTTTTGCTTATGTCGTAGACTTACGCTATGAAGAACATTTTATTTGATCTAATACTTTTTTTTTCATTTGGTGAACAGGTTTAACATTTTTACAATTGGAAAATATCTATGTATAAGAAGATGATGAATACACATTAAATTGTTAGGAAATAACCATTGTTCAAGTCCATATCATTAATGAGTTAATTTCACATGTCAGGCAAAGAAAGCTTTGTATCAAAGTTTGCGCACTCCATGGAAATGGTCTTTTAGCAAAGTTGGCTTTCAGTTGTAAGTGAACTACAGGCATGGGACACGCCCAGTCAGTATGACTTGAATACACAGTGACAGCAGCAGCAACATTTTTGTGATGTGAAGTTTTAGACTTTTGATAAATAGACAGATACATTCAAAACCATTGATTATGGTGCTTAAAACTTGCCTCAATTATTGAAAATGTATCATTACAGCGCATTACCGGTTGGGACCTAAGTTTGGAATTTGTTTTATGAGACATTTGAAGTTGAATGAAATCGAATGAGACAAAGAGGTCAGGCACAATCGGATGAGGTTCACACGTTGTTGTTGCAAATCATGGTAACCTGGATGCAGTCCAGCCACAATGAAAGAGGAGGAAACAGATGGAGAGGGCGAGCGGGGCAAAATAATTCAAACTAAGACGTAAATGAGACAAGATGCTTGAGTGGATGAGTGGGAATGAACAGAGACATCCTCTCCGGTCTTTAAATTGTAATGTAAAATAAATATGTTAAGAGAGAAAAGTGTAAGTTAGCCGATGGCTGGTCCAACCACCTTGTATGTGGAACATTCCTTTCCAATCTCCTCCTTGCTGCATGTTATCAGAGGCTATTTTAGACTGTCACAGTTGGGTAAGGCCTGGTGTCATACTGTCATTTTTCACTGGAACTTTAGAGCTAAACACCAGATACATTGCATACACTGGTTCTGATTAAATAAGACAGTGTTCAGTGTCAGTTTTAATAAAGTTGGCCTTCCAGATTTGTAGATGTCATTGACCTGGGACACAAGGGTAGAATGAAACAATAGGTTGTGGGCTGGGCTAGTCAAGCCAGTGACAACAAAAGGTCAATAGAACTCAGGAAATCCCGGACAGACTACTATGTGACTAAAAGTGATGGTGTCCCATTTGGCGAGTGCCTGACACCTTAGACAATGTAATGTCTTTGCAATTCATTCATACATAATATTATCTGTCCGCCTTGTAAATTTAATTCACATTTAGGTTCAAGAAAGCTTCTAAAACTAGAATTGTGTACCCAGTTTGACTTAAGGTACGAGGTTTGATGAGAGGAGATGGCAGTTAACCCTGACATTTCTGGTGTTCACTTAACTTGACCTGCGTACCAGAAAAACTGAAGAGTGGTGCTAGTTGTTGGTTGGTTGGTTGGTTGGTTGGTTGGTCTGTCTGCCTGTGTCTGTAGTACCATCTAAGTACTGATCAGGTTGCCCTCTCCAGGGGAGGATTTCAAATGGTTTTGGTGAGCTTACCATCTGGCCAGTCCCAAAGCTAGGTCAGAATATCCCCACAAAAAGTTCAAGACATGAACTCTTCAGCAGATTGCCATGAAACCTTTATAACATTCATGCACAAGAGAGGATGCACCTTCTCCTCTCCAAGTGCTTTCTAAATCACTCAGGGTCAGTTGGAGATTTTTGGAAATTAACTTTCTTCCAGAGAGCTAGATGAGTAGGTAGCACGATCCACCAACTAGATTCTCCAGTTGGTTCTTAGCAGGAAAACACTTGAATGAGTGAGCAGTTGATGTGCTGTTGGGTGGTTTTCCTTTAGAAAGTGTCCACAAAGGTTCCCTGATGCATATCTTAATTTTGATAAAGTGCAAACCTTTTAGATATTTTGCTTCAAGGATTTTCAATATATGTTTGTTTCATTTTACACTTTGGTATTTTGGAGTGTGATTACATATTGCAGAGCAATAAGACTCTGGGCTAGTGTTGGAGACCAAAGTGTACATGTGGTTGTTTTTTGGATGACATGGGACAAGGACTGGAGCTTGAGTAGAAGATGAATTTGAGTGACAAAGATAGAAAGTATTTAGAAAATATGGTTTTGAGAAAGGCTTGGCTGGGTACTGAATGGTTCATGGTGAAAAGGAGGAGCCACACACATAAATCAGTGTGAGGCTGTTTATTTTTTGGAAGCCAAAAAGAAAACATCTTTGGAAGATGAGTTTAACCACAGTCACATTTTGTGAGAAGAAGTGTTGCTTAAAAACATTCCAAAACTTCAGAAAACACATTCTGCATTTCCCATTGCAGAATCATGGATGTTCTAATGAGAGTGTGTTGTTGTTGCCATTGACTATGTGTCTTAGTCGTTACTATTCTAAAGTTGAGATTTAAAGTATTTTATTAAGCGATCTTCTGTAAACAGCTAAAATACATATCTAAAGTAGAATTGAGACTTCTCCTGACACCCTAAATGAAAGGTCTGGCTATTTTGGATCCATGGGATCAAATAAAGGAGAGTTTCAAGAGATTAAGTATCCTGGACCATCAACAAGATGGATTGCTATTTCAGAGAGATGCACAGTTAAAAGTTTTAAGGGTTTCCATGATTAGAACTAGTTTGTGTGATGTGTTGTCCAAACAAGTTGTTATTCAGAAGTGTGCATAGTTTTTTGAAACAGGCACAAATTGTAAACATATTGTATAGACAGTCTGCTCAAATTCATAGTATAGCACTTGGCTTTCATGAAAAGTTAACAACTAAGTACTTGTGTCAAGAATACAAAGAGAGAGCTAGAGAAAGACATTCATTACTGTCTCCTTCTCATCATGGAGTGAAGTGGTTGTGAATGTTGGATTGTCGCTTTTTGTAAAGTTACCAAAATGGTCAGACACAATCTGTGGGAGTAGGGGGTTTTCTGAGCTATTTGACCTTCTGACAAGATGTTCTGAGCAAGTATACTGGCAGTTTAAGCATTAGGATGCAATCTATTGGCAATGGTTTGTATTTGAAAAACATTTCAAGACTCCTTTTCACCCACAAACCAACACTATCAACAGAATTAGACAACATATGACTTGGGTTTTAATAGTGCACTGGCTCAAGTTATGGAGTTCTGACACCTGACTGAGTTTAGAATATGGTCTATCGATTGTTCTTGCAGCAGAATGAACTGGATTACAATCAACCTTCATTGTACTGTAGTTGCAGTGGGTGGCATAGAGGGGGCTTGTTTATTCCAGCTACTTGTGCTAATGATTTACCAGTTAGGTTAGCTAGTGGTTAGGACCTGAAGATAAGTAAGGGATAATGTATTGCGAACGGACAATGAGGTCCCAACTCAGTATCACCATCTAAAACCAGACAATTGCCTTCCAAAAACAGGTGGTGATGGAGTTCAAGGAACCGTTGAGGCACACAGCTTAAGGGGATGCGTCTATACTATTTGGAGTTATGGTTCCTAACCAATGTTACATTTCATGAAGTCTTCATCCTCTAGAGCTCATGTGATAATAAGGGATAAGGAGGATGTGGTCCATGTGCCATTTGGCTGTCCAGTGCTTACAAACACACATAAAGTGGTTATGTGAGACAGAAACAATGACTATTGTCCCCCAATGCTACACAGTGCAATGGATCATCATCCACAGCACATTGTATAGCAGATGGCATATAACAGGTACAACACCTGATATTCACTCAGAGGAAATAAAACTGGATAAGAACATGAAACCCTCGTTATTGCCTCTACACTGTAACAGTCCAGATCAGAGCAGGAGAGAAAGACAGCTCTACTTATGCTGAGAGGCACGAGGGACAGGGCACAGAGATAAAGCACCGCAAATAACAACCACTCTGACAGAACACTCAATACACAGTGTGTTATAGAGAATGAGAGACACACTACAGACCAAAACAAATTAAAGAGCACCGGGAGGAAATACTTCAGTAGAGTTGTTATCAGCTCTCAAATCAAACAGCTTAAGAAATTAGTAGAAGTGCCTCAAACAGCTTAACAGTGTTATCCAGCCTGCTGCTTCAATTCACTAATAGAAAATATATAACTAGTACAACTAGATGAATATTAATTTAGCAGAACTTCACATTATAGGTAACAGTGTATGGTCACAGTGAGACCAATACGCGGCCCAGTCATATACTAGGTCTGGACCTAGTCTTGTTTTTACCTGATACTTGAGCAAGGTACTTTTCATAACCATCCCAACCTTAGAAGTCTTATCTGATCCAACTTACACAGCACGCTGTTGGAATGATTTTAAGCACCAGCTGACAAAATATATTTTCTTATCTTTGATAAAATGACAGGGTGCACAGATTTCATTGTCCATTACGGAAGTAACTACCTATTGATATTATATATAGAGGGACATGGACGGTACATTTTATAATCTAACCCCAATCTGTCTGCACATAGAGTATGAAGAACAAAGTAGATTATTCCTATCTTAAAATTTAATTTTGACAAGATACTTCTATTTGGGATCATGCAAATAGTAATGTCTGATGTTTTGAATGGTTCTTCTAAGTTTTAAAACGTATGCTTTTCTAATGGGCTGAAGCGATGTTGTATGGCCAACACCTAAATAACAAAACAGTCCCTAGCTGTTCCTGTCCTGACGTGACCTGATTTCTATCTTGTACCCCATGCAATGGGGTTGGCCATAAACTCAAGTCGCAGTGGAGTGACCTGTTGACAAAAAACAACTTCACTGCATGCATGGACATTCTTGGATGCTATTGATTTATTTTTCCATTATGGTAGACAGTATGGATGAACTTGAAACCGTGCATTAATAATTTGTGAAACTCCTGAATGAGGTGGAGATAAGGTTTGAAAATAGTACAACATTCCTTCAAACAGTGAAGCATTCAAATCCAATATGAAGTGGCGATTGTGCCGAAAAACAAAAAAAAAGGATAATTATAGCTTATGTGTCTATTTGGTTTTCCACACACATATGCTGTGTGTGTTGTGTTTATTGTGTTGGATTGTGAATGTATGAGCGTACCTTCCCTTCCCTGGTGATGCTAATGTTCAGGCATGCAGCCCAGCTCCCCTCCCAGAACCTTCTCCTCCCACCTTCCTGCCACCCTGCTGGACTGGATACCGTGTTGTTTTTTTCTTAAAGTCATTTACCTCAGGCAACCCACTTTAACCCTTCCTCGCTCTGATCAACGAGTAGGAGCTCACTTATGTTTCACAGTGTAATTTGTTCGTTAAAGTAGCTCCGAGGAACGTTTAAATATTTCTGAAAAAGCCAAATTTTTCCTCTGATGATCATAAATTACTAACAGCAAATGAGACCATCAGAATGCTATTTTTATATTTTTTTAATGCCCTTGTCCAGGTAGGCTACTCTCACCCAGGAACGTCATACAAACACTAAAGAACTTTCCATTTTATACCTACTGTACATCCTGTGTGTTTTACCTACATGGGCGCGCCCCCCTATACTGGACATTGATTGGTTTGTAGTTGGCCGTGCATCTGCCGTCTTTGTTTGTATTCGGTGTATAGCCTTCATCAGTTTGAATGAATGAATAAAGAAACATTTATAAACACATTCATTTCCTGCAGCGCAGTTTGCCAGCAAACGCACACCTCACGCTTCGAGTATAGGGCAAGTATTTAAAAAATAATTTCCCGTCTCCCGTCAGCAACCCCCCCACGCCCCCTCCTACAGTTCCCCCGTCAGCTCTCATTTTGCCTCTCTGTGACTGGCGATAGCCGGTCAGCACTTCCTGTAATTGGTCCGAAAGTCCAAACCATTCAAAAACTGCCCTCACACTGGACACTGAGCAAACCATGGCTCAGTATAGTACAGTGTGCAATCAACTTGATAAGGCTCCTTCATCAACATGTCTTTATGTTTGTGTACATTATTTCCATCTGTAAGAAATTAACTGAATCCATGTGCAACAGCAGTTCTACCCTATCACTATTATGCAAATACCTCTTAATGTGAAAACTACCCTACACATGCAGCTGCTGCTGCTGCAGCGCTGCTTCTAAAAGCCCTGTCTTTCTTCAAAGAGTTTTCATAGATAATTCCCATTAATATGAAGTTGTTACATGTCATTTTATGATGCATATGATTAATATTGAGTTTCAACAGTAATTTGTGTGCCACACTCTCTTTTTTTCTCTCCACATTTTCGCTTGTGGGAATTTTTATTTTGAAAGAGACAAAATCGTGAACCTACAGTGAATGCTGCTGGTATGACTCTTAACAGAGTATTTCTCTATCAGTTAAAGCAGAGAGACCCAAGAAAGACGCGAGTCTCTCCGAAAAAATAGGCGAGCCTCCTGAGGTGAAGTGGAGCGTCCCTGCAGACGGCTGTTAAATCCATGTCATAGCAGCTGATCTTTATTTGAATCATTGCATTATGTTCACAAGCAGAATGAATGATCTGATACAACAGACTTTGAACTAACCTTTGTAATGTCTGCTTTCTGATTCTCTTCTATGAACCTTGTACATTCCACTCAGTAACGCACTGCATATTTAGGGGGGTAAAATCAACATTTGAACACTGTGTGTCAAGTTATTTTTGTTGTTAATGATTTCATCCATTTTCTATTATTTTGTCCTTTCTTTCCTAAAACCTGCTGATCCCAGGTCTGTGGGGGATCCGTAAAGCCACCCTCCCCAATGATTTGTTATTATTTTCTCTTTCTTAAAAAAATATACTATTTGGGTATTGTTTTTATTTATTTACCAGCACTAGCAGCCTGTTCCAACAGACCACAGCTCAGGGTACTCTGCTTTTGAACCTTGGTCAATGCATCAGAAAATCTGCTGACATTGAAATGACAGATGGCAGCATGTCTATGGCAAGCCCTTTGAACATTTACTGTATTGGCAAGGACTACATGATACCATATGCATCACAATACATGGCTCACGGTAAAATATATTATGGTATTCCACATAGTTCAATGAAAATGTTATAAAACAGAACTGAAAAATATCTAGGATACATCACATTATATTGATAGTTAAGTGCAAACTTTAATTCAAATTCGAAACCCAGCAATACAGGTAAATAACTGTACTGCTACATCTACATGAGCAGAGGTTGTTGTTCCCAACCTGTATAAAAATATCATGATATTTTGTGGTATCTGTATTTTAGCACAGCCCTAGTATCATACATTAAAATATTAATATAATCCAGCCTTCTGTCATGATATAACCATTGGTAAGCGCATAACACAACTAATTGTATAATTTATACAAGTTCTGCCTCACAAAGAGATACATTACTGTCTTCTTATCAGGCTAAATTGTACATCTCTTCAGAATTGATAGGTTTAATCATGGTAAACACAACACCATGATGACTCTGGGGTTTTGAAGCCATGTCTCCATCACGATGAGAGTTCACACATAAAGATACAAAGTACCCTGATGTTGGCAGTCCCGGGGCCCCTCATAAAGTCGTAGTTCTATGGGTATCTTGTGCTGGGCCCCTAATTTACATACTGTGCTCTGACTGGACAGTTTGTTTTTCTCTGTTGCAGCTGCCGTACTACGCACAGAAAGTTGTTCATTTCCCTTTTTCCCCTGGTGGGCTTAGTCGTAACTCTTAGTTCAACAATAGAGAAGGAGCTGGAGAGACTGATCTCGCTCTGCAGTCCTGTATCTGCGCTGAAAAGAATCCTTATTTGACTAGTGCAGCAGAGTAGTAAACAACTCTGTTCTGTGGGAAACTACTTGCTCTTGCCTGGTTGATGTTTACTTGGTAGCAGATGACATTTATATAAGTTTATATTTTCTTAACTTTAACCCTTGTTTGGTATTTTTTAAATAAAAACCCGGGCTGCAACACTAGGTCACTTTCACAATGAACAAGATACCATCAATGTTCTAAAGTTTGTTTGTGAACTGCTCGTGTTTGTAAAATGTAATGGGCAGACACATAGTGCCCTCTCTACAGTACATACACCAACTTGTGTTTACCTTTGATTACATTATACTTTCAAATCTCACTATTTGCTATGCTTTACGGACCAATCTGTATCCATTTAACACATACATACACACACACACACACACACACCCATGCTCGCACTCACAACTAAAATTCCCTACCCTCTGTCCGTTTACAATCTTTGTTGTCTCACTCTATACATTTATGGACTTATGCATAATAACTCATGAACCTATGGACAGTGGATGGTGTGTCACTGAATGTTAAATCCCCTGTTATGTTAAAGCATCTATAAAAACAAAACCACATTTGCAGCTTTAATGGTTTCTTTCATTCTGAATATACACATTTTTGGACAGATTGGCTTTCTGATCAAAACATATTTTTTTTCTGTCTTCGGTTTGTCTAGACTACAGTGTCCCTGAGGCTAGGAGCTATTCCCACACCCATGGTTACAGTTCCAGATCCATGATACATACTCCCAGCCGCGTCATGTCTGTAAGTATCAACTGCTAGTAATGCATTACACTATATTACTTTACATTTCTGTTATTGCAATTAATTGTTCAAAGATTATTCTGGTTTACTATAACTTTTTTCTTTTCAAAAAAGTCAGTCTAATGCATTGAACCATTCCAATTATTTTGTCGAATGAAAAAAGGGGCTAAACATCACAGCATTTCCCTAGTTAAGTTATCGTAAAGTATTGAGACCAACACCAATATACACTGATACTTGGTATTTAGGTTTTTAATTAAGGTTTAAACATAGGCTTACTGAAATCCGCCTGTAAAAAACTAGTTTGTTTATTGAATGTTGAACGTCTAAACGTTCTACGTCATCAGGTCTCTAAAACGCCCACATCCCGACATGGCAGAAATTCAGTCCAAACTACAGAAATAAGACTAAGGTTGTAATCAGTTCTAATTGTAATTTAACTACAGTATCAAGTTTTCTTTAAAATAGTAAGGCAGTGATCATGAATCTTCATTACTTGACCAGAGACCTGTGTGTCCACTTGAAAGCAATGAGTCAGTATTGTTTGTGAATAATGTTTCCTGTCTGGTCCAATTGTCTCTGAGAAGGAACATTTTGACTTTAAGTATCCTGCTTACCGGTTCTGAAGGAAAAATGTAAACAGGACGTTTGTCTCTTTTCTTCAAACTGCCCAGTCAAACAATGCAAAGGCAACAGAAAGCTTCCTGCAGCTTACAGTAGCCAGGCTTTGATTAAGGAAAGAAGGAAAAACTCTTGAATGTGGAACATCTTACGCCACCTGTCCAGGACCATTAAACTCCCTTGGTCACTGTTTCTTGTACAACTGTTGAGAAAACATGGCAGTGATTTTTTTTTCTCTTTTTTTGTTGTTGAAAAATGTGTCTTATACAGTAATTTCTTAAATCTAGGAAAAGGGGCACATATCTTTGCCTGCTGGCTGCCATTGATGTAGGTTTAATTTCAACAAATTAATTGTGAACTGGTTTTCTTTTCGTTTTTTACCTGTTTTGTGGAGAATGGGGTTGTCTTTCAGTGTTTTGTTTTTTGTTTTTTTGTGGGCAAAAGTACCTCTAATACATATTGAGGGTGACACATCGTCTGAATCCCCCCCAAAATCTAGCCAAATGCCCATTGCTAACTTGTGATTTGTCCCTGCAGGTGCCAACAGTACCCCTCCCCTCCTCTGGTTTCTCCTCTCGCTCTACTGTGGAAAGCAGTTCAAATACGAGGACTAAAGCGGCCAGGACGTTCCAGTGCAGCGTGAACACCTCCCAGTCACAAGCCAAAAGCCGGCGCTCAAAGTCACTTTGCCAGGCGGACCAGGAGGCCTTTCTCTCCACCGTGTTGGTTCCTACAGAGAAGACCTCTTTCCAGATCAGTGTTCCCCCAGCCGGCAGCCTACGGCGCAGCCTGAGTGGAACGCTGGCCCGGGACCAAGGCTACTGGCAGGAGCAAGAGCTGCCCTGTCAGTACACCTACAAAGGCCCCTCCCACCGCACCATCAGCCGCATCACCAACAGACAGCAGCACTACCAGCAGCAGAGCAATGGCTCCTTTGGCCAGGAGGGCTGGGTGGGCACAGGCAGAGGGGTGGTCCCCATGGCGGGGGACGGCTGGGGGACACAGTGGCAGCAGCATATGTCGAGGGCCAACCACGTCACGGGGACAGGGCAGGTATACCAAGCCCCTATCCACCGGGCCGCGTCGCTCCGCAGTTTGAGGAGTGTCGGGAAAGGAGTGGATGTCTTTGATGGAGCGTCATTACACAGCAACAACCTACTGGAAGAGTGAGCCACAGTATTCACTTCACGTCTTTACTATGTGCTGCTAAAATGTCAGGGCCACCATTGTTTTGGATCCATTCTGTTTTGTAACTTTGTCAGAAGTTACTTGAAGAGTTCATGTTGACACATAGGACTGCTATCATACAGAAGTCTCCTGCAGAATGAGAGGTGATGGGTGATGTCATTGTGTTAGACTCAGTGTCAGAAAAATATTTAACTTTCCATCTATTATCAACAGATTGAGCAATGATGGAAAAATAAAGTCAAAGTCACTGTTTTTATGCAGCTTCGAACCTGTGTGTGTGTGTGTGTGCGTGTGCTTCTGTGTCTGTGTTTATCTAGGGTGCAGGGTCTGGACATGCCCACAGCTGTCCGATACCTGTGTGAGCCAGATACTGCCTTGCAAGTTCTGGGAGCCGCATATGTGCAACACCAGTGTTACCATAGCAGCGCTGCCAAAAACCAGGTAACAGCAGCTTGCACTTGGTTGTATTTTTCACCAGCACTTCTTCTACATACGTGTGTATTCATTTACAGTAGGGGAGAGTGGCCTAAGTTGTGCCGGTGGGGAAGTTGTGCCACCCCTTGTTTCTAGAAAACCGTGGAAGAAATTGAAAAGGTGACCACATATTTAAGAAGAGCCATCCATTTGACTCATCCTGTTAAGAAGGGAGACACAAGTAATAAGATTAAAGCACATTTAAGCTAAAAAAAACCGTTTTTTGCCTTTCAAAATAAAATTACCATGATCAAGGTTTTTTGATTATTGTGTCCGAACAATTATAGACAAGTTTGAAAACATTTGACACATGTTTTAGTGCTTTATTATGCTACACTTTGAGTCTATACAGTTAGCACGATGCCAGCCCTAAACTGCTGCATCATGCCTATTATCCAAAATTCTGGGGTTGGGGTGATTTGTGCCAAAGGGCCTAGGTGAGTTATAAGTAAGTAAGTAAGTAAGTAAGTAAAATGTATTTATAAAAGCACATTTATGACAGTTTGCACTGTCCAAAGTGTTGCACATAGTGCATTCAGTAGGTAAACAATGAAGGTAAAATAGCAATAACAAATAAAAGACATAAAGCCCATACATCCACAAATATAAACAAAGATAGTAGTGCAGAGGTAAGATAGTTAATGGGGAGGAAAAACCAGGGTGTACAGATGGGTTTTGAGCCTTGATTTAAAGGCAGAAATGGAGGGGGAATCACATTTGTCAGGTGGCAGTCACAAGCACGGAGCAACTAGTGGAAAGTACATTTCTGAGAGTTGTGCCAGTGGCATGGCTGTATACGCTGGTCACCAAAAAGAAAGATTGTCTACAGTAGCTCAGAAGAGACTGACATCTCCATTCCACTTAACGACACCACAGATGAGAGTTCAGATGGCCAGAAAGACGATAATGGTGACTTTGTCATTGTGAGCTTTGCACCACCTCTATCTGCTAGGCCTTGTTTAAGAAAATTGACCTTCAATCTTTGTAAAATATTTACTTTAAATAAACCTTAAATAAGTAATTGTCTTATGGATTTGTCTTGCATTACAGTTTATGAGATATATATCAATGGCACAATTCACCCCATGGTATTCTCTCTTGTGGCACAACTTAAACCACACCGGGGGCAAGTTGTGCCACAAGACAACTTTTTTTCCGAAAGCTATATTTCTTAAACAATTTATTCCAGATCCAAAGTTTTTATTGCCAGGGATGCACAACATCCTGAAATATATGTACATATTTGAGTTGGAGACATAACTGTCAAGGCCTCACTTTAAAATCACTTTGAGTAAAAAGTAGAACAACTTAGGCCACTCTCCCCTATATTGTGTATGTGGTTCCTGAACCTCTATCTCTCTCAGGTCCGCACTCTGCATGGCATTCCAGCGCTGGTTCAGCTTTTTAACAGTGACAATCAGGAAGTGCAGCGCTATGCCACTGGTGCCACCAGGAACCTCATCTATGAGAACGCTGAGAACAAGGCGGCACTGGTTGATGCTGGTGGAGTGATGCAGCTGGTCAGCATCCTGGACAACCCCGATGAGGACCTACGGAAAACCATCACGGGTAGGAAGACTCTTGCTTTCACACTGGTTTGAAACCTGCTCATAAGCTCATGTTCATGCATTTAATTTAATTTATTCATATAATCAGGTTGATGTTAAAGATTAATATTCTTCTGGTATAACGTTTTTTTTAAATAGTTTTTAGTCCTTTTCTTTTCCTACCCTAAGCCTTAATAAATTATATTGGTTTTTGTCTGTGTTTAACCATGTAAAGTGACTTTTGGCGCTTTTCCACCGCACATGTAGCTCGACTCGACTCGACTCAACTCGACTCGACTCAACTTGGTTTGGTAGCAGCACGGGTCGTTTTCCACCGCAAATAGTACCTGCTGAACGTGGGCGGGGTCGTCGTAAGGGGCTGAAAGCCTACTCCGGAGCAAAGTAGCAAAGCAGAAATTACGAGCAGTTGTTGCACTATTAACTGAACCAACCGCCAAAAACACGGATGAAAAATGTTTAAGAAATACCCCCCTTGTATCTGTTTGCTAAAAGAAGTAGAAGAATATTGCTACGGGCCATTAAAAGGGATGGTTGTTGTCCCGATGTGTGACTCTGCCACACAGTCAGCTGTAGGGATGCGTCACGTACATCCCTATGCACGTAAACACGGGCATGATAAAGTTGACTGTTTCGTGCTTGTTTCAGGATACGTGTTTTCAAATGCAAGCCGTGTCTCAGCCTGAATATTTTATTGAGGTAGTCAGTGCAGTCCGAGGCTTGTAATGTAATCGCTCGCTATCATGTCTGTCCCAGCTGGCTACTATTTAGCCTAGCTGCTAGCTGCCCTACATGTCTCCTCTCGTATGTAAGTAACTTCCCCAACAACCAACACTGGGTGAGCTTAGCGAATATATGGAAAATAAATTCGGATCTGTGATGCAAATCAAATGAAAGAGAGACAGAGTAGGCTGCACGCAGCGTAAATTCACTCAAAAGTCCCGGAGAGTTGGGGAGAATAAACAACAGAATGAAGCCGGTAGTCTCTGGCCACTGATAGGCCAGACAATAGTCTCTGGCCAATCAGTGGCCGGCCGTCTGCCGACGTCATATACCGCGATACCAAAAAAGCAGCCGCTACGTGGTACCAGGTACCATGAAATTGCGGTGGAAAAGCCAAAAATGCGAGTCGAGTCGAGTCGAGCTGATACCATGCGGTGGAAAAGCGCCATTTGAGCACTGAGAAAAGTGCTATACAAATATTGTGTATTATTATTCATATTAATCTATATAATATTACTGGTTTGAATGACTTAGCATTGCAGGCAACATAATAAAACATAGCTGTGGCTGCAGGTGTCCTGTGGAATCTGTCCTCCAAAGACAACCTGAAGGAGAAGTTGTCCAAAGAAGCTTTATCAGACTTGGCAGAGAAAGTTCTGATTCCACTGTGCAACAGCATCCCGCTGAGCCCATCTGAGAGGGAGATCTTCAACAACACCACTGGCTGCCTTAGGTGACTCCACAGAAGACCCTGATCAAACCGTTACCCTGTGCCTTAAGCCTCTATTCCAATGAGCGGTTCGGTTTGTTGTGGCTCAGACACATTTATTTGCGTTTCCACTGTCAAAGGTTGGAGAGGGTACCTAAATAAGCGAACCGTGACACACCTAGTTTTGTCGCCCTTTCGTTGGAGCACCAAGCTGTTGCTGTCCCAATGTCAGAGGCAGCTTGTTCTACCAATGTGGAGCTAGGACAGCAAACAGTCATGATTTTGTGGAGCAGTAGCTGGGCCCCCTCATAGTGATAGAGTAGCAAGCTCATTGGTTTTAGGATAGGCCTGAGCCAATAAGAGGACAATATGAAGGTACCATTGTCTTGAATTAAATTGGAGCTGCTAGTGCAGGGCACTGAGGAGACGTGAACTGTGGGAGAACCTGGGCATGTAGAACAGCCTGGCTGCTGCACTCTGGATGAGTTTCAAATGTCAGTTGTTAAATGCAGGCAAGACTATTCAGGAGAGAGTTTGGGTAGTCTAGTAGGCCTTTCACACCAAAAAGAACCATGAGCCAGTTCCGGGCTGGTGCTGGGGCCAGTTCAAAACTGGTTACAGCCTTATCCCAGTTATGAACCGGTTGGTTTCACAACTACCAGAGCCAGCCATGGAGCCGGCAAGAGAGCAACATCATGACGTCACTGTAAACGTGTGTGTACGTCGCCCGACGCCGCTGCTCTTGTGGCTAACGCTAAAGCTACCTCTAGCTTTAAGCACAACAACAGCGGCGAATACTTTATTTTTACATGTCTCCGTTTGTGTGTGTGTGTGTGTGTGTGTGAGTGAGTGTGCGTCTCTCCGTTTGTCTGTGTGTGTGTCTCCGTTTGTCTGTGTCGCCCTGCTCGGCTCAGTGGGTTTACTTTCCTGTTACTTTTGTAACGGCTGGATCAAGAGGACACAGGCGCGGAGACAGTAACAGTTTTAAGAAGATTTATTTTGGAAGTGACCAGCAGGGGGTTAGGACCGTGATCCGGGGGGTCATGGGGCTCCAGGGAGAGAGCAACAGGGCAAGTCCAGGGAGCTGAGTGTGAGCAGGCTAGAGCAGGCAGGCAGAGGGGTCCGGGAGGAAGTGCTGGCGGGCGAGGGCTGGAGCTGGTGGCTGGAGTCAGGCCGGGAGAGCTGTGGCAGAAAAGACAGGAGTTAGCCAGGAAAAATGCAAAAAACGGAGCTGCAAACAGGTTAGCTTAGAGAGAGGACTGACTGTGTGGAAACAGAATCTACAATCTGGCAGTGTCTGGCAGGTAGGGCCGGGTATATGAAGAGCAGTTGATTGATGATTGATGGCAGCTGTGAATGCTGGTGATTGACTCCAGCACACCTGACTCCAACCCTGCAATAGACCAGCACATAGACAAGGGTAAAAGGGAAAAACAACACAAGGGCTTGAGGCCCAAGCAGGATCATAACAACTTCAAAATAAAAGCCAACTCACATTTGTCCAGTGAAATCCTAATGTGAAGCCAGTGAAATGCTTTTAATGTGAAGCCGCAGCCTTAATGCTCTATTTGTTTAACAGTAACTTAACTGCTGCGCACTGATCTAAAGATAGTGTTTTTTTAGTATAGAAAGCCGTGTCTCTGGCATTACCGGTGGTGACACAAGTTTATTTTGCTAAAAAAAAAGGCACATTGTCCCGCACAAACGTAGTCTTTGTCCCACATCTGGTGAATTGGGATCTGGTCACCCTACTTTGCAAACAGGACCCATACAGCGTATTTTCGCCGGTCAATTTGATCGCTACGTTCGGTAATTATGTTATGTTTACGTCTCGTAGTAGCGGTGTTTTTAAATATGGCGGGCATGAGGTTTGAGCTTTGAGTTGGTCTGGTTGGTCAGAATAATCCCTCCATGAAGGTAAGGATAACCCCGCCCCCTGCCCCTGGCGTAAAAGCAGTTCTTGATTTAGACCCTGCTCAATCCTGGTGTTTGAGTTGAACCGGTTTTTACAGGCCGGAGCCGGTTCTTTGGCATTGTGAAACCAAAACACTGTCTCTAGCTCTGAACTAGCCCAGAACCGGCTCCGATTTTGCTGCGATGTGAAAGGCCTATAGGTGAAAGTATGGATCAAAACCTGTGCCACCTCATGTGTGAAGAACTGCAAATCCTCCTGATGTTGTGAAACATGAATCTGCAGGACTGGGTTGTCACATAATTGACAGTTCAGTAATCTCAGCAGCAAAGGACAGCTGATTACCCAGTGTGACACCCTGGTGCCCTGCAGTTCAAGTTAGGGACACCTCACCAGCTCTCCATGGTAATGGAGAAGTCATGGACTTTAGAAATGCCTTCCCTAGAAGGAAGAACAGCTCGGTCTTGCATCGGAATGTTATTGAAAAAGTAAAGTTTTAAAGTGATGAGTGAGCTTTAATCAAAGTTTAATTTTAGTAAAACAGCCTTTCCTGGGTTTAAAATCTGTGTGTGTGTGTGTGTGTGTGTGTGTGTGTGTGTGTGTGTGTGTGTGTGTGTGTGTGTGTGTGTGTGTGTGTGTGTGTGCGTTTGTGTGTGTGTGTGTGTAGGAACTTGAGCTCAGTGAACGAGAGGACAAGACAAAAGATGAGAGCTACGCCAGGCCTGGTTGACTCTCTGGTGGCATACATCCAACAAGAAGAGGGGGCAGATGACAAGGTGGCTGGACATTTTTGTGTACACTATAAATAACGATTGTCTCATTTCAAAATCACGGTTGGTCATTATGACCACAGCACAACGCACTGGCAGGCCCTTTAACATGTCAGTAGCTGTGAGAAATAACCACCAGAGCAAGGCAAGGTCACATAGCAGAATACAGTGTTTCCCCCAGGAAATGTCTTAGTCAAGGTGGTCACTGTCTAGCCGCAGAGGAGGCGCGGTGCTCAGCGCCGCGGTGAAAATTTTGGAGGTATTTTGCTCAAAGATGCCAATGCGCACTAAAGAAATAGTTCTGTTTATTTGAATGACACTGACCTTAGAGTTGTGCAATTTTGTTTGCTATGTGCACATTTTGTGCAAACATGCAGACGGTACAAAATACAATTAAAGAAAAATTCTACTGTTTTGGTGCAATACCATGCAGACACACTAAATAAAAATAATGGACCATACACTTAAGATGTGTATGCACATCAAAGTGCTATTTAAAGTTCCTTTTTGGATGGGGGGCTGTTGTGAGATTATTGTGGACAATAGGCATACTGTGATGCGATTAATTCATATATGGTTATTATTAGCCTACTTGCTTGATTTCTTTTTAAAAACAGAGGTTATTGGTTGTTTTGGAACATGTATTTCCAAATTTAAAACATAAAAATAAGGCAGCATTTAAAATTCAGAAAAATAAATATTGTTGGCCTACACAAGCATGCTGTTTGAAAAATATTGTGTTTTCCCCTTAAAATGACTAAATGCATTTCAAAGACAGTTACAGTGTGCACTTCTGTAAACTTACTGAAAGGTGCCTGGGCCATCACTCTCATGCATGTATCAGAATTTTCTCTGCGCTGTATGAGCCGATAAGTTGTGTTGCCACGGTGATGTGGAGTCTTAAACTAGTCTAGCTTTGCAGAGAACCACACTGCGTTTATTATCGCCACCGGTTAAATGTCGGTTTGCTGCTGCTCGTTTACCCTCCCGCATACATGCTGTAGTCACGCGCAGCGCGGCACGGTCGCGCACGCTGAGTCCCCGACACAGAGCAGCTGATAGTCTGAGCAGAGTGAAACGCTTGGAGACATATGTGCACATTTATTTACCGCAAATCACGGCTATTCGTGCATTTCTGACCATGAAAAATCACACATCGCGCTTTCTAGTACATGAATTGTGCAGCACTAAAAATAAAAAAAATTAAAGATTTATTTTATTTTTTTTATTTTTTTTGATCGGTCAGTAGTCAAGGTGGGGGGCTGGTTTTGCTAAGGCGGCCGCCTTAACTATAAAGCGCTGGCGGAAATACTGGAATAGAACACTCAAGAGCATGATGTCACCTTTAACAACATATTAAGGACAAGGTTTGTCTTGAGTTATTCTTCTTGTTAACAAATCCCAAGACCAAAGCCAATACATTACATTATTTAATATTAATTTGCGTCATTACATGTTATTGTATAACTAAATAGAAAGAAATTTAGTAAAAATGCTGTTCGAGGGCATTACTTTACTACTTAGTTGGAAATTTAATTTTAAACCCATTTAGATAATATCTGTACTTACTTAAATAATTTTTTCCATGTTTTAATCCATAACACTTCAAGTCGTCACTTAATATTTTATTTCAGTTCATTAGGATATCAGTTTTGTGCTTTATTATGGTCATGACATTACTCATCACCAGCTATGTTGTTATGCCAATGTAACTTGGCTTCTTTTTCAGGAGTTGTTTCAGGGGTTATTTGGTCAAGCTGTTTATACAGTATGAGCTATTTCCTTTGATCAAATCTCTGTATTGCCATTTACCAAACTGTTAACATCTCTCCCCTACCCCTGTGCCGATTTGAGGTTGAAAAAAACAAAAGTGAAAAGAAAGAAATGTGTTAATGTTAAACATTGAAGGTGCAGTCAGTGACTGTGAGTGAACACTTTGTAGTATAGCTTTTCACGATCCGCTACCTACTACAGCGACTATGTGCCTTAATCAAAGCTAAAGATGGTCCAACTAAATATTTGAAGTGTTACTTTTTTTCTTTTCCGCTGGGCAGTGTATAAACAAAAGGGGGCCTAATGTAGCTTACAACATGCCAGTTTACAGAGCCTAGGCTGTTTATTAAGACTGGATTTTTTTCAGCACACAGAGAATGGAAAGGTAGTGAATAGTGAGGGAATATTTTTACTGATTTTGACAAAAAGTGATTTTGACAACAATCATTCCCCAGAATCGCTGTCTTCACCTTTAATGAACAACATACATTGTTTCAGTATAGTTAGGTAGTTTGTGTCACTGCTTTCCATACAAATTGTGACATTCCCCCGTCCTCTTGTCACATTCCCCCATGTCTCTCCCCTCTCTGTCTCTCTTCATGTTCAGGGTTTGGAGAATTCATTGTGTGTGATGAGGAACCTGTCCTATCAGCTGTACACGGAGCTTCCTGCCTCAGTCAGAACCCGTCTGGACGGCCCAACCAGAGCCTCTGCAACCAGGGAGGCCGAACCCCTCGGCTGCTTTACTATGCATAGCAAGAAAAATGCTGAGGTAAGATTTATACATTCATAAAGATTCCTTCCTATCACCAAGTATTAGAACCCCTTTAACACTGGCCAAAAAACCTGCTTAAACCCTCCAACATCCTGCTTTTGTCTGCAGTATGAACGTGTGTACTCGGCATTCACTCCCGGGTCAAATGACTCTGCAGTTGACAAGAGTATTTATCGGCTTCACATCTGATCGACATTGATGGGTTTAACATGCTAATTTGCATGATGACGTAGGCACCAATGTCTGCATTGTTATGTAGGCTAGGCCGTTACTGTGCTGATGCAAGTCACACAACACATTATTTGTGTTTGGTAAGAATATATATTTATTTGTATTTCTTTATTAATAGTTGCTGCACGTTCAGATCAGACAGACAACCTCAGGTTAGTTCATTTTCGCTTCAGGTCGCGTTGCTGTGAGACGCAGCGGTGCGAGCCCCGGTGCGAGCCCCGGTGCAACAGCTTCAGAGAATAAAATGAGAGTTGTGCGAATACATTTTTTTATTTTTAGCTGGTTTACCCGAGTGTAAAAATCCTGTGTCTACACAGTCATTTTGGTAGCTTAGTCCTACCAGACCATCGTACTTCATTTCATTTGTACAGAAGGTCTGGAATCGTTCAATTGACAAACGTATTCACTTGAAGACGGGTGTCTGTTGAAGTTTAAAACTATTGGATCTGCCGAGTGCCAATCTGGATCTGCCAACCTATCGCATAACGTTTGGTCGTGACGTATGTCATGCACCGGTTTCTGAGCCACTCCCTCTGTTTGCTGATTGGACCGGCAAAAATCTGTCCGGAGAAAATCTAAGAATATACCGCATACCCAGACTGACTACCGAAGGGAAATGAAAATTGAGCGGAAGTAGGTAGGTAGGCGGGCGGTGCCAGGCTATCATTTGCAATTTTACCATAACTTATTTGATTCAGTCTTTTGGTTTTCATCAACATTTTGTTCATTAGCAGCAGGCTGCTGCTGCTATTTCGTCCTGCTTCAAGGACGAAATAGACCCCACCCTACAGTACCTGCCCAGCACCAAATAACAGACAGAATTAGCAACTAGCTGGTGAATAGTGCAAAGCATTTAGCGCTGAAGAGCTAGATAGTTCAGGAGGTGAAGAAGACGTAAACGGAGCTAAAAGGAGAGTGACTGTGAGACTTATATTTCCAAAAGTTTATGGTGCTCTGTGTCTGCAAGTTGTGTCAACAGACAACTGTTTGCTAACATGGTTAAGGTTAAGTCCACTTTATCATCCCTGTGAGGGGCAATTAGTTTTCCAGCCAGCAGAGAATAAAAATAAAAGACAGCAATTCATACACAGGATAGTATTATAACATACAGATAAACATATTTAAAATGAGGGACAAATCCCATGTTCCTAATATTGTAAGAAACTGCCAAAAGGTAATATTGAGTCTATAGATAAAATTGAACGAGGTTGAATTAACCAACATGTATTGTAATGACCAAAAGGCAAACAACGTCTCACTGACACTAATGAGGAGGATGTTATCTGGATTGCAGTACACAGGCCTGGTCTGGTTTTGGGAGCAGTGGTCTAGATGTGTTAAATGTCACTTAGGTTGGGATGGGTCAGTGTGGACCTCAAGCAGTTCTGGTTTATGTTCATAGCAGAGGACATCTGGAACCAGCCCGGCATCTTCTTCACAAATGCTCACATTTCTGGGAACCTGCCCTGCTCAATGAGCCTCCACTCTAGTCAGGGTTAAGGGAGAGGAGGGTACAAGATACCCTGCGTTCCAAATCACATACTCTTTCTTTTTACTACACTACATACTCAAGTACAGAAGAGTTTTAGGGCCACAGGAGTGGAAAAAAAATCAGATAAGGAAGATTTTGTCTCATTATGATGAGAATTGTCAAGAATAATGAGGAATACTCTTAAAATGCTATTGGAGTTAGAGGGGCATGTATGTATTTGTAGCATACTACAATTGACATGCATGTATTGGGACACCCTAAATCTTTTTCTGGCATACTAAATAGTCGGGAAGTATGGGTATTGGAACGCAGGGATCGTCTTGTTGGGAAACTGTCCGTGACCTCACACAACACACCACATGCGAGATGCTAGGCAGTGAGAGGTTGTTATCTCAACCACAAAAGCCAAATATTCCAGTCAGAGAGGATCTGACAGTTCTGGCATCATTTGTCCCTTTTCAGACAAAAACAATATCCCTATCTGACTTTATTGTGGTGGATAATGTATGTGGAACAACAGGCTTTGGAGCAAATTAATTTAAAGGTGCACTATGTAACTTTGGGAGTGTCAGAGAAGTGGAAATATTCGGAGGTTTATTCTTATAACTGAATAAACAAACTTTCCTCAGGAAAATTGGATCCCTGGAAAAGCTGTTTGAAATTAGAAAGCATACTCAAAGGTTACTGGTTCACAGTGGTTGTTGTTGTTGTTGTTGTTAACAGCAGCAGGGCCCACAGTTTGGTTTGCAAACATATTTTAGTCTTACGTTTGGTTCCAAGGTGCCTCAAAATAATTTGGTTTTGATTTATGATGTTAGAATTACACACTACTAAGAATTAAATATAGATTAAATATATTTTGTAAACTTACTGGAGGCTCTGTAAATGTAAACAAATCCCCTTCCCCCAAAACTGCAAAGTGCACATTTAATTTTGTACATACTTTATTTTTTTATTTTAGGATAAAGCACATACATTTGAAACACCATTCAATAGTCTTAACCACGTTTATCTAAGTGTTTTCAAAAAGTATTTCATTTATGGAGCCTCATAAAAAGTCAACCTTGACCTGAAGCAGGCCAGGTATCACAGCCAGACTGAAGAGGCCCAGCAGATAGAAACCAGAGAAGGGTCCACAGGTCCACAGGGAGGATCAGCTAACAACTAGCAGATCACATTACTAATTTTGATAACAAGCAGTGAAAGCTAAGAGAGTAAACGTTAGGCCCCTTGTTGCGTGTTTGCTCGCACATTCACCTATAGAGTTTGTAGGGAAAGGATCTGTTTAACTATATGTATTGATTCATCATGTAACACCCGTGCTTAGAGCAGACCATTAGCTAGGTATGTCTCAGATCCAGGACCCATAATTACTTGAGCATCAATTGCAATGAAGATATATTCTGCCTATGCTTCCCATTATCTTGAGAGCCTCTATAATACCCACAGATGGACATTCCCCATAACAGTATGCTGATACTAGAGAAACCCTCTATCAGAAAAGTGATACAAGAAAATTATAATAATCTAAGCATAGTGTAGCTACAACAGAACATTGTGAATGTTACTATACACTAATGAATGGCTTTATTTCTCTTTCACCTTCTCCACTGCAGCGTAACCAGACTCAGTCCATACTGTCGGAGGCTTCCCGACAGCCCAAGGGGTCTGAGTGGCTGTGGCACCCTAAGGTGGTGGGGCTGTACAAGACTGTTCTGCAGAACAGCTGCAGCAGCTCCACCAGCAGGGAGGCTGCTATCGGAGCCCTGCAGAACATCACCGCAGGAGAGGCCAGGGTAGGTTCTAACTCAGTAGGGCCTGAAGTCAAAAGTCAAAATGATTTCTATAGCACATTTAAAAACAACATCAGGTGACCAAAGTGATGTACAATATACAATACAAAACAACATATAAGATACATGAAAAAAAAAAGTTAGGAGTGTCAAAGTCTCAACTTGTGTTAAACGCCAATGAAACAAAAGTGAGTCTTCAGCAACGTATTAAACTGTTCAACTTAACCATGGATCCAGGAAGTCCAGGAAGTGTCTTTGCTTTGGAATAAAACAATCACTAGTACCCAATCAACAGCACAAATCTCATGTGTGATGTGTGCCCCTCTCTGCCAGTGGTCTACAGTGCTGAGTGGAGTGGTGTTGGAGCAGGAGAGGATGCTGCCCATCCTTCTGGATCTGTTAGACACTAACAATGACGTGGAGCTGAGGCCTCTGACCGGCCTGCTGAGAAACCTGGCCAGACACTCCTCCAACAAGGACCACCTGGGTAAGATGCAAACTACAGCCTCCTTTCCACTGAGTGGTGCGGCTCGGCATGAATTTATCTGCGTTTCCACTGTCACAAGTTGGGTAGGTTCCCAAAAATAACCGAGCCAAGCCGCACTTGTTTTTGGGACCCTTCCATTTTGGGCACCAAGCCGTCCCAAAGGGGAGGAGTTCCACACTGCAGTCCTTTGATTGGTCGACAGAATCATTTCTGCAGTGAAGAGTCGTGTATAGCGAAACATTTTGGCGAGTTTCTTAGACTTAGATTCTTAGAAAACTGTTCACAGGCGTGAGTAGTCCTCCTCACGATGAGTTAAATGTACTTGATGCCGAGTGAGTCCATTATTGGACTGAAACTGAAACATAAAAGGGACAGCCCTGTTCAACCACTGCCCTGGCTCTGTCTCGTTACAGCTAAGAACACAGTGAACATTCTGGTGTCCAAGCTGCCCAGTGATGGCCTTGAGAAAAACCCATGCAGCGAGGTGTTGGTGAACATCTGTGGAGCGCTCAATAACCTGGTCATCTGCAGTTACCTGGCAGCCCGTGACATCTTGTACTTCAACGGCCTGCCCAAACTGATGGGCATCAAGACATCCCATGACAACAGGTAATTTTTATTTATTTTTATTTATTTAACTTTTATTTATCCTCGAGAGACCAATTGAGGGGTGATCCTCATTTTCAATGGTGTCGAGTTCAAACAAATTCCAAGGAAAAACAACAATGCATACACAATATTCAATGCAAATACATCAAATACACAACAACAGGTGAAGAGAAGAAAAAAACAAAAAGCAAAAAAACAATTGAAACATTTACATAGTGGTGAAGAGTGGCAGCAATTAAAATGAAATTAAATGGGTGAAAGTACAATATAGCCTAATTAAAACAGTTACAGGTAGAGTTTGGCAGATTTAAGATAGTTTGTTTAAATTGATTAAAGGATATGAAGGTATTTAGTTTAATTTGTTGCTGTAAGTTGTTCCAGGTGTCGGGGGCACTGAAGCTAAAAGCTGTCTTTCCCAGCTCAGACCGGGCTTGTGGGACATAAAGCATGAGCATGTCAGTGGAGCGGGTCTGATAAAGCCCATCTGAAATTTGCAACATTTCTGTTAAATAACGAGGAAGCTTCCCGGTCAAGGCTTTGTAAATAAAAATATGCCAATGTGCATCACGTCTCTCTTTAAGGGAGTACCACCCAACCTTTTCATATAAAAGACAATGGTGTGTGTCATAAGCATCTCCTGTGATGAACCTTAAAGCAGAGTGAAAAACAGAGTCCAGGAGTTTAAGACATGAATGAGATGCATGCCGGTAAACCACATCACCGTAATCAAGGACAGACATAAAAACTGCCTCAATAATCCTTTTCCTACTAAATAAAGGGAAGGTGGTTTTGTTCCTATAAAAATAGCCAATTTTTTGTCGTAGTCGACAAACAAGATTTTTTATATGGAAATTAAAAGTGAGTTTATCATCTAACCAGATGCCGAGATATTTGTACTCTGTGACTCTTTCAATTAAAAATCCATTCTTTGTAAAAACATTAAAATCATTCAAATTTGTAGTTCTTGCTCTGGAGAAACACATATATTTGGTTTTGTCTGTATTAAGAACAAGCCTGAGGTCTACTAGACAGTCCTGCAGGGTGTTAAAAGAGCTTTGTAGGTTCTCAATAGATTGGTGCACCGAATCGGAAATGCAATACAGTACTGTGTCGTCAGCATATAGATGGGCGTGACAGTTTTTTAGCGATGAAACAATGTTATTTATATAAATTGTGAAAAGAACTGGACCTAAAATTGAGCCCTGTGGGACACCATTTGTAACAGTTAAGAATTCAGATTGGTATCTTCCCAGTTTAACTGACTGCTGTCTATCAGAGAGATAATCCCTAAACCAGCTACATGCAGACTGATCAAAGCCAATGTCATAAAGCCTCTGTAAAAGCAAATGGTGGTCAACAGTATCAAAGGCCTTTGAAAGATCAATAAAAAGTGCTGCACAGTGCTTTTTCTTGTCTAATGCTGCAACAATGTTGTCTACAACCAAAGTCACAGCAGAGACAGTACTATGGCCTGCCCTAAAACCAGATTGGAATGGGCTCAAAATGGAAGCACTAGTTAGAAATGTTTTTAACTGATTATTAATAAGTGATTCTAGAATTTTTGCGAGGCATGGGAGTTTGGAAATTGGCCTGTAGTTATTAAGATCATTCTTGTCACCACCTTTATGTAAAGGAATTACATGAGCTATTTTCCAGATTTTAGGAACTATTCCAGAGGAGATGGAAAGATTAAAAATATGGGTAATTTGTTTTGATATTATATGTGTCGAAAGCTTGATGGCTGGGTGATGTCATCTGTGATATTTGAGTAGCATTGCATCTAGATGTAGTCACGGTGGTGAGATTTAATTGCCGGCGTCACTAAGTGTGCGCTGCATTTGATTTTAGTACGGGAAAGTCGCCCCAGACATCCATATCCAGTATAACTCTGCAAAACTGCAAATACAAGAGCTTTCATCTGTGGGTCATCTCCTCAATCGACATTTTTTTGACTCTCTATTTGACAGAAAGGAAATAACAGAACATTAACTAGGCTGGAAATCTAACAAGTACCACTTTAAGTTAAATAAAAAAAACAGTTAATCATCAATAATCTTACAGCAATGAAGACGGTTTTATTGCAACACAAATTTATCTTGGGAATTGGTCAATATTTGTTTAGGTCTTTCAGTTACACCAAAGCTGTGACCTCTTGTTTCCTGTTTGTCTTGACATATTCTGAAGGCAGCTCTGCTCTCCCCCCGGGACCGTTAGTCACACTCAAATATGAAAAAAAAACTTTTGCTAATTTGCGGGTCTTTAAGTGTGTTTATCGTGGAGGCTTATGCTGTGGTATTTCCTCCTTGTTTCTAACCCGTCTTGACACTGTGTCCTGGTTTAGCCCGGGGAGTCTGAAAGCTGCCAGAGCGGCCTCCACTGTCCTCTGCAACATGTTCCAGTACAGCAAGCTGCACAAAGACTACAAACTGGTGAGAACCAATCGTCGCTAACTGCAAGACACGTGAAATAAAATCATCTGAATATTGCGTAAATAGCTTCAGATACTTCACAGTTTTTCTCATGAAAGGCACAAGGATAAGCAGCAACAACAATCACTTGAAATCTTGGTTCAGGTCTAAATATAACTTTCATTTATTTACTATTTTATAATCATTCATATTGTTGATTTAGTTTGGTTTTCTAAGTTCATATTTTTTTGGAATCATTATTTAGTCTTTAAAAAGTCAGATGTGCGTTGTTAGTAGTGCTCTTCTTAATTTAAAGCGATAGTGTGTAACTTCTGTGGCCCCCATGAGGAATTCTGAGTAATTACAATAACACTGTCGGCTCATCTACATGAGATAAGCCTTTGGTGATCCCGCATGGATTTTATTTTTATTTACAGCAGGTACAGAACTCCTGCCCTCAGTGTCAGGGGTTACCCACCAGTTTTTAAGTAATGCCATACTGAGAAATACAGAGAGTTTTGTGGAACTGATAGACTTAATCAACTCATTTTGCGATGGCTTGAATGTAACCGACATTCATTTACATGAAATAGTTACGCACTATAGCTTTGACCACATACATCAAAGAAGTGTTCTTTATAAATGTCCATCAATTGATTTTTGTTGGCCACTGGGGGCCAGGGGGTCAAGCCAAAAACATACCACACTGACATACAGTAAAGGGTCTGTGGTATTCTTTGTTGCTGTATGTGTGTGAATGAAGACATGAATCAAAATGAGTCAAAAGTTAAAATGGGAGGCAGGCGAGAATGTGTGGGTGTTGGCTGACAATGTGCTTCCAAACGTTTGTCTCGTCCAGATGGTTTTATCATTAACATCTGTTTTCTATCTCACTTGAACTACGCTCCTGTCTTCCCATTGTTCCCACTCTCCCCCTCCTCCACTCTCTTCTGAAAGCCTGCATCGTGTTAGCCTCTGCCATGCCTTATCTGGGAATGCTTGGCTCTGCAAAAATTCAAATATTTTCACTGGGCTGATAGTAATTAGTTTGTAAAGCTACTAAAGTTCCTTCTCTGTTTTGGGTTGGGCTCTCAATCTACCATGTCACACATTGGGAAATCAGCGGAAAGGGAGTTTTTTTATCGTAGTAATTGTCATCAGACTATCAGCAGTACTTCCCTATCATAAGCCAAACATTTGACAATAAAGCAGCAGTCACACAAACTGCATTAACTGATATATGGCCACTCTATGGCAGCACAACAATCAGTAAACAATACTAACATCTAAAACAAATCTGCATAGGTTATGTTAGCAAACATTGTATTCATTACACATGTGTTCATCAGATGAATGTTCAGTTATTGATTCTACTGCTAAGAATAAACGTGGAGGTACAGTAGAAGGTATTAAATCCATACACATTCACGGAAGGCCTACCTCATATAGATGCGCCGAGTGTTGTTGCATTTACTCAGAATACCTCATGGGGGTGACATAAGTTTTGCACTATAGCTTTAAGCTCTGTTATGGTCTCCACCAACTACTTGGTCATATATCTGTCTCTTTAGTGGCTAAATGCTCCATTATGTACTGTGTCCGTCCGTTCATTGATACTGAGCAGTTATTGTACAGTGGGTATTTAAAGTAACAGTGAAAAAGAAGTTATAGCGTCATGTGCGTACATAGCGTTATGTGACATGCTTTGAGTAGAATAACATGTGAGTGAGCTGTAATAACAACAGGGTTTTAATAAGGTTCTTACTGATCCATTCAAAGGACAAACTTTCAGACGTCTGAGAAAATCTCTCTTGGACTAATGTTTGGCACATACAGTACTGGTCTGTAAAACCAAAACAATGCTTTGACACTTCATAAAGCTGGGGGGGAACCTTGGAGTTGCTTGATAATTCTCTGAGGGTTCATAAACAGCAGTCATCCGTTTCAAAGTACACATCGTAATTTATTCCAGCCTCAGTATACAAAAGAAGGTGTGAAAACCGAGAAATTTAAGCACCGGCAATGTTGAAGCATTCTTCTTCAGCACAATGGGAATTATTAAAATTGGGACTGAACTCAAATATCTGACCATACGTCGCAAACAACTTTGAACAAGCTAGTTTTCCCCAGTTTATGAAGTTGATAAAGATCCAGAGTGAGTGGCTGACAGGATTAGAGCAGCCTGGGCACGCACAAGAGAACAGCTCCTTTTTTAGAAGGAGGTTTTTTACCAATCTACTGTGGAATGCCAAACAGATGACATTAGATAACGCTTTTGTTCTTCTATAACTAATGCTTGTGTTTATGGGATTGTTACTTTAATTACCTCATTTAAGAGATGAGAGACTCTGACATTCCTTTTTTATTTGTGTCCAATAAGTGAGACACTCAAGTCCAGATTCTTGTTTAGGATCCCTGCTCTGTCTCCTGAATACTCCACTTGTCCATCACTGCCGGTGTCCAGCTCAGGTTTTGCAAAGTTTTGCAAGAGACCACTCTCAGCAGGAATGCAGAGAATCTGGCATGGGATATTTCGGGCTTTGTCTCCTTTATGCCTTCTGGGACCAATAAAAGTGGAGTTCGGTTAAGTGGACTTGGCACTACAGTGACACTGTTATGTTCCTCCTGTATTACCCCTCCCCTCATCCCCCCAAACAGCAAACAAAACCTGTGTGTTTATTTGACTGCTGGTGGCCATGGTGAGGTTTTCACGTGGTCCTCATCCCAATCTCGTGCAGTTCACACACAACACTGTGCCGTCTTCACATGACACAGTAAAAACAAACTTCTTCAAAGCAAAATATCTGAGAAACTCCTCTATGCCCTCTTTTAAGTCAAGAGGCTCTAACAAACCCATTGGATGCTACCTATCAAGCACCACACTGTAGACAGACAAGAGCCACAAGCTGTTTCAAATATTGGAGAATTTAGCTATAGTGCGTAACTTTTTCGTATAGATGAATGTTGGTTACATTCAAACCATTGCCAACTGAGTTGACACAAAGTTGATTTATCCTGTCAGCTCCAAAAACACACTATATTTCTTAGTATGGAAGCGTTTACAAACTGGTGGCTGTTCGCAAAGTTTTCTCTGGGTTACTCAAGAGGGTGACCAAAGTCACTAACTACAGCTTTAAGAGTCAGATATTTCCCCTCAGGAGTTGGTGGACCACAACCACAATAAGAATGAATCTTGGGCTTCTCAGGTGTTCAAAAACACTAATGCTAACGCTAATGTTGCTCCTTATCTGCTTGGTATGGGGCAACATGTAGCTTTATAAGGTTATAACATTGATAGTGGGAATGTCAGTGTGACGTATCTTGAATGCATACAGAGAATGCAAAATTATGGATGGGGTTTAGGGAACATATTCACGGTTTTACATTGTTTGCAAGTATTTGTATTTTGTCTTTTGTATCATTTTCAGAAAGGATATACTAGACGAGACTTCACAGATGCCACCATCTAAACTGCAGCATGTTAAATGATTGAGTCGGAGCTGTTGACCTCAGGATCAACGTTTCTATGGAGGACAGGAGAGAGACAACAGAGGGACATAATGAGCAGGTTCTATCACTGCAAAGGACCTACACAAAGGGAAGAATGGACTGGAGCCAATGGAACGATGGACTATAAAGTTTGCCTTTTTGTAGATGGCTTTGTGTTTAACTTGGCTTAGCTTGCAAATGATAGGACATGATGACGGGAACTTACCGAACAGTGGACTTCAGCCCCCAAACAACTACCATATGCTCTGTGTGTGTGTATTAGGTTCTGACTGATATGGGTTATTTGATACCGATATCACTTATTTTTGACCGATGTTTTGTCATAACTGAAATATGATGCCTACATAGTTAGATTAACAGCTACAGTCAGAGCAGTAGACCGTCAGCCCACTCCCCCCACCTGCTTTTAATGTGACATAATGGCTGCTGTCTTTGATCACCTCCGATTGGTCACTTGCAAAAATCGAAGTCGAATGCAAGAGAAGCAAAAGAAATGCATCCACACTAAATCATGTTATTCAGGAAAGCAGGAGGCACGCACGTATGGAAATATTGAAAGACCTGTAAACTTTTCTCTGTTGCTTGGAAGTCAGTTACTCAAAACGAGCAGAGCTTCAAGATCAGCAGTCCAGTCAATAAAAGTAACGTCAGAGCTCTGAGTAGATGCAAGGTTAAAAATTTAATTTATCTATTAATTCTTGGTTTATGACCAAATTCGCTCATAACCACTGACATGGCCATTAGACTCAGATGTACACATCTTAGTAGACTAACATGCTAAACTAAAAATGATGAACGTGGTAAATCTAAATACTGTATCAGCATGTTAGCATTGTGTTTGTCTCTGATTAGTTTTGCATGCTGATGTTAGCACTTGTCTCAAAGCATCACTGTAGTGCAGCCAAACAGAGTAGCTGGCTTGGCTGTTTGTAGTCTTCTTTGCATCCAAATAGCACTTAGTTTTATCAATTCATGTAATGCGGTTAAAAAAGGGTTTCGTCCTGAAAATATTGAAGAAATATCAGAAGCAGTTATACTGGCTGTACATTGGATTTAAGTTTAGATGTATGCAATATAGTTCATTTGAGGAAATGCTTTTTTTCAGTTTGATGAAATGACAATTATTGAGAAGGACAACCTTAGAGGACCACGATGAAAAACTCAGAAAAGATCAAATAAGCCAAACATCAAATTATTGGCCAAGCAACTGTTTGTTCAGCTTTGAGAAGAGCTGTGCAGAAATTCCACCAGCATTTAAAAAAAACAATTAAAAACATGGATGTGGCAATATTGTCTAAACTGTGCACAGCAGAAGAGATGGAGATACGTGAAGATATACAGCACATAGAACAAAGGGAGTGGAAGCAAACAAGGAATTCTCTGGAAAGGAAGAAGAGTGGGAGAGAGAGCGTAGTAACCCACAGACCTGGAATTTATCTGATTACATATACTGAGGAAGGAAGGGAGGGGCTCAGCCCGACCAGGGAACCACAGGCCCTGGATCTGCACTGGACACAACTGGAGAGAGGGGGCTTCAACATGAACCCTCCTGTTATAATCAATGTTTACATACACTGGTTATCTTTGGGGTCAATTTGACCCCCAGCTACTCTCTGGAAAAGTCATTAAATATGAAGTAAAAACATTGATCATAACATTGAACAGGGGAAATAGGAGGGAAGCTAAGACTTACTTAATCCTGAAACACAGTAGAATGGGTCATTTATGGTGAAAATATCCCCATTATATTATACTGCTCATATTGTTATTTTCACAGCTTTTGCATCCATTCTCTTCCCCTCCGATTTTAGGCATGGTATATGTTAAGCTGCAAAGAGGAGATGTGTACATACAATTGATTAGGAGAGAATAAGCATCAATGTTTACGGATTCTGCGACTGTTTTAAATGTGTTTCGCTTTTTTTCTCATTCGCTGCATCAATTGTCTCCATTTTTGTAGTCCATAATGTTGTTTCACACTGACCAGACTGTATATCACCACCCACATAAGTGTTACCGCTTGTTCCGTCCCCATCAAATGGCATCAAAATAAAAAAAGTGTGCATGGAGCTATGAACATTATAGCAATCATAATAAATATTAGCATTGTTAATAATTGCCTGATTGAGCTCACTTACAGCTATTTTTTTCATGGGAACCAAATTTATACTTTTAATCCAATACATTCCAAGAGAAATATGATGCCTTTTACTTCCCTTTTCTGCCTTTCAGATAATTGTAGATAGCTGGACTTTTAACTGCAGCTCGGCATTTAACACCATATTTCTGAACCTTCTATTTGGTCATCTACAGTAGGCAAGGCAAGGCAATTTTATTTATAGATCACATTTCAGGCACAGGGCCACTCAAGGTGCTTCAAATAAAGAATACAAATACAAAAAAAATTAACACATTTAAAACATGGATAAAAATACAACATTTAAATAAAAGAATTAAAACATTTTTACAAAAAAAATTACTGGTTAAAAAGGGAAACAAGAACGTGTTTTGAGACCTGATTTAAAAGAGCTGAGAGTCTCAGCGGACTTCAGACTCTGCAGTCCGTTCCAGACATTGGGCGCATAAACGCTGAATGCCGCCTCTCCCTGTTTAGTCCTAGCTCTGGGGACTTTTAAAAGACCTGTCCCAGACGACCTAAGGGTTCTGGGCGGCTCATTTTGGCCCTAAACCATTTAAGGCTTTGTAGACCATCATCAATATTTTAAAATCAATTCTTTGGAGTGACAGGAAGCCAGTGCAAAGACCTAAGAACTGGGGTAATGATACTCTTTTGGTCCTAGTGAGGACTCGAGCAGCAGCGGCTCTGAATTAGCTGAAGCTGTCTGATTGATTTTTTAGTAGGTCCAAGTTTGATGTGAACATAAGTCTACATTTTAATTTAAACTACAGTAAGCGTCAAGTAGCCTACGGATTGTGGAGCTAAGTCATTGTGGCAGCAAACCAATCTCCCCTGAGGGAGCTGCAAACCTTTATCCAGAGCCTGAGGATCTGTCTCTTCCCTCAGAAACCAGAATCTCAGACCCAACATTCCTGACCTCAGTCACACATACCAGCAACAATCGGCCAAACCTGCTCATGTCCACTATGGTTTTGACTCAGGCACGTGCACAGATAAAACTGAAGGGGGGCTTAAGCCCTTGCCCTTGTGCCCCCACAGTCCAAAAGTGCACTTAAAGCCACTACGAGTAAGTCGGCACGTTGGCGACACCTTTGAACAAAAGCGGTAGTATTTTAACGACGCCAGCTGTCGTGAAGCTGTTTTCTAGCTCGTGCAGGGAGTGCAAGATTCAAATAATCAGGAAGCAATATGGTGCGTGTCCGTGTGTTGAAAGTGTGGAGGGCACCGGACTCTTTTCGGCTCTGTGAGTCTATGGGTGACACAGCATCAACTAATGGCAGTAAGTGCTAAACAAACCTGATTGCAATGAGTTGATGCATTGTCACCTCTCACGGAGCTGAACGAGTCCGTGTCCTCACACCATGCGAATGAACGAGAGATGGCAGTTAGTTAGTATGGATCACAATGAGGTAATGTGTTGATGTTGTAAATAATGACTATTTCAGATGAATAATGGTCATCTGATGATGCTGGTGAGGCAAAGTAAACTTTGTTTTAGTAGGCTACCGCTCATTCATTTAGGAGTAAACACTGCAGTCTAGGTTCGCTGCGTGAAATTGTGTATACGCTGCTTGGCAACGCCCTCCCGCCCGCCTATCACTCTCCCTTTTTAGCTTTTCTTCATTGCATTTTCTTTTTTTTCTTTGATGGTTCAGCCCCGTTATCAGTCCTTATGAACAAACAACTGTCTCAAACAAGGCTCCCGCTCCCCTTCCCTCACCTGGAGCCATAGGCTTCTCAAATCGCGTTCCTGCGCCGCACTGAAATCTGCGACCAATACGGATATGTGACCATAGAGCATGCACGCGTGAACCGAAAATCGGACTGGGTGTACGACCAGATCAAATGCAGTAATAAAAACTATATAAAAAAGTATTTCTTTGCACAGATGGTCTCGTTTGCTGTTAAAGGTAATTTATGATTATGAGAGGAAACATGAGGCTGTTTAAAAGATATTTAAATGTTACTAGTTGCTGCTTTAATTTAAAGGAAAAAATAAGTTAAATTAAATATTTTTAATTCTATCAAATATAAAGAAGGAAATGTATAGTAGTATCACAAAAATATTCCTTATCAATTTAAGAAGTCCTCCTCATGCCCCGCCCTCTCAAATGAGCTTTGCACCTTGTTCTGACTTGCCATGTAAAAGCATGCATCCCTCTATTGCCATCACCCAGTTCGGTTATATTAAATGATATCACTCATGTTGGCACCGTTTTGATTATAAAACCATCCAAAATAACACTTTTTATTTTATCACTAAAAAACAATAATGTAGGTCAGTAGGACTTGTTGTAAATTCTTCATTATTAACCTCTGTAGTCTGTACTTGATAGCAATCAAGCTAGTTTAATTTACATTATAACATTTATATATATACACACACATATATACAGGGTAATTTACAAATATGCAATTAGTTTCTGAAGCACATAGGTCAAATCTGTGGTGAAATGTGTTTCAGTAGCTAAACAGGACCTTTGTTATAAACAAAGTGTGATTATGGATGGGAGCAGTGGGACATCAAGGTGGTAATAGTGTGTGTTGATGTTGTATTGCCATTTTCTTTTTTGCTTGAGCCCCTGCCCAACAAAATGGCTGTACCCCTAACTGATCCCTAATGATAAATAGGGGATAATTCTAGAATGTATATGGCACTGTAATATTACCTTAGTGGGGGCATCAATCCTGAATGTGTCAGAGTATTAGTTCTTTAGGTATTTAATTTTAAGTAAATATTTGGCTTCACACATTTTTTATGTGACTCATAGTCAGAACCACTTCTTGTAAATTATATTATTCATTATAATTATAATTTCAAAATTTTACCTCCCGCTGGTAACTTTTTAGAAGTTGATTTACTACATGGACAGATGGATGTTGCTCAGATTGATCTTGCCTGCCCTCTTGTGGCACTACACTGACCCTACAGTCCAGGAAGTTTTTCATATGGTTGTCTGTGTTTCCTGAGGGGTATACTACGAAGCAAACTCAACAGAGCCCGGCTCTCTTTTTTTGATCTGGTTCAACATAACACAAAGCCGTAATCAGAGATAATGGGTATCACGGCGGCGGTTATCAACTTGCTACTATGATGAACCAGCTTGCCTCAATCAAGGACAGTGTTGGGAACGTTACTTTAAAAAAGTAATTAGTTATAGTTATTCACTACTTGTTCCAAAAAGTAACTGAGTTAGTAACTGAATTACTTTATAATAGAAGTAACGAGTTACCAGGGAAAGTAACTATTTGCGTTAGCCTACTGTAAAAAAAAAAGTTGCTGTATGTCAACACATTTGGATTTTTCTGAGCAGTTTTCACAAGTCAGTTGAAATGAGTAGAACAGACAGTAGAGCTACTTGTAGGCTACATAACCTTCAATATGTATTGCACATCAACAGACAGCAAGAGGTTTATCCTGCTCTTCAAGTATTTTGTTCTCAACAAAAGTAGTAGAGGAGACTGCTGAATGTACCGTGCTGATCTGCTGTCACTGGATTCACTTCAGGGGTGTCGGCTAAAAACACCACTTGAGGCCAAAAACGTCAGACTATGAAGCATGAGACGATGAGAGGAAGAGTAAGGATTTATCCTATGTTTATTTCCTTCTTTAACATGCACAGCAGCATACATATCCCAGGAAAAGAACAGTAGCAATAGGCTATTCGGCTCATGATGACACGCTAAACAGCTGGTGCAACCGGCGAATCGCGGCTGTTTAATAACGTGCATAAATTATAATTTATAGAGATCGGGAAACTCCATGCACTTACTCACAAGGGCTATGCAAACAAACTCAGGGAGAGCACATTTCAACCGTGGGTTGATAACCGGGGTGAAATTGGTTTTATATTCGACATTCGTCTATTTTCCGGGGTTGTAACCAGGGCCGGCGGTAGCCAGGGGCCAGGGTGGGCCGTGCCCACCCAAATGTGGGCTGTGCCCACCCAACCAAAAAAAAATTTTTTTTTTTTTTTTTTTTTTAGGTGGAAGTCCAGATCCACTATCGGACGGACCTGTTCATTCGCTGTCCAAGAAAATGTCAAATAAAATTCAGACAATTAATTAATACTAAAGAATATACCATTACCATGCATTGCTTCTAATTGTATTATTGGGTGGGCAGGACAGCCTGCCTCCAAGTTACCCACCCGCTTATAGTGGTCACTGGTCAGCAGAGCCAGCCCGAGGCATAAGCGGAATGAGCGGTTGTTTAGGGTCCCGACTGCCAGGGGGCCCCCCCCCAATTTTTTTTTTAATTTATTTATTTTTTAGTTTGTGTGTTTGATATCAGCATCATATTATTTAAATGTAAATTATCATACAATAAAAGGAATACAATGTTTTGGTAGATAGTTAATAACTTAATAATTGAATCAGTTCATCTGGGAGGTAATCCGGGGTTAACTGATCACATCACGTTCAAGTCCATGGCATGCACAGTGTGTATTGAGTTTATTTAAAAATATTTAAAAATGGGGCTGCCCTCAGTTGCCCAAGCACTGTGTATACTGTAGTCTATAGCCTATTTCAGCCTCGTCTGTGGAAAAAAAGATAACTGGACAACAGAGTTATTCTGCTTCGTTCCTCTCACTGCATTTAAATTAATTCATTATATTACAGAAAAATATGTCCCGTAAAAGGAAAAGAGCACCAAGCCCATCACAGAGGACCCTGCATAATGTTTTATTTCAAATGTATATTTCTATGGAAAATCCATGTGTCTTTCTTCAATAGCTTCTAATTCATCCGACCCAGTGTCTCCAAATTATTTGTTCACACGAAATTCCTCAGATTTAGCCTCTTAATCTTCCTCTCAAAGGGCACCAGATTCATGCATTTCACTTTAAAAAGGTAAAAAAAAATCTCCCGGGGGGGCATACCCCCGGACCCCCCTAGCAGGGTCGTGGCCTCAGCTGGCTACTATTTTAACCCAGCTGGACATCAGAGGCAATAGTAGAAAGTAGTGTGTATAGTATATAGCTCTGGACTACCACCATCCAGGTTGCCCAGTCCCAAAGCTTTCTCTTCAATCAGCTCAGGCTGCCTACAGTTAATACTGCGATTAAGAAAAATAGATACATTATGTTGTATATAATGTAGGCTATATTATATATTATTCATAAACATTTTGGGAAAAAAATGTGCAAGAATCAAATCTCCCACATAGCAACACTCAACGTTTATTTGCATATTGTGTTCTACACAATTCACAGTAAATGTGCCAAAAAGCAGACGCAGAGATCTTACAAGGGCAAAAAATTTCGGCTCGCGCGCCCTGCGCGCGCTCGCATCTTCGTTCTCCCTGAAAAGTGTGCCCACCTAAAATTTCTACAGGCCCACCCAAGTCTGACTTTCTAGAACCGGGCCTGGTTGTAACTGTAATAGCGTCACGAAAACCGCACCAATTTCCTCCAGAATGGTATTATTATGTACAGAAGACTAAGACTGACATTTCACAGGCTTGATCAACTCACCAAAATCAGCGAGTCTCGCGAAAGACCAAAGAAACCGCGCCGAATATAGTTTTTAGTGCCATACGGCAGCGGACTGCTTAGGGACCGTCGCAAAAGTGCCACGTCTTTTTTCTATTCTTAATAACTCACTGGAAATTCATCCTATCAACACCAAACCACTTATGTTGTGTTTATGAACTAATTTTGTAGTTACAACAACGCTTTGTTTTAAAGAAAAACCGTTGATTTTTTTTTTAAAAAGGGAAAATTATTCAGTGTGTATATTGCATCCATATTTAAGGCTATTTTTTTTAAGGCGCTCCGGCTGACTGACGTGACGGCTAACTGACAGTTATAATGTGATCCACACTGAATAAAACACATCTTACAACAGTATAAGAAATAACAATCGCTTATCTTGTTGTTAACCCACCGGTCTCCTTACTAGCAGTTTGTGTAGTATGGAGCCAGGGGTGCTTTCGGATTACACAGTTTATTCAATCAATTCCGCACCGCATTTAACGTTCAGTAACGATAACGGCGTTGTAACGACGGAAAAAGTAATTAGTTAGATTACCCCGTTACTGAAAAAAGAACGGCGTTAGGTAACGCTTTAAACAGCGTTATTCCCAACACTGATCAAGGATCTGTGCGTGTTCACATAAAAGGGGTGTTGAACGCGTCATTTGACACTTTTGAAAAATGGAAAGGTCCAGAGCTGCATATTTCACCCAAGATGAGCAAGTTCTCATAATTAATTTGTACGAGGATAAGCGATTATAACGGCAAAATCCAACACAGGTCCGGCGAACAAGGCCAGGGAAGAGAGTTGTCAAAAATTGCAGATCGTGTTAATTCGTAAGTAGCCTATAGGCAAATTAAACACTGTTCACCACTTAATGCAATTAAATCACCTAACAGTTATTTATATCGAGACAGCACATTAAAGCTCTCAAATCTGAAACGTACACTTAGAAGTGATGATTGATTGATTGATTGATTAAATTTATTTCAGACATATCAATTTACAAAACAAAATGAAAAGCATAAACAAAAATAAACAATTAACATATTGAATTGATATGCCTGAAAAGGAGTAGGAAGAAGTATAACTTATTTAATCCCACCCCTTTTCCACAGCTCAATAATTCATATTTATATTAGCTTCCTGTGTTCCTTATAATCTCTTTTACAAATCTATACAATTTGTTATACTATATTTGATATTTTATATATGATATTTACAATCCATACAAATATACAACTCCATATATCTATATCCATTATATTCATTTAAACAATCCATATATCTATATATTTGTACAATCCACATATTTATCAAGATATACACATGCTTCTACAGTAGGCTTTTATATTTTTACCATTGTATTATATTCTGATTGTGCACATGTCCTATGAAGAATTTAGGTAATGATGATCATTTTCTCTCTTTCCTTTTTTTTAAATAGGCGTAAGAACTTCACCCCAAACTGCAACTTCAGGGTTTCCCAACAGACAACCTCAGCAAGACCCTCAAACACAAGAAACAAATGGTACCCACCAGTGAGGAAACTGAAGCCACATATCATCCACACAAAGCTAAAATTACAACTGCACAGACCCCTAGCACTTCTAAAAGCATTGTTGTGCTTGAAATCGAAAATGATATGCTTAAAAAAAGAAAATGAGAAACTGAAAAAACAATTGGAAATTCACAAGCAAACTTTCTCCTTCAGTCAGATTTCATCAAACCCTCACAGAGTTCAGTTTTTAATTGGTTTGCCCGATTCTGCCACTGTTCTATTTTTGGAAGCACTTCTTTCTAAATGTGCGCTTAAATATCATTCTGATTGGACTGTCCAATTTATGCCCCTAATTCATCAGTTGTTCCTGACCTTAATAAAACTTAGACTTAATTCTGGCCACGAAGACCTTGCAACAAGATTCAATTGTAGCACAGCCACAGTAACACATATCTTTACCACCATTGCTAGTGTGCTTTATCATATTCTGTATGTCGGTATGCTTGAGAACAACATCCCCTCCACAGCAAAAAATCAAACATCACTGCCAGAATGCTTCAGACCATTCCCAAACTGCAGAATAGTGCTTGACTGCACAGAGGTTGCGGTCTCCAACGCAGAGACTTGACACACAAAGTCAGTACAAAAGGCGGACCACATTGGTGTGGCTCCCAATGGCTTCATCACCTTCACCAGTGACCTGTATGGTGGGAGTGCCTCAGACAAGGCAATAACATCTGATTGTGGACTTCTTCATCATCTGCAGCCAGGTGACATGGTCATGGCATACAAGGGCTTCACCATACAGGACATTTTACCAGAGGGAGTTCTGTTGAACATCCCATCTTTCCTAATCAAAGGACAGTTCACAATGGAGGAAGCAAAGAATAACCGGCTAATCTCCTGAGCCTGAGGATCCATGTGTGGAGCGCTCTATCCAGAGACTGAAACTCTACAACATCTTGCGTCACATTCCACACCAGTTCAGAAAAAGCATAAACATTGTACTGAAAGTATGTGTGTGTCTAACTAACTTGCAGACACCCATTCTCTTTGAAATTAAATGAGTCGAGCATTATTATTTACTTCTCCCCTTTTCAGGTATGAATATGAATATATTATGGTCTTACATTTTAGAATTTGTTTGCTTATATGTTTCGTGTGCGTTTTGTGAACATGATGACCAAATTTAGAGGTTAAAAGCATTGTTAAACACTTTGTTACAAATTGTTGTATTGACTAGCTAAAATATTGTTGAACTGCTATTCCGCCATGTCCACTAGAGTGCGCCATGAGACCATGTTTGAGGTTGGTGCATATATAAGGTTGTAATTTAATGCTGAAGAGTGTATTTAGACCTGATTATTGATTTGTTTCATCTATACAATGCAAATCTTTAAAAGAGGAACGATAGAAATAACAGAAATGGTCAACGGCTACAAGTGTAATATTTTATATATCTCTGTCTACTTCATTTGAGTTTGTTTAAGGTTTGATAGATATATACATATTTACATGTTACATTTGATTTTACTTAAGTGAAACAATGTAAGATAAAGAAAACAATTAGACAGTTGAGTTTACTATTTGAGTGTGAAGAAATTACAATTCTTGACGAAGCCACGACAGAGAGCACTGTGTCGAGCGTGATTATTTACTTCTCCCCTTTTCAGGGTGCTACATGTTCCCCTTCAAACATATCAAAAGTAATACAGTATACATTCTTTAGTGTTTGTATAAATAAACATTTATTTGTCAAAAAACCTTGTGTTACTTAATTTATCATAACTGTACAAACTAATTAAAATGACATTAAAGCTGAAGTTGTTAACTTTGTTAAAAATATATTTTTTACATTTGTTGCTTCAGTAGTGAAAGTGTAGATACAATGTACACACTATTTACATTTATTAATTAATCTCTGTAACAAAATAAAAAGGACCACAAATCATTAATGAACCTGTCATTGTTCTATATGTGATGGTTGACTTAAAACTATGACAGAACATATGGAAGGAAAAACTCTCTATAAAATGTCTCCAGAGTGTTGATGTTAATGGCCCATAATGGGTCTTTGAGGATGGGAAGGATGACAAGGTCCACAGGAGTCCATACAATTAGGTGTCAGCTGCTTGTTCTAGTGAGATGTCGGTTGCCCTGGATTTGATGCCAATAGTTGTGTGTCGGTTTTAGTGTCAGGTTATCAGTCACTTGGTCCAAGTAAAGATAAAACTCCCTATTCTCTGCTGCCTGTCGGATAGTCTTTGTTCTGGCTGACCATGGACATTTCACTTCCACAATGCAGTTGTCAGACACCGCCCCATCTGGAGATCCACCGAGCAGGCCACTGTCCGAAAGGAACAAACCGCTCTCCTGGATAACGACACTAGTGCTCTCCGTATACTGCTGCTTTGCCCTCAGCTCATGGAGAATTCCCCAATCACATGCCTTGGGAAAGAAACAAAAAAATACATATTATATTAGTCACCAAACCTGCTGATGTTGACGACCACTTTTTATTAAGTGTATTCTTAGAAACACAGATGCTGTCAATTTAAATAATCCCCTACTACCTAAAACTTACTTTCGATCCTTCTTTGAAGTTGTACTGGCCAAGCAGTGATATCAAAGTGATATTCAAATAAGGAAGGAGGGTAGGACTTCCGCTTGACTGCTGCCAATACCAAACCAAAGTTGCTTGCTGTGATCCTTTTTTGTCAATATGCTGACCTGTTATAAAGAAAAGCAAAATAAGCGATAGTTCATGTAGACTGGGGTCTGTTTCAGAAAGCAGGTTATGTTCACACTCAGAGTAAGTGGATACTCTGAGTTTTCCGTTTCAGTGAGTCAGTTACTCAAAGCAACTGACTCAGCAAACCTAACCTGCTCGCTGGCAGGTTGCTTGAACATACTCTAGCTGTGTCTCAATTAAGGGGCGGCATCCTTCTAAGGACACGGTCTATGAAGGCCATAGCCCGTGAAGGCTGAACCGAAGGCCGAATGAGCGTTGTTAAATGAGACGGTCTCCGCAGGTCTCCGTATACGAGCATTTCCGGGTTTGCGTAACAAGTGTGCCGACTCGCCACTCCTGTGCTGCCTAGCAACCCTGATTGCTGCCAACGGAAACAGCCTTGTCAACGGAAGAAAAAAGAAAAAGAAGTTGTCTACCAGACGAAAACAAAAACAAGTACAAGAAGAAATAGTTAAGAAGATGGAGCAACTAGTTGCTGTTTTGTTATTTTGTATTTTATTTTATGCCATCTCTGAAAAAACCGCAATGAATCTTGGGATATGCTGGGCCGCGAAGGATACATCTGTTGGACCCTTCAAAACCGTGAAACGAAGGCTGCATTTCACGGCCGCATATGAAGGAGTCTTCGAAATGGGACAAGCCTTGACGCGCCGCTATGACGCAATCGGTCTTCAAATGCAGCCTTCAAAGGCTGCGGCCCCTTAATTGAGACACAGCTTGCGAGTATGTTTTCATCTTAATGTGACGAGTGAATGAAGGAAGTGTCAGAACAGCTAGTTCTTCTCTTTAAGAGCAGATTACTGCAGAAATAATTAAATTTTTATTCATTTAGGCATGATTTTTTATTTGATTGATCATTTAAGATCAATAGCGAATTCTAAGCACTCATGTTTCAAATAGGCTAATTATTTTCAACATGCTAGCTACTATTAGGCCTGTGTGTGTGTTGTACTTCATATGGTTTATTACGGGAGATGTTGTAACATCTGTGTTAACATGCTGAGGAACGTGGCTTTGGACGTTTAAGTCTTTCATAGTTTCCGATATAAAAAAAAACATCTGTTTAGAGCACATGGAGAGGGTGGGGGTGTCTCACTTGTCCATACAGTGAATATAGCCTACAGTAGGCATACAGTAGCCTAGCCTATATCAGCACAGTTTTGTGCAAGGACAACTTTTACTTTTACCCCCACGAAACGGACCCCTGGGGGTCACATGCCAGGCTCTTGTTGGAATTTATAATAACTACTACTACTACTACTACTACTACTTCTACTACTACTACTTCTACTACTACTACTACTTCTACTACTACTACTTCTACTACTACTACTACTTCTACTACTACTACTTCTACTACTACTACTACTACTACTATTATTATTATTATTATTATTATTATTATTATTATTAACATGCAGTTATAAATAACTAGTTACAGTGGAGGAAATAAGTATTTGATCCCCCACTGATTTTGTAAGTTTGCCCACTTACAATGAAATGAGCGGTCTATAACTTTAATGCTAGGTTTATTTTAACAGTGATAGACAGAATATCAAAAAGAAAATCCAGAAAATCACATAAGAAAAAATATATAAATTATTTTCCATTACGTTCAGCCATGTTGTTTGTTTTGATGACGCAGCGGTTGGACCATGAAGTTTTATTTTGAAAGGGTGTTAAGCTTAACAGCCGGATGGAAATAAAAGTTATTATAAGGATTTTGATCTTGACTCACTTTTTTAAACACTGCTATTATTTTTAAACAAAACTGTACATGCAAAATCACATCTACATATAATAGGCAATACAATACTAAGTACTTTTATACTTAAAGGTGCAGTGTGTAATATGACATCATCAAGAGAGTTCTACAAAGTTCTAGAATGCAACACTCCCTGGGTAACCCCAACCCTTTAGAATAATAACAGAAGCTACAGTGGCCTTCAAGGACAATTCTAAATTTTAAAGAATGCACCTGATGACATTCCAACTATGACACTTTCAAGATATCCAAAATATGCAGAAATATGGACATATATGAGACCCTTTCTAAGGGGGAAAAAAAATATTCAAACATTTTTTTTCAGCTATTAAGCACCAAATTAAATGTACTTATGGATATTATAATTACTTTCTACAAAATCTGCTAGGAAATAAAACCCAAAATTCTACACACTGCAGGTTTAAATAAATGAGCACATACATTAAGTTTGGGTTCTTGTTAAAGATGTGTTTGATATTCATCATTAGCTTTAACCTTGTGATTGTCTTGTAACATTGCATTCGGGAGCAGTTGAAAACTATTGCAACATTATAAGTTTCTATGTTTAATAAGATGTTACTAATAGATTTGTGCATCATCAAAATCATGAGCCTGAAGGTAGATTAGACAAAGTAACCCACTGCTTATAAGGATTGTTGTGACCACTGTATGTTGTGATTGCTGAAAACAAACATCACAGACCAGGTGTAATTTTCCAAAAAAATCTTTATTCATAAATAATAATAGAAAAAGGCTATGTATTTTTTGTATATTTAAATTAAAACAACATGAAGAAAAAAAATTTAAAATGTAAATTAAAACAACCCAGAGGGCGAAAGTGTAAATCAAAATAAAATATAAACCTCTAACCCTCTGTTATAGTTGGCCTCAGCACACGGAGGATGTCGTCCAGCCCTGTGAGGACAAAGTGCTTTCCCTCAAAATCTTCGTCGCGGCACTTTGGGCAGCGGGTCTCTCTGGTGAGCCAGCTGTCACAGCATGCACGGCAGCCAATTAGGCTGCGGCAGCATGCTGTGACAACTGGGTCCCTCATTGCATCTGCAAGATCAATAAAAAAAATTGAACTTAAGAACAACAACTTGATCAGTATCTCCATATAAATTTCCACCTCAATCCTGTAATCGTAAAACTGAGATCCATACATGTTCAATTGAGAAAACAATTGACTTAATAGATCAAATTTATTATCCATATGTTATGGCAAATGGGTGTTACAACTGATATGAAAAGCATCTGTAAAAATCTAATATTTTGAAAATGTTACAATATTTGTTAAGAACATTGAACATTTTGCAATGGCTGGAGTGGCATGTGCAACCAAAAACAAGTGTAATGATTTAGTAGATGTTGAAATTCAAGTCAAATTTTTTAATGGGACCGTCTGCAAATGGCCCAGTTTGCTTCCAGGATTTCAACATTTGTTTGAGCTTCTATTCTGAAATTAAAAGTTATGCTTACACGTTTGTAACTTAATATTCATACTGCAGGGAGTATAGTGTCATGATGTCAGATTTTGGGTTGGTGCTCACTAATTTCTGGTAGATAAGAGGACAGTAGTAGATTTTCACTAGTACTTATTCAACTGTGAAAGACCATAATGCATCCTATTAATCTGTAACTAACTTTGAAAAGTTTAAAGCTATGCTTTTTAGCAATGTATTTCACATGTAGCTTACATCCATCCATCCATCTTCTACCGCTTGTCCCGTTAGGGGTCGCGGGGGGGCTGGAGCCAATCCCAGCTGCATTGGGCGAGGGCAGGTACAGCCTCGGACGGTTCGTCCGGGACATATAGGGACAGACAACCATTCACACTCACATTCACACCTATGGTCAATTTATAGAATCCAATCAACCTATCCCCATTGCATGTTTTTTGGAGGTGGGAGGAAGCCGGAGTACCCGGAGAGAACCCACGCGTACACGGGGAGAACATGCCAACTCCACACAGAAAGGCCCCGGGCAACCCGGGATTTGAACCCAGAACCTTCTTGCTGTGAGGCGATGTAGCTTACAAACCTCTGCATATGATGCACTGAAAAGTGCCCTTTACGGCAGTTATGTCTTCGGGGGTCAAGGCCACCGTGGCCACCCTGTCCCTGGCCAGTTGCCCCAGGTCCCGCAGAGTTTTCGAAATTGCTGGCAGCTCCTCAGCTGCCAGCAACAACTCCTCAAGTTTCTCTTTCGCCTCATCGTCTATGAGACTAGGGGAATAAGGAAAGGCAAAGGCAAACATGAATTTTAATTAGACATGAGTACATTTTTTACAATGTGCATTTGCCAACATCCAAATACCTCCACATTTAAAAACAGATGTTTCACTATCAATTTAAAAAATAGTTTTTAGATGTTTATTTTGTCTTTGAAGAATACAATGCTTATTACCTCAACCTCCTTCTTTTCTTCTTCTGCAGTTCTTCGAATGCACTCTGAGTTAGAGATATTACCTTACGTGCATTTTGTTTCCAGAAGGCCACTCCTACAGAAAATATGGAATGTAACAAAAATAATCAGTCAAATTCTGTTTTCAAAGAGACAACTTAAAGGTCCAGTATACAATTGTATTCTAAATAAGTTAAATGACTATTACTACATGATTGCGTGATATGCATTCAGCCAAGCCAAAGTCATTGAACAGCTCTGTAAATACTATAACGTACCACTTGTTCCGCTGGACTCCACTAACTTGTGGCCCTGGCCGTCGCAGAGGACGATCGCTTCCTCTGCCCGAAGTTCTTGTTTAACCTTTTCCGTCATCAGAGGGACCGTTGCCTCATTTTCAACGAAATCAACAAATAATGTTGACCCATCAAGGAGCAAGGTCCCTCTTTCGACCCTTCCCTTTGTCACATTTCTTTGAGGTCACAGAAAACATGCAGAGAGAGACAGAGAAAGATTGTTAGTGTGACAAACAAAAACCTTGAATCAATATATTTAATAAAACAAAAGATATAGGCTATCTTAAACTAATCCTCCTATGTATTTTATTTAAACAGGTCAATACATACTAGGTTTCGAGTATCAATAGCAAATCCCATGTGTTGATAATAATGCTAATATTATTAGCCTGGCTGCTGGCTGCTCTGCCACATTTGTCATCCATCAACATACCGTGTGAAGAATCTTGCTGGACGTGGGGGTGGAGGTCCAGCACGACCTGCAGCAGCTGAAGCCCTCTGTGTGAACGAAAATGCATGGCCTGTCTGCCTTTGGGGCAGAGCTGCAAAGATAAATGATTTCATCAGTTTGTTGTCACATAGTTAATAGATAACCAGATAAAACATCCAGATTTTTATTCATGAGTTTGATACATGTCTTTGAAATATATAAGTCTAGCTTTTGGTATGTTAATATTTTCTTTTTCTTCAGTCATTTATACAAAAAAGTAAACAAAGACATTTATAGATCACAAAACCAATGGATCAATCTAAATAATAAAAGTAAAATGAATCGTTAGTTGCAGCCCTACTTGCAAATTGTTGGGATGCGTCTGCATCATCTCCGCAGTCCTCGTATCTTCCAACATTTGTGTCAATATAGCCATTGGGGCCAGGCAGCACAACATCACCGCCGTCCGTCAAAAAATAGATTGTAGTTGGCAGAAGCTGAAATTACACGGATGACAAAAAGTTTGTTAATTTGATTTGATTTTCTCTCACACACTGTCATCAGTAAATCAGAGCATTGAGATATGTTGACTGAAATGCCAGGTGAACTTATGATCTGAATATTGATACCAAACATTTCCTGTGTCCTTATTTGATTTGTCTAAAGTTGTTATATGCCTAAAGATGGGTTATTATAGTGACCAGATTTCTAAAATGAAAACCTATATAGTTTATTGCACAATGTATCATGAAAGTATAACATCTATTAGAGTTTTCTGGAATAATTTGGAGACACATAATATCCAAAAAGCAGAAAGAAAAAATGTGCATGTTTAAAAAATGTATTATGCTTCGGGTATTTTATTTTCATAATACCGAAAGCTCCTTCTCTCTTTGTGTTTTTTTTAAAAATTTGTTTTAGTGGCTCAATATAAATCTGTGTACCTTCCATTCAATCCATATCCGTTTGGAAATCAAAACATGAAAAACCAAAAGTGACCTGTTTTTTTAATAATCATCCTCTCATCAACATTATATATTATACTAAAACACGTTTTTATCCATTTTTAATCAATTCATGACCAGGATATCAAATATGAGAATAATGGCCTAAATGTTGATTTTGAAAGAGGCGAACTTAACCATTGGGCAAAGGTAGGCAATTGTCTTAGGTCTCATAATCATCTAATAAATGTTTGTTTTACTCTTCATTCATTTCGCCTCTGGGCGCGCTCGCGCACACACACACAGGCGAAATGAATGAAGAGTAAAGGCCAAATGTGATTTTGAAATTACATGATTATGAGAACCTAAGCAATGTGCCTGGTGTGCGCACGGAGGCGATATGAATGAAGAGTAAAACAAACATTTATTAGATGATTATGAGACCTAAGACAATTGCCTACCTTTGCGCAATGGTTAAGTTCGCCTCTGGGCGCGCGCACACACTTCTTTCACTAAATTGAAACATGTATTTTTCAAAATCAACATTTAGGCCTGTCATGTCATGAATTGTGATTAAAAATGGATAAAAACGTGTTTTAGTATAATATATAATGTAGATGAGAGGATTATTTCCAAACGGATATGGATTGAACGGAAGGTACACGGATTAATATAGGCCCCTGGTCTTGGTGGCCCCAAATAATGTCAAATAAAAAATAACCAAAATGTACTAGCTCATGAATATATTCTTTTGGAATGGCATTATGTTTTGGGCCTTCGAAGATCAGGGGCCTATATTGAGCTTTAAAAAAAAGATGGGCCCCCCTGTGCCATCATGTGCGGTCCAAGGCACAAGCTTCACATTCATGCATTTATTGCAAGGGGGGAAAAAATTATTTGATATTACGATAGTCATTCATTATAAAATTATAATAGGTCTAACAAAATAATTTGTTTAATAAATAAGTACTTTTACTTATTTATTATACAAATCCTTTTGTTAGGCCTGTTATAATTTTGGAAGCCTGGGCTAAGTAGCACATGCTCACGTAACTCATTTGATTGAAAGTTGAAAAAGAGACATTATTTCCAAAACACCTCCGCCTTTATTGGCTTTAAGTTCTATTACGATCTTATTGACTTGATATTACAATTTTTTTTTATTATTAAGATTACTAATTTGCTCTCATAATGTATGAGTCAATGTCTATTTTATTTTGTTACTGAAAATGGCCCTAAAACTTAGTTTAAAAAAAATAATAATGGTGGAAATTGTTATTAAAAAAAAGTAATTAACACAAACCTTGAATATTTTTCCAATATTAGCAGCGGTCATGTCCACCTCCCTTATGTGGATGGTCCGCGTTCCACGCCATACGGTGACTTTGTCCTCCTGCATGGTGGATGGATGGATTCAGGTGAGAAAGACTGTCGTGGTCTGGTCTGATTTTTATAGACAAGTGCGTGTGCAAATGATCACTCACTTTGATATCTAACATGCCTCAATCACGTGCACATGGCACACTAATTAACGTAGGGGTATTGATGCCACGCACCCTTCATGCACTGTGCGATTTTACTTAATTGGTGCCTCCCATTTTTATTATCATTAGGGCTTTGAGGCAAATAAGGAAATCTGAACATTACGCAGCAGTGGAGGTCCCTCTGGCTCATATTTTCATGAGTAGGCTAGTAGGCAGTTTCTGTTGGTGTGTTTGTAAAGACATGGCACTTGACCAGTACTATGACCATATTAAAAATATGATTCTGCAAGGAAGCACCATTCAAGAGATTTCTATATCTCTTGCCTCCATGGGTTTGGAGCGGGGTGGTTCTGTGGCCAACATTAAAAAATTAATTTCGGCACATAATCTTCAACACAAAGGATTGGTGTCCAACACTCAGCTTGAAGCTGAGGTCGTCCAAGCTGTTCAGGAGGTAAGTTAAGATAAATGGTAAATAGAAACGTGCTAAAGTAATCTATTTTTAATGAACCAACAAATTATGGAATATATCTAGGCTACTTTTGACCCTTAGTTTTGTTTCGGTGCATATCATATTATTAGAATATCATGGAAAAGTACTTTTTCCCGTAATGTAATTCAAAAAGTGGAACTTGGATTTATTTTATATTCAAAATGACATACAGTAAACTAGTGTAGGCCTTTCTTTCTGACATGAACCCCATAGAGAATACCGACGAGCGGAAGGCCGCATTAAACGAACCCATCCCCGGGTGCACGTACACCGATGATCCGATCTTTAAGTGCTCACAAATGATAATATGAATTGCAAACGGGTTATGCAAACTGAGAAATATTACTTTTTCCTTCCTTGAGAAAAGAAGTCCCTTTGGGTGCTGTGGAAAAGGCTCCCTCTATGGGTTATTTTGTGTAGTAGTTGAGCGGCCATTTTAGCCCCTATATGGGCATTTCCGGTTAAGACGTGACTCAGCCAACAGCGGCATTACTGAGTGATGCTTTGTGAAGTGCAGTCGGGAAAAGATCGATACCGTCACTTGTTTTGGATGAGTAGCTTATAATTGTAAGTATGTCATGTATGCTTGCAACTATATAATGTTTAGTTATTCAATGAATAGAGTTAGTAATTTTGTTGGTTTGTCTAACTGTTATAGGTTAGCTTGCTAGTTTATTTCACCTGTCTATGTGTTATAGAGGTGCCATTTTAGAGCAGCCACCAGTTGGCACATGCCGTTTGTCAGTGTGTTAACCATGTCTATTGTTCACATACTGTGTTATCACTGATTGTCGCAAAGTTTAGTAGTATAAGTGAAATGGCAATTATTCTGTTCTATTTTATACTTATAGTTAATGTTGCTACTAAGTATTATTTATACTTTGTAACTTAGTTAATTAGCCTAGTAAAGCAGTTTACTTATTGCCATGTTTATTTCTTTCTCAGAACACATTCCAAGCAAGTCAGTCTGTTTAATTTGTGGACAACAATAAAGCCTGTATAATACGTAATCTGCCTCATCTCTAACCGGATGCCTGTGGCGATTCACCAAATCCACCCCAGTGAGCTTAGCTCTTAAAAGTATATTTTACAGGTGCGCTCCGGAAGCAACTTTCGTGTCTCCCTAGGGGACTACTGAGCTGTCAGTGGCGGCTGGCCCATTGAGGGCGATAGGACGCCGCCCAACCTTGACCCATACCAGCAACAAACTAAAATATAATAATGTAGCGTCACAGGGGTGGGGAGAGAGGGGCGGGCCTCCTCAGAGGGGGTTTTTGAGTACGATTCTTGTTCGCGGGAGTTCTGTTGTTGTTTTCCGGTCAAGCTGTGACCTACATGTCCAAGTGTGGGATTCATTAAACCTGCAGTTAAGCACGACTTCCTTTACCGCCTCGCCTGTGGTCATTACAATAATAATGACAAATATTAAAAAATAAACTTGCCTTGCCTTCTGTACCGTCACTCTGGGGCGATTTCAGGCTGGCTGAAAATCGCCCTGAGTGCTCTCATGGCCTTCCCTGTAAAACTTTTATTTTTTCAAACTGCAGGCCCAGACTGCTTCGCAATCCAATCTCTATGGGTTCCAGGGTGCTTGCCCCAACGTGTTGTCTTCATACTACAGTAAACAATGAACCAATTACAGTGACTGATACAGTCACATGTTCGGTCTGCTGCCCAAAACCAACACCGATAACTTTATATCAACTCAGGCTATGCTGGCAAGCTACTTGATCGTGTCATTAAGGGACTAGGTCCTTCAAAGACTAAATTTAACCATCAAGCAAGTATCTACAAAGATGGATTGGGTGATCGTATAACCGCGGATTCTCAAGGGGCTCGTTTGAACGGATTAGGAAACTAGCAATTCAGTTTGCATTGCACATAGTCTCAATGTATTAGTCAGAAAATCAGTTGATCAAATCCCTGCATTTACATCAGACAAATATCTAAGCAAATAGTAACCTACTTCAGATCAAGCACCACAGCCAAAGAAGCTTGCTCAAGTGCAGCAACAGATTGGACGGCCAGCCCTAAAACTCGTCAATGAGGTGCCAACACGCTGGAACAGCACATGTGAAAAGGCTACATGATGAGAAGGAACCAGTGTGGGTATCCCTTGGGTCACTAAATACAGACATAACTCCACTCACAGCCGATGAGTTCACCATCATTGGAGAAGCACTGGTTGTGCTTGCTCCATTTCATCAGGCTACAGTGGAGGTGTCTGAAGAGAAGAGAGTTTCAGGGTCAAAGGTACACATAGAGCGGGCACACATCCAACCCCGCGTCGGAGGCACGTCTGCAGCGACGCTCCCCTTTACCTACGGAGGCTCGCCTATTTTTTTCTGAGAGCCGCGCGTCTCTCTCGGGTCTCTCTGCTTTAACTGATAGAGAAATACTCTGCTGAGAGTCATATTGACTTCATACCGGCAGCTTTCGCTGTAGTTTCACCATTTCCTGGTGTGTCCCTTTCAAAATAAAACTTCCAACAAGCGAAAATGTGGCAAAAAAAAAAAAAAAAAGGCAATGGGGCGCACGGATTACTGTACAGACTCACTATTAGACTCAATATAAATCATATGCATCATAAATGACACAAAATAACTTCATTTTTAATGGGAATTATCTATGAAAACTCTATGTAGAAAGATAGGACTTGTAGAAGCAGCGCTGCGGCAGCAGCTGCTGAGACGTTCCATGTGTGTCCGAGAAAAGTCCGAGAGACGCAGCAGTAAGGTAAGACGACGCGCTCCAGAGGTAGACGCAGGATGTGTGCAGAGGCCGTAATGCTGGGTTTACACTACAGGACTTTGAAAAGACTGAAACCCTCTTAAATCTGAAGACAATCAACTCACACCTGAAGACAACTAGTCATTAGTTTTCAGTCACACAGTAAGATTTTAAAGACAGGGGGTCTCATATTGCAAGACTACAACTAGATTCCTTTTGAGATTAATATTATTTCCGCAAACGCGATAGTGATTATTTAATTAAAAAAGGTTAATTCAATATTCCGAGCGGGGGACTTCCTTTAGTTATTTGACCATCTTTATTTGCTGATCTCGTCCCCCAATAACTTTAACTCCTAACCCTGTATTTGATGGTAAAGTGTTAAGGTTGCGCGGCTGTCAGCCTGGTTCTCCCGCCGAGGCTTCAAGGAAAAAGTGTCTGAAATAAGTCCCTGCACAGGCGGACACAGGTCGCGACTAATGCCGCTCCTCCTGCGTCGTGCTTGGTGCATGCAAGTGTGACATTGTTTACGTCATTTCGCTTGAGCCAACCCCTTAACCCTTATGCCCCGTTGGTGGAATTCTGTGTATCTGGGGTTGCATTTTTGAGATAATTTTGGCTGTGATTGTCCCCTATCCATAAAATTTGGTAAGGAGGTGTGTTTTACAATGAAGTTTTGATATTCTGAGTTTCATCCATTTCCACTTCATTTTGACTGTGTGAGATGTTTTTGTTACACTGGGACCGCTAACTACACGATTTGTACCATTGACTTCCATTATAACGACATTTTTTGACACCCCCCTTAAAATTAAAGTGAAAAATATTTTTGACTGTAATTTCCCATTTCTCTGTAGTAAACTTGATAAGGTTATGTAAAAATAAGGTCAATAAAAAAAATGCCCCGTTTTAGCCCCCCCCCCTGACCTCTATGGTGACCCTTTACAACAAATTGGCATCCTTGTGTAATTCATGGCTGCAAACCAGTTAAAGAAATTAAAAAATACAATAAAATTGTTTTGATGTGTAGTTAGTGAACACATCTTTTAGTCAGAATGGTTGAAGTTAAAAAAAAAAATCCAGGAGTGTGTCTGTGTGTACTCAAATCAAATACACTGAAATCCTTGTCTAAAAAGATGCCATTTCGTAAACTCATAGAAAGCCATAAAACCAGTATTTTTGATTCCTTGGCCATGCCAAGATAAAATCAGAATTTATATAATGTTTTGCATTCATTTTGAAGGTAAGGCATCACATTTTAGGTTTTAACTATTACCTAGTTGATTTATGAATTTCATATGGTGTATTACTGGGGGAAAACCTGCCTCATGACACAAACCTGAAAAAAAATTGGATTTTTCATAATTTTAAAAAATTTCAGGAATACTGGCCACTGCAACAACAAATCTAAAGAAAAATGTCAAATGTGTTTGGATATGGATGGGGGGGACTGTTGTCTGCATGTCCATGACAAAATAAGATTGTGTGTGTATGTGTGTGTGTGGGGGGGGTGTGTGTGTTTGCATGTGTCATACGATATTAGGGCTGCAAATCTGTACCCCTTGTAATTTCTCTCCTCTCATACACACACACAAGCACACTTTCACACACACACATGCACTTACACATGCACACACACACACAAACAGACACATACACACACACTCACACACTAAAAAAAAAAAAAAAAGCTGTTATTTTGTAGTTTTAGTGAGTGGTTTTCATCATAAAAATTCATATTTTGATGATAAAAGAGGTGATAAAATGGGTAAATTTGACTATTCTCTTTCATTTTACCCAATTGCATTGTGTTTTCTGCAGTAATATGGGAAATCAGAGGCAAAAAAAATGTTTCACTTTAATTTAAAGGCGGGTTGCCAAAAAGTTTTCTTATAATGCAAGTCAATGGTAGAAATCTAACTTTTTTTATTCAATTTGACATTATTCAAAAAGTAATAATGCCCCAAATTCAATTTTCTCACCTATTGTTCAGATGGGTGAGCCGGTGATACTAATAATAATCAAAGTTAAAAAAAATATTTGAATATTGAATTTTAGTGTATTTTTCAAAAAAGCGGTTGGTGGTATATGATCGAAACTGGCATCTAAAGGGTTAATTTTTAATTGTGATTAATTAAATCATGACATAGATTGAACAACAACCCCTTCATGAAAAATATGGAAAAAAAATGGTGAAAAAATATTGATCTTTCATCATTTTAATGCAGTTTAAAGGTCAAAATACACAAAATGTACGAAGCGGTCCCAGTGTAACTTTTTTATTAAATCTGACATTAAACAAAAAGTAATAATGCACCAAATATAATTTTCTCACCTATCATTCAGATGGGTGAGCCGGTGATACTAATAATAATCAAAGTTAAAAAAAATATTTGAATATTGAATTTTAGTGTATTTTTCAAAAAAGCGGTTGGTGGTATATGATCGAAACTGGCATCTAAAGGGTTAATTTTTAATTGTGATTAATTAAATCACAACATGAATTGAATAACAACCCCTTCATGAAAAAAATGGAAAAAAAAATTGTGAAAAAATATTGATCTTTCATCATTTTAATGCAGTTTAAAGGTCAAAATACACAAAATGTACGAAGCGGTCCCAGTGTAACTTTTTTATTCAATCTGACATTAAACAAAAAGTAATAATGCACCAAATATAATTTTCTCACCTATCATTCAGATGGGTGAGCCGGTGATACTAATAATAATCAAAGTTAAAAAAAAGATTTGAATATTGAATTTATGTGTATTTTTCAAAAAAGCGGTTAGTGGTATATGATCAAAAATGGCATCTAAAGGGTTAATTTTTATTTGTGATTTATTAAATCACAACATGAATTGAATAACAACCCCTTCATGAAAAAAATAGAAAAAAAAATTGTGAAAAAATATTGATCTTTCATCATTTTAATGCAGTTTAAAGGTCAAAATACACAAAATGTACGAAGCGGTCCCAGTGTAACTTTTTTTTAACGGGGCATAAGGGTTAAGACTAACGATAATATCAAACCCATTTGATAATGTCGGAACGTCAAGACGGGAAGAAGACTGGCTGAAATCGGGTCGGATGACCACCTTACACCTAACGACTGACATGACGTGCGCGCGCCACAACTCCGGCACGACTTCTGTGATTTCAGTCCGACATTGGAAGATTGTCTGCGACTGTCAAATCGCGTGAAAAGTCGTATAGTGTAAGCCCAGCTTCAGGCGTCGAGTCACAGACACTGCTTCCAATCTGGAGTCATTAAGTGTGTTGACCCTATCTACACTCCTTGACCCCAGATTTAAATCACTCAGGATTCGTAGCCCCACTAAATGCAGTCAGCAGACTGAAATCTGAATGTGCAGCTGCCATTGGGCGCACATAAACTGAGCCTGGAACTTCACAACAGCGGCCTGCAACAACTTCAGGCATGTTATTCAGCTTTATCTGATTATTTGTGCAATTATTTGTTTGCCAATCATGTACCCTCCTGTGCCAGTAGCGTCTGAGCATCTTTCCACGAGGGCCTGCAATGAATTTGCCTCCTTCTTTACTGAGAAAATTCACAAAATTAGACAAGCTGTCACTGCATCAATACCAAGTTCAACATATGTGTTCCCTCTTAAAATCAATTCAAATGCAATGACAGAATTTTATCTTATAAACCACAAAAACCTGGAGGACATTATACAACACCTGAACTCCTCATCCTGTTGCCTTGACATTCTGCCCACAGGCTTCTTTAAAACAGTTTTTAGCTGTATGGCCTCAGATGTTCTACAAATTGTCAACATGTCCCTTCAGACAGGTGTATTCCCATCAAGCCACTCCTAAAAAAGAACAATCTAGATACATCACTCATGAAAAATTATAGGCCCATATCTAACCTATCATTTTTAAGTAAAATCATTGAAAAAGCTGTTTATCAACAGCTAAATAACTACTTAGCAATGAATAACTGCTTTGATGTCTTCCAGTCAGGATTTCGACAACACCACAGCACTGAGACTGCTCTGTTTAAGGTCCTCAATGACATCCACTTAAACACAGACAGTGGCAAAAGTTCTGTCTTAGTTTTACTGGATCTCAGTGCCGCTTTTGACACAGTTGACCACAGCATATTACTAGATCGACTAGCAAACTGGGATGGACTTTCTGGAACTGTACTAAGCTGGTTTGAATCCTACTTAAAGGATAGAGACTACTATGTGTCAATAGGCAATTTCACATCTGAGCGGACAAATATTGAATGCGGGGTCCCCCAAGGTTCCATTCTTGGCCCTCTTCTATTTAACATCTACATGCTCCCACTAGCTCAGATTATGAATAAGAACAAATTATGCTACCATAATTATGCAGACGACACGCAAATTTACATAACCATATCACCAGGAGACTACAGTCCGATACAGGCACTGAGTAAGTGCATTGAACAAATCAATGATTGGATGTGCCAAAATTTCCTTCAATTAAACAACGATAAAACTGAAGTAATTGTCTTTGGTGCCAAAGATGAACAATTAAAAGTCAGCGCACAACTTACATCCATTATGTTAGAAACCACACCCCAAGCCAGAAATCTTGGTGTTGTTATAGACTCCGACTTGAATTTCAAGAAACACATAAAATCAATTAATAAATCAGCCTACTACCACCTAAAAAACATATCAAGAATTAAAGGGCTTATGTCTCAGCAAGATTTAGAAAAACTTGTCCATGCATTTATCTTTAGTAGACTTGACTACAGTAACAGTGTCCTTGCTGGCCTTCCAAAAAAATCTATCAGACAGCTTCAGCTAATTCAGAACGCTGCTGCCCGAGTCCTCACTAGGACCAAAAAAGTAGATCACATTACCCCAGTTCTGAGGTCTTTACACTGGCTTCCAGTCACTCAAAGAATTGATTTCAAAATACTGATGTTGGTTTATAAAGCACTAAATGGTTTAGGGCCAAAATACATTACTGATATGCTGATACGTTATGAACTGTCCAGAGCCCTTAGGTCGTCTGGGACAGGTCTACTTACAGTCCTTAGAGGTAGGACTAAAGAAGGAGAAGCAGCTTTTAGTTATTATGCACCAAATCTCTGGAACAAACTCCCAGAGAACTTGAGGTCTGCTGCAACTCTCAGTTCTTTTAAATTGAGTCTGAAGACTTTTTTGTTTCCATTTTAACCTGCAATTTTCATTTTATTTGCTTCTTTTATTTGCTTTTAAATGTTTTTAAATCGAGTTTTCATTTTTTTTATTTGCTTCTTTTATTCGCTTTTAAATGTTTTATAATGTGTTTTATGTATTCTAATCTTGCCCCTGTAAAGCACTTTGAGTGGCCTTGTGTCTGAATTGTGCTATATAAATAAACTTGCCTTGCCTTCTTCCTCGTACACTCAGTACTGACCTTGAGCTTGCTGTTTTGCTCCTCCATGGTGTTGTACCGAGCCAACATGTCCTCCCAGGAGACACCAACACTCACCCCCACAGAATTCCCTCGATGGGAACACTTTTGGAGGGGGGGCGCCTCTGGGAGAATCTCTGGCCACAAGCAAACAAACACAAATGTCAGTGCACTAATAATGTTTGCTTGTGGGCTGCCAGAATCTCCTTCTGCAGGAACAGGGGTTGTGCAAATATCTCCCCCTGTTAAGTGGAACCCCATGTTGTAACTGGTAATATTGTCATGAATGGATATAAAAGGGGCAGTCTCTCGCTAATGTTAGAGAGCCGATAAGCAAACATAATGGTCAGTTATCATTTAGAGTAGATGTCAAAATTATAAGGCAGATTCTTTGGAACAACTAAAAAAGGCAAAAGTTGATGATGATGTGAACAACTTCTTTGTGCTTTAATGTCGCCAGAATGCAAGAAACAAGTATTTGAGGCTCTATCTATTTTTACAATCTACAGTAGTAGGCTCTAGCTTTATTGATATTAATATAAATACCTAAAGATACAGTATTTCTATTATAATATGTATTGCACCATGAGCCATAACTGTGACCATTAGCCTATCATGTCTGTCTTTTTCACACAGTCAGCATGTCATTCTGAGCTTTCAAAAAAGTAATGTCAAACGGACATTAGTGTCTTCAGTCCCTGCCCTCAAAGTAGGACATCGCTACATTTATTTAAATTCAATGCAAGGCGCCAATGCAAAGTGCATAAATACTTGCGGTCGTTGCGCGCTCTTTGCAGAAATTTCAAATTTTACTAAAACCTACTATCGGTTTGATAAAACATTTAATCTTTTTAAACATTTAAATATGCATCGCCGTATATCCGACCTGCGTGATCGGCTGCACGCCGGGTTCGAAAGAATCCTGTCGATGGCAGAGGCACCGGAGGACAATGAGGGATTGGTGGAGAGGTAATAATGTAGACTAGGCCTATATCATTTTGATAATAGAATATCCCGTGATCGCGGCGAATTTATGTTATTGCTTCCCTCCAATTGCTTCCTCAATATGAATCGATTAGGGTAATCTGTGTCCTTCAGTTCAATAACAACAAGTAGAGCCATTATGACATTTTACAGCAACTTCCACACAGATTATTAAGCCTAAATTTGATTCAGAAGGGGTTCATAAGGCTTGTAAATCGGCAGCACTAGCTACTGAAACAAAGCATCACCACTGTCCGAATCCCAGCAATATAAAACAAAAGCAAATCTAAATGCTTCATAAACTGAAATACAACAATAACTAATCTTGTCTACAGCCCACCCAGCTGCTTAGGTGCAGGTCTTATACAGGTGAAACTCGAAAAATTAGAATATCGTGCAAAAGTTCATTTATTTCAGTAATTCAACTTTAAAGGTGAAAATAATATCTTATACAGACTCATTACATGCAAAGTGAGATATGTGAAGCCTTTATTTGTTATAATTGTGATTATTATGGCTTACAGTTTATAAAAACCCCAAATTCAAAATCTCAGAAAATTAGAATATTACATAAAATCAATAAAAAAAGGTTTTTAAATACAGAAATGTCGGCCCTCTAGAAAGTATAATCATACATACGTACTAAGTACTTTGTTTGGGCCCCTTTTGCACGAATTCTTGCCTCAATGCGGCATGGCATGGATGCTATCAGTCTATGGCACTGCTGAGGTGTTATGGAAGCCCATGTTGCTTTGATAGTGGCCTTCAGCTTGTCTGTATTGTTGGGTCTGGTGTGTATCATCTTCCTCTTGACAATAGTCCATAGTTTCTCTTTGCAGTTCAAGTCAGGAGAGTTGTCTGGTCATTCATGCACAGTAATACCATGGTCAGTCAACCAGTTACCAGTGGTTTATGGTACCGTGGGCAGGTGCCAAGTCTAGCTGGAAATGGAAATTGTCATCACCATAAAGCTTGTCAACAGACAGAAGCATGAAGTGCTAAAAAATCTTCTGGTTGATGGCTGTGGTGACTTTGGACTTGATAACACAGTGGACTAACAGCAGCAGATGACATGATACCTCAAATCATCACTGATCCAAATTAAATGTTGCGTTTCATTTGGAAAGGTTCCACAGTCTAAAGGAAGAGTGGAGAGGCACAAAATCCAAGGGGCTTGAAGACCACTGTCAAGTTTCAACAGTCAGTGATGATTTGAGGCACCATGTCATCTGATGGTGTTGGTCCACTGTGTTATCAAGTCCAAAGTCACCACAGCTATCTACCAGGAGATTTTAGAGCACTTCATGCTCCTGTCTTTTGACAAGCTTTATGGAGATGCTGAATTACTTTTTCCAGCAAGACTTGACACCTGTCCACAGTGCCAAAACCACAAGTAACTGGTTGACTGACCATGGTATTACTGTGTTGATTGGCCAGACAACTCTCCTGACCTGAATCCAATAGAGAAACTATGGAGTATTGTCAAGAGGCAGATGAGACACACCAGACCCAACAATACAGACGAGCTGAAGGCCTCTATCAAAGCAACCTGGGCTTCCATAACACCTCAGCAGTGCCACAGGCTGATAGCATCCATGCCACCCCGCATTTAGGCAATAATTTGTGCAAAAGGGGCCCAAACCAAGTACTTGGTACATATGCATTATTATACTTTCTAGAGGGCGGACATTTCTGTATTTAAAATAATTTCTTTATTGATTTGATCTAATATTCTAATTTTCTGAGATTTTGAATTTGGGGTTTTCATAAGCTGTAAGCCATAATAATCACAATTATAACAAATAAAGGCTTGAAATATCTCACTTTGAATGTAATGAGTCTATATAATATATTAGTTTCACCATTTAGGTTGGATTACTGAAATAAATGAACTTTTGCACGATATTCTAATTTTTCGAGTTTCACCTGTAATTGCAGCAGCTTGCTTTTCTCCTAACGTTAACCATGAAAAGCTAGATCGACAACAGGGTTGGTAGGAGTTGTGCGGATCATTAGCTCACTCACATGAGGGGGGGCGGGGGGGTGGTTCGCTATCATGCCATGGACCTATAACTTTACTCTACACTTTGAGAGTCACGCATGTGCTTTTGATGAGTTTAAAACTGTTGTATCATTTAACATTACAATTTGATTGGCTGACGATGACACACTTCCGTTAAACTCTTATGACGTAGCGTTCCCGGGTGAATGTCTGGCGCGAAATGCAATTCTAAAATAATGTTAAGAGCTAAGAAGGAAATAGAAAACAAAATAAAAATGTTATCACTAAATGAAATTGCAAGCTTAAATTTGTACATTTAAACCTAAAATCAAATAAATTTTTTAAAAATAAATGAAATAGGCCTACTATAATTGTGCACGATCGCACATTAAATGCAAATTTAACACGTCTTAAAAACACTTTAACTTAATTCATTTAATACACATTTACACATGGATACCCTTTTGTATACCATCTATGATGGATGGATCTTTTAAACGTGAAGCCATGTGGCCTACAACAATGTGACGTTAATTGGCTTTAAGCATATGCTAGTTTTATTTTTGCTTTAAATATGCATAATAAAATAAACCATACAAAGTTTTATGATAATAAGTTAACACAATATGATAGAAAATACTGACAAACCTTGTGCCCTCTACAGCCAGTTGCTTGACCTTTCTTTATGTCCATGTGCTTGACCGACAACAATGCCTGCGTTCCATTAGTAGTTGCACTTCCCCTCGTTCATTTACCCTCAGCCCTTGGTATGACGTAACAGCATACGTTGCACGGAGGGAACTTGGAGTGCGGAGGGAGACTGGGCGGGGGAGGAGCGGGGGATTTAAATGGAACCCACTTGCCCTTGTAGTCGCAATGGACCGTCAGTTACATAGGTAGTTCTGAATGCAAATAATACAGAATTATAACATTCTGCAAAGGTAGTCTATATTGCAGAAAGCCATTTCCATAGCATAACAAACATTGAATTTCAACACGGTAACTCAGATTATCAAGATAATGTTACTTACACATGTAAATTATTTGCTCCGACATATTTTCTTATTTATGTTAGTTTCAACCAAAAACATTTGTTTTAAATAGTCCTATAATTGGCAGCCATCGGTGTTATAGCAGCAATGTGTACTGCAATACATTCACTGGATTGTTCCTATGGAAATCGGATTGCCTAATTGAGGTGTTTTGGAATATTTATATATATATATATATATATATTTGTCCTGCGGGTGGCCGCGATGTCACTAAAAGCATACAGTCAACCAGAAAATAAAAGGAGAAGAAGAAGAAGACAAACTGCAATGCACTGTGGTTGATATCCACCTCGGAGTGACCATGGATGTTCACTTGATCACTCAGCCCTCCGAGGGTCTATATCACCAAGTTCACTTCAGTTTCCAGACAATTGGAACGACACTTAAGATGGCGGCGGGGATTCCCCCGAGGGCAAGTGCCTAGGGCAAGTGAACGAGGGCCTGTTGAACGGGTATTGGAACGCAGGGTGTAATTCCTCCTCCTCCACATTCTTCTTCTTTGGTTTTAGGCAGTCTTGACGCAGCTATGGCGTATTGCTGCCCCCCACTGTTTGTTATTATATTCTAAATTCTTACATATACTCCAGTGGTGTGAAGATACTCCATCAAGTTCTTTATCTTAACCAATGCCTCCAGGTTGTGAATATTAAAAACTAGTTCTCCAGCTGCTCCAAGTTTCAGGAGAAGTTTCCTCCTTTGTCCGGAATAAAGATTGCATTGTAGGAGTACATGCAACACAGTCTCTCTGTCTCCACACTCGCACTCTGGGTGTTTGCCAATCAGAGCCAGCCCACTTCTCAGCCCACAGTGACCAAGCCTCAGTCTTGTAATAACTACTGCATCTTTTCTAACACCCCTAAAAGTGCTCCTTCTTCTTCTTCTTCTTCTTCTTCTTCTCCAACTGGCGGGTAGCATGGACATATAAAGAAAGGTGGGTAGTAGCACAGGAGCGCCCTCTTGGTGGTGGCACCTGGCGTTAAAGGTGGATTACCGTCACCTACTGTATTGGAGTGTGAATAATACAAAAAGGTGTATTCTATTTTTATGAAATAGATGATATATTTTAAGAAAGATTTGTATTTTATGTATTGTTTTATTAAAAGAACACCTGTCCCTTAGGTTGCCCGTACTTTCCATCACACTGAACAAAATGTGTATTATGGGAGGTTTCTTTAGGGTTTCTGTACTTGGTGATCACAGCATAGTCATGTGACATGTGACAATGGCTAGAGAAATTCAGCTCCATGGAGGGAACAGACAACCGTGGAAGTAAATGTTAAGGTTGCTTAAATCAAGAATATGTTTCTTGGTTGTCATTTCCAAACAACTCATATTTCCTTGATTAAATTATGAGAAAATAAACATGTTGTGTTGTGTATTTTGAGTGGATTGAATGCTAAATCTAAAAAGGACATTTACAAGCCATATAATACCAGATAATTTAAGAAATGTGACTAAATATTATTTCCATAACAGTCATTTCCATCACGTTTTCCATGTTTTGAAGGGACTGTGATGGAAATGACATTGGCGTTGTTATAAATGCTTTTCATTTGGCTTATATCACTGAAACATATGCATAAGAACTAAAACAGTTCAAAAAATAAGTTATTAGCTCATTCATATACACATTATTCGACATTACTGTTTTTTACTCCATGCATAGAATAGTTTTCCCCCAACAGACGATACATATATTTTATAAATATTGCTTATGACACTTTATTATTATTGTTGTTTCTTGATTTGTTTGATGTGTCCTACTAGTTTCTTGTATAAAAAAACTTTTATTTAACGTAGACGAAATAAAAGAATAACCATTTATTTATTATACAATGAAAATAATAAGAAATTAACACTTTCCTAGATTCGGAATGTTCCGAAGGGTGGAAGGGGGAGGACCCACCAGGAATCGCAGGAGAAGAAGAGGGAGGAGACAGGTGACCATAAAGGTCTCTGTTTTGAAACAGGACATTTCAGTCTACCGGAGTCACCAGGGTCAGTGGCTGTGATTTAAGCATAGACAGGTCCAACATAGACATGACCACGTCATCCGCTTAATTATATTGGATGCTTATTCTTTCTGTTTCTACCCAACTGTATTGTACTGCATAATGTAATTTTAAATTGGTAATATCTCAACATGTTACATCTATACAACTGAAGGCTTGAATAGGCCACATTACCAGTTATTTTCGACATAATCACATAGCATATATTAATTTAAGATAATGTTGATTTGATGATGTCATTGTAGTGCACGTGTACAATCATATTCTACCAAAGAAAGTGGCCTTACGTACATACTACAAATCATAATTGTATTCATGTTTTGTTAGATATCCTAGCCACCTGCACAGTGGTGGTGGAGGACACCCTGTCGCACCAGGAGTTTGTGCAGGCCCTCAGGGATAAGGTGGCCAATATGTCTGAGGCCTTTGAGCTATGCAGGCTGATAGGCCAAGGGAGAACAATTGTCCCGTTGGACAATGTGTGTCCGAAGGACCTGAGGGGACGTTCTGTGTTGGGCAGGTCGAACCTCTATGTGCGGCCAAAGGTAGATGAACATTAACAAATAAGCATAAACAGGTCAAATAAAATAAACATGGAGCACTGTAAATGTCATTAACAACTTGTTTTACAGGGGGCTGTGGCAGCCATCCCTCCCCCAATTCCAACAGTTTTGGAAAATCAGGTAAATAAAATAAAATACAAGACAAGTACATTTCTGTCAAGAAATATAAGCCAATTACCAATGTTGTCAGTATTCATATTTCAAAATGCTTCAAAACGGTAATTTTCACAATATATTGTATGTGAATACTTTGAATGAGTAGTCGTGACATAGTTTAGAGGTGTCTAAAAGGAGGTTGGTAACCACTCTTGCGTTGTTTTAAAAACATTAATTCAAAGTCTGTCATGTGGTCATTAAGAAACCCTCTAAGATTCCTGGCTCATGTACAGCCAGCCAGTTGTCTGTAGTATTTATCTTTGTAACAGATTTAAATAAATATAATGATCCAACTGACATTCTGCATAGGTAAATAATACTGATTGTCTTTACTTTTCAGGTACCTCTGCTACCTGCGGACCGACCCCAACTGGCAAGCCCCATGGGTTCTGCCAGCCCTTCGCCACCCTCAAGCCCCATGCCTCCACCAGTCAGTAGTCTGTGAGTAGTGACCCATGTTTCCCATTAATAACCTAGAGTCTGGTGCCCTGTCAGAATGCAACTTGCTTTGAAGTAAATGCTTTTAACTTGTTCCAAAGTAACTGCATCTTGCCCTGATGCTTAAGCAAAGCTTATTCAAGCAGTGTCAGGGAAATTGTTTAAAAAAAATATATATATACGAAAAGTTTTTTAACAACCCAACTTATCATTTTCATTTTTCCAGACCACTGGATGTGAAGGACATTCTCCTTCCCCTCCAGGACTATTTGATCCTCTCTGGATCCAACAGGGTCAACGCCTTAAGGGGGGAGGAATTCCAGTGTGCCTTGAGGGCCTTCTCAAGGTCCAGCTTCGACCCTCATCAGAAATTGGACATCGTTTTATTCGATTTGGACGGGGTGGCAGAAGGTGCGGTGGATGAGGGGGGTCCCACCAGGGAATTCTGTACCCTCCTCATCCACCAATTACAGCAATGTGTCATTTTTGAGGGTCCTGAGGGGAGAAAAACCCTGGCCCTGGACGGTGTCGGTAAGCTTTGAATTGAATTTACGCTATAGGTGTTACAATTAACATGCATTTAAAATGACCAACAAACTTTAATAACCTTGCGCTTTCCCCTTATCTCAGCCTTGCAGAAAGGGCTGTACCGATTGGTGGGGCAAATGGTGTCGATCTGCCTGGTGCAGGGGAGGGTTTCCCCCTGCTTCTTCTCGGAGCGCCTGTTCCGACAGGTCTGAGATCTGTCTCCTCTTCCAGCTACTTTGGAAGAGGTGACAGATCACAATCTGCGGACCAAACTGCAGAAGGCAAGTAAATGGTTAATGTTGATTCAAACCACATTTTGGAGTAGCTTGTGTAAAGCTACTGTGTGGTGTGTGCTCTATATTGTATGTTGAATTTTAGAATTTGCTTAGAATTCCCAAATCATTCCCAACTAATGATTATTGTTCCTAATGTATGATTTAAGATTGCAGATGCCGCAAGCGTTGAGGAGGCGAGGGAAGCGGTGGAGGAGGCCTGTGATGAACTCTCCCTCATGGGCTCCTACTGCCATATTCGGAGCCTCCCACACAGGGACGAGATGTTGGGGGCAGCCCTCATATTTCTGATGGAGAGCCGTCTAATGGCCGCAGTTAGTCAGTAAGTGGAGCTGGGCATTGACTATGTAATGGAGTAAAATCTTTGTGTAAAGTAATCATATGTTCCAAACTAATCTCAATTTAAATTAATCAAAGGAATTCCTTGTGTAATTTATTTTTATCTTCACATTGTGTAAAATGGATAAGGCCAGAAGCGGCTTCAGACTTTGATTTTTTCTCTACTCATATCTTTTCTGATGTATCATCTCTTATTGATTTTACAGATTCAAAGAAGGTCTGTCAACCAATGGGCTGAGAACTGCTCTCGCTAATAACAGCGGACCATTGAAGACAGTCTTCATTGAAAATAACAAGCAATTGCTGGCAGCGGACATAGACGGACTCTTCATTCCCTTCAACATGTCCGAGCCGGGCTCGAACCGGAGGAGGAAGGAGGCCCGGACACTGGCATTTTGGAGGGATTGGCTGATTGAGGTGGAGGGTAAGAGAGTGTTTCAATCTACAGCCCGGATTGCAAAAAAATCTTGTTAATGTTCACATGCTGTCGTCCTTACAAGTTATCTCTTATGTACTAACAGATGGCGATACAGGGGTGACCTTGGGGGCGGTGTTGGCCTTTGCTACAGGTTGTTCGAAAATTCCAGCAGTTGGTTTTCCCACCCAGCCACTGCTGGAATTTTCACACGAGGAGGATGGACCAGCCATCTACCCCACTGCCAACACGTGCTCAATGGTGCTGAGGCTTCCTGTGTATCCTGCGTACCAGGGCTTCAGAATGAATCTGGAAGAAGCCATAATCTCCTCTGGGCAGACATTCGGGATGGCCTAATTATGTGCCTCCCCCGTGGAAGGAGTGCCCCCCCCCCCACACACACACACACACAGGAGGAAGGACACATTGAGTGCCCTCGTCCCCACACACACACACAGGAGGAAGGACACTTTGAGTGCCCCCCCCCCCCCCCCCACACACACACACACGTGGAAGGACGCATTGAGTGCCCCCAACACACACGTGGAAGGACGCATTGAGTGCCCCACACACACGTGGAAGGACGCTTTGGGTGCCACACACACACACACACACACTTGTGGAAGGATGCGCGTGAGTGGCCCACACACTCTTGTTTTTTCCCACTCATGGCCTGCACCTTGCCGTGGTGAGTGGGCTTTCAACCAAGCCAGGTCAAACTATTGTGTTCCAGCCAAGCAATGTTAAAGGTAATCCAAAAAATTGCTGACCGCAACAAAGTGCTCTTTTGTAAAGTGTATTGATATTATGAGGTTGAGTGGAACCCAATTAGTGAAATGGGGTATAAAAAAAAGTCTTGGGGCCAATAAGGTGAGCCCTGAACACAAGTTCTATGTTTTAGCCTCCGTAAATTTACCATATGATTGATCTGAATATGGCGGATTTACTTTTTATCATTTGAAGATACATTCTGTAAAGCAATTGCATTATTTCTATATTTTTTCTCATGGAAAATTTAGACATTGGAAGGTAGGGCCAAAATATGTTCATCTTTGTTTATCTAAGAAATGGTTACACATGAGTGTCTCTATTGTATTAGTAGTGTTATTATTTGGTCTTTCTTCCTTTAATTCTTAATATTTGAGCCATGGCAAAAACAGAGCATTTTCTTCGCCAAATCTTTGCCCACTGGACCGAGGATCTAAAGTTCTACTTCGAGGTGAGGTGCCGCCAGTTTTTAAACCGCAGACGAGAAGTCTAGTTCACATTCATGAGATATATATTTTTTTTTAACGCTGTTAAAGTTAAGTTGTATTTGTTTGTTATTTTTTCGTTCATTTACTCCTACAACAATCTTTAATTTCCCTGATTCATCCACCAATCAGTAATGAAAATAATCTATTGTAAAGAATGTGCCATCCTCCTAGGTATGATCCTCCTTGCATTATTTTAAGTATTTAAATAGGACAAAATTATTCTGGATTAATAGACTCAGTGTTCAACAGTTTCAGGTCCTCCTCTCTGTAGACAGACTTGGCCCCTCCATTAATGTTTCCCACCACAGTGGTATCGTTGTCTAATTTGATGTGTCATTATCTGGATGGGCTTGTCTGCAGTCATGGGTGTAGATGTACATGCATCGTCAAACCTTACAGTTTCCAGTCTTAGTTTAGGTAACTGACTGGTTGTGAAAGTCAGAAAATTGAATATAATATAATTCCAAATTGGTGGTACTTAATTTCACATTAAACAGGTGCCACTTGACAACATCATGGCCGGAGTTACCTGGCTGCGTCTGAATGCAGGGTTGCTCAGGGGTAAGGTGGTCGAGCCCTGCATTCAGACTATGGACGAAACGGAACAACAGGAGGTCCTGAAAAAGATAGGTTCCTCAGATGATGTAGAAGAGAATAATCCACTGCTGTTTATTTTAGATTTTCAGGAAGACATGCAGGTAGGTGAGGAGGATATTCGAATCAACTGCATGTTCCTGGGTCGCTGGGCGGACACTCATTGAAATTGCGATTGAATAGCATGCTACCAAGGCGCTCCATGTATATAATATTTGGTTGGATAACATAGCAACAAAGACAGTCCTGAGAAAGAGAGTTCAAGAAAATATAGAGCCATCAAATCGTTATAATATACTGCTTGTCATTATTCGTTGCATCCACTCTTGGAACGTGTACATGTCTCTGTGTGTGTGTGTGTGTGTGTGTGTGTGTGTTGAAGTCCTGAATTCGAGCCCCTGGGGCCTATGGTTTGGGTAAGTGTATGACACACTTGGGTGGCTTCTGAATAAGTATAACAAACCTTTACAATGTTTAGATTTTTCTATTACTTTACATTACAAGCCCATCCATTGAAGCTTCTCGCGAAAAACAAAAAATTATGTTTTCTTGATGTTACATTTGAACTCATCATGATGTCCTTTTATTGACCTATGCCTAATAATCATTTTACTGAGCCAACCTGAACACATCACTTTTGAACCGTTTGCGCTTTTTTTTAAAAAGCTAACTAGTTATTATCCTGCAGATTTTAATATGGATTTAGGGTAAACAGTCTTTCGTTTGTTGATCACCGCTGCTTTGAATGAATGAAGAGACGGTGCCGAGCCCGTCTGCAGCGGCAGCAGCTCAGCGGACAGGGTTTTATTTTTTTTGGAGACGGGAGTTGAAGCGGGTTGAAGGAGGTTCTTCAACACAGTCGAAGGTACAACACTTTAGTTGAAGATGACCCGACTCTACTCGATATTTAAAATTACATCATATGACCTACTGCACTCCATAGCGGTATCGATAAGCTCAAACGTTAGGCCTATTGATTTCTGGGTTTTGAATATAGCGGAACCAGGTCCGTATAGCCTAATAGAGCCGGTTTTCGGAACGTAGTCAGCGAAACTGCGCTCACACAGGCTGTTGTGTGTGTGTGTGAGAGATAGAGATAGAGTGCGAGAGAGAGAGCGTGATGCTGCTGGCTGCCGCGCGCAGCTGCTCAATTGCAAATATAGCAAATCTATTTTTTTTTAACCTTTATTTATACAGGTAAATCCCATTGAGACCGAAGACTCTTTTACAAGGGAAACCTGTTTTCCTTTCCCACGTTACCATTCACACACACATTCATACACCGATAGCAGGCTAACTAACGACATTCACACGAGGCAAGGTGGGTGAAGTGTCTTGCCCAAGGAAACAACAACCATGACACAGGTGGCAGGGCGGGATCGAACCTCCAACCCTTTGATCATCAGCCCACAGTCGCCCCAAATTTTGTGTGGGTTAGCGGGAAAAAACACATGAATAACTAGCCTAGACTATTGACAACCCCTTTAATATCCACTTGCCCGTCCGGGCAACCAAAAAGCAATCTCAACTTGCCCGAACATTATTTTCAAGCGGGCAAGCGGGAAACCTTTAGTGTCTTAGTGCATGTGGTGAACAATACAGGAGATTTTAAAAGAAGGTGAGTTAAAAAGGAAATAGTCCAAGGCCAATGTTTAATCTCAGTCAAAAACAGGGACGGACAGATGATTATACACTTGCATGATTAAAATAGTATTTTAGAAGAGCAGGCAGGCAATGTGATCATAGAGATACATGTTTAATCCACTGAATCAGCTCTATAAAATCCTTTGTGATGGATTGTAACTACCCTCAGTGAAGTATTTTATTCTTTATCTGGATATAGTCTTCTATTGCTGTAGATTAAAGCCAACGGAGTTTAATGAGCTCAACCTTAAACATATGGCAGGAAAATGTAAAACACATTAATGTAGGCCTGGCTGAAAGAATTATCCACGATGTCTGACAGGGCCCATTTCAGTATGACTACTTTTGCCACACAATTCAGCTGAACTCTTAGTTAGCCTACTTCACTACAAGTATCGCTAACTATAGTATATTATACAAGTATAGAATCTACACAGCTGATTACTATCACTAGCTAAGCAAACACATCATATCCAGGACTGTTATATAGGCATGTGAGTTATGTTTTTAAGTAGAAAAATCATTTGTATCTCAAGCTATAGGCTACTGCGTAACAAGCAGGCAGGCAGGCACTGTGCAGCTCTCGTCAATGCATTACTTTGATCTGTCATTTCTCTTCACCTATTGGTTACAAAACCAAAACGCGCGGAGGTTCCGGGCGGAAAATACAAATCCGTGCGGAAGTTCCGGGCGGTTTAAACCCTTTTAAATTTGCTTCAGAAACCCCTCCTCCATTTTCACGGAAGATATCATTCACAAGTTATTGCAATTAAGTTGTACGCAACTTAGTTTTGTAAACCACCCTTCCTAAAAATAGAACAGATATACTATTTTCAGAATTTAAACATCACGTTAAATCTGGGAAGGTATTATAACCTATTCTTTTACTTTTAAAGATTAGGTGTATGCGATTATGTAATTTTAGTGTTGTCAGCTATGTAGGCTGTGCAAGGGTTATACCAAATTTACGCTGTGTTCTCAGAAGGGCGAAACTCGTCCTGCTGAAAGAAACTCTATCTAGGTCCTTGTATTCTCAACATAAACTACGGTGACAGAGACTTGCGGAACGTTTTACTGGTTTTTATTCATATTACAACATCATATAACAGAAAGACAGAAAAGACTGAGATTAGGTTATATGCCTACATACTTCTCTAGTGAAGTATTTCTATTTCCCATTATATCTGTTGACTTGATCTCTTTACTAAATTTTTGTAAATCTTGAAACGATACAAGGGTATATGCATGCATGCCCAATAAGTATCGTCTAAAGCTTTACCCCATCCCAAAATAGTTTTTAAGCTCGAAAAAGAAAGGGATTTTCAGGATCGCCAGAGTTCCTTCTGCCTATTCTGATCGAAATTCCCCGAAATCTTTAAAAATGACGATTGACCTAGTTTATATTGAGAACACAAATAGTCCACTACTTCCATCACCATTCCCTCCAGTTTCCTATTCTTATTTTTCCCCTCTAGTCGTTTACCATTTGACCAAGTCATCTGTGTTTGGAGAGAGAGAGAGAGAGAGAGAGAGAGAAAGAGCTTGTGCTTATTGCATTCCGCCTGTATGTCACCGAGTTGTGAAACCAACTCTCCTCTCCCTCCGTAGTTCCTGCCTTTTTATCAAAGGGGATGCATCTCTATCCCGAGAAAACTCATGGGAGGAGCCTACCAAGAAAACACATGAAAATCTCCCCTACGTAAAGACACCCTGTCACTATCGTAACCTAAAAAAATAAACACTTCCTTTGGTTTTTCACAATAAACCCACATTTTCGCAACACACCCGGAAACCAACCTTACTCAATCCGGACTTCACAATAAAACAATTTTACACATGAAATGTACGAACGGAACAGTTTTATCACATACAATAGCCACAATACATTACAGGGTCCCCGACGTTGAGAAAATGACCTTGGCAAAGTACACTCAACAAAAATATAAACGCAACACTTTTGTTTTTGCTCCCATTTTTCATGAGATGGACTTAAAGATCTAAAATTTATTCCAGATACACAATATTACCATTTCTCTCAAACATTGTTCACAAATCTGTCTAAATGTGTGATAGTGAGCACTTCTGCTTTGCTGAGATAATCCATCCCACCTCAGAGGTGTGCCACATCAAGATGCTGATCTGACATCATGATTAGTGCACAGGTGTGCCTTAGACTGTACACAATAAAAGGCCACCCTGAAATGTGCAGTTTTGTCTCACAGCAAAATGCCACAGATGCCATAAGCATTGAGGGAGCGTGCAATTGGCATGCTGACAGCAGGAATGTCAACCAGATCTGTTGCTCGTGCATTGAATGCATTTCTCCACCATAAGCCATCTCCAAAGGCGTTTCAGAGAATATGGCAGTACATCCAACCGGCCTCACAACCGCAGACCACGTGTAACCACACCAGCCCAGGACCTCCACATCCAGCAGGTTCACCTCCAAGATCGTCTGAGACCAGCCACTGAGACAGCTACTGAAACAATTTGTTTGCATAACCAAACAATTTCTGCACAAACTGTCAGAAACCGTCTCAGGGAAGCTCAACTGCATGCTTGTCGTCCTCATCGGGGTCTTGACCTGACTTCAGCTCGTCGCCGTAACAGACTTGAGTGGGCAAATGCTCACATTCGATGGCGTCTGGCACGTTGGAGAGGTGTTCTCTTCACGGATGAATCTCGGTTTACATTGTTCAGGGCAGACACAGTCGTGTGGGTGAGCGCTTTGCTGATGTCAATGTTGTGGATCGAGTGGCCCATGGTGGTGGTGGGGTTATGGCAGTGCTTCTCAAATGGTGGGGCGCGACCCCGGGGTCTCAGGGGGGGCGCGAGCGGCAGGGGGGACTTGACGTGTTTTTTTTTTGGTTTTTTTTTATATATTTTTTTTTTTTCTTAAATAAACATTATACCAAGGGTCAGAAGTGTAACAGAATTTAGATCTTACAAAGAAAGGGAGTATCCACTCATTGGACAGAAGGCTGTCAACATCTTACTACCCTTTGCCACATCCTATCTGTGTGAGATGGGCTTTTCCACTGTTGCTGCACTCAAGACAAAGTACAGGTCCCAGCTTAACATTGAGCAAGAGTTAAGAGTAGCAGTATCAAGTTTGAAGCCCAGATTTGGAATGATGTGCACTGCAAAGAGGGCTCACTGCAGCCACTAAAATACAGAGCAAATTGTATTTTTGTGTATTATAAGCAGAATGTGTTCATATATCACAGACAAATAGGGAAATAAGTTCAAAATAATTGTGAAGGTGAATTTAGTTATATTAAAAAAGCTCAAACTGATGTAGCTGCCAGTTTCAAATAGTTCAGGGTTCAAGACTTTTTTAATGTCTTGTGTTATGTTCAGGGAAAGTAAATTGTACATTAAATATTGTTGCAAATGTTGCACACAAAGAGTAATGTTTATTTTTAAGTCATATATATTTTTGAAAGGGAATAAGCTGATGAAGCTGACTGACAAGTGACCAATGTTTACTGTTTAAAAATGTTATTAATTAAATGAAAACCCCAGTGAAACATTTGCTGTTGTTTCTGTGTTTTGAGATTCACACAGACTGAACGGTCTTGTTTAAATGTTACAAATTGAGTTAATAAACTTGGAAATTGTTTTAAGATGTTGCAGATGTCAGCAAATTTTATTAATCTATTTTAATAATAAGGTGATTGTATGCAGAATGCTGGTGCTAGCAACTCAAACTCATATATAACTCTTATACAGATAAATAAATAAATATTAGCAGGTTCTCAATAGTATTTCAATTTAGGGGGGTCGCGAAAAAATTTCAGTCTCCTAGGGGGGGCATGACAGAAAATAATTGAGAAGCACTGGGTTATGGTATGGGCAGGCATCTGTTATGGACGAAGAACACAGGTGCATTTTATTGATGGCATTTTGAATGCACAGAGATACCGTGATGAGATCCTGAGGCCCATTGTTGTGCCATACATCCATGAACATCACCTCACGTTTCAGCAAGGTAATGCACGGCCCCATGTTGCAAGGATCTGTACACAATTCTTGGAAGCTGAAAATGTCCCAGTTCTTGCATGGCCAGCATACTCACCGGACATTTCACCCATTGAGCATGTTTAGGATGTGCTTGACCGGCGTATACGACAGCGTGCACCACTTCCCACTCATATCCAGCAACTTCGCACTGCCATTGAATAGGAGTGGACCAACATTCCACAGGCGGCACGGTGGTGCAGTGGTTAGCACAGTCGGTTCTGGGTTCAAATCCCGGGTTGCCCGGAGCCTTTCTGTGTGGAGTTTGCATGTTCTCCCCGTGTACGTGTGGGTTCTCTCCGGGTACTCCGGCTTCCTCCCACCTCCAAAAACATGCAATGGGGATAGGTTGATTGGATTCTATAAATTGACCATAGGTGTGAATGTGAGTGTGAATGGTTGTCTGTCCCTATATGTGGCCCTGCGATGGACTGGCGAACTGTCCAGGGTGTACCCTGCCCTCGCCCAATGCAGCTGGGATTGGCTCCAGCCCCCCCGCGACCCCTAATGGGACAAGCGGTAGAAGATGGATGGATGGATGGACAATTGACAATCTGATAAACTCTATGCGAAGAAGATGTGTTGCACTGCATGAGGCAAATGGTGGTCACACCAGATACTGACTGGTTCTGAGTCCCCAGACCCCCAATAATAAAAAAAAATGCACATTTCAGAGTGGCCTTTTATTGTGTACAGTCTAAGGCACACCTGTGCACTAATCATGATGTCAGATCAGCATCTTGATGTGGCACACCTGTGAGGTGGGATGGATTATCTCAGCAAACTATCACTATCACACATTTAGACAGATTTGTGAACAATGTTTGAGAGAAATGGTAATATTGTGTATCAGGAATTAATTTTAGATCTTTGGATGGGAGCAAAAACAAAAGTATTATATTTTTGTTGAGTGTATGTAGAGTTTCTGACTGACCACTTTCTTTCGTGGTACAAAAAGAAGCACCGTGTCTTCCATAGTAAAATCATCTTCATGCATGACAATGCACCATCTCATGCTGCAAAGAATACCTCTGTGTCATTGGCTGCTATGGGCATAAAAGGAGAGAACCTCATGGTGTGGCCCCCATCTTCCCCTGACCTTAACCCTATTGAAAACATTTGGAGCATCATCAAGCAAAAGATCTATGAGGTTGGGAGGCAGTTCCCATCAAAACAGCAGCTATGGGAGGCTATTCTGACATCCTGCAAAGATATTCAAGCAGAAACTCTCCAAAAACTCACAAGTTCAATGGATGCAAGAATTGTGAAGGTGATATCAAAGAAGGGGTCCTATGTTAACATGTAACTTGGCCTGTTTAGATGTTTTTGATTGAAATAGCTTTTGATTTCAGTAAATATGACCTCCACGTTCTGCAAATTGGCCATTTTTAGTTCTTTACAACCTATAATATGTTTTGAAACTCTGTTATGCATAATAATTTGGAACAGTACATTTTGAGTTTTTTATTTTTTTAAAAAAATACTGTCATCATTGGGAGGTTTGTTCAATAAAATGTGAATCATACTTTAACTGTTGATGACTTAAATTATACTGACTGTCATTTGCATTGACTATTTAGGAAAATCTGAGAAAAATATCATTTATATAATAATTTGGAACACGGTGTATATACAGTTGAGTACAAAATTATTAGCCCCCCCATGAACATTTTACTTTTTTTACGGACAAACAGAGCAAGGAATTTTTAACACTGCTTTTCCAAACATCCTACTTATTTTTTTAGATGATCACATTATTTGACTTTGCACACAGACCCAAAATTATTCCACAAAACCAAAAACTACCAGGGTCAAAACGATTAGCCCCCTGAAGAACTGACCTTTGTGTTGAGCCATAGCACAAACCACTGCTGTGCAATGATGTGCTTTAACTTTCAGATGCTCAAAGCTTGTAAAATCCAGTTAAAACTGAGTTATTCTGCTCATCCTCTTGATTAGCTTAGCAGATAGCTAACATGAAGTTGGTCCCTTAAAATAAAATCCCAGGAAATGTGGTTTGGTTTAGGCCTTTGATAAGGTTCTGTATTAACTTCCAGATTTGTAAAACTGTAAAAACATACAAAACATAACTTTACAATATGTTAATTTCCAATGTATATTATAAAAGAATACACAATATACAAAAGCTACAATTAGCTTAGCAATAGCAACAAATGAGTAACCCTTAACATGAGGCTTTTTGGTCCCGCTAGCTCAATGCCAATTTACAATGTATTCCCAATTGGAAATGCTACAGCTATAATGTTGGCGAATTATAAGTTAAATTTAAACATTCAGTTATTAAACAAACATAGCTGTCATGCCACAAGAGTGATTCAGATGTGTTAAACTTAAATACTAACGGACTACTCAGGACAACAAAGATGAGAAAGAACTGACATGCTGTGCTCTCTTGGCTTGGAAATCCAGACCCATATCTAGAACGATAAAAGGTCTGGCCACGATCAATAGACCTTCCCAATTTAAGGGGCGGCACCTACACGTGCATTTCAAATACCACTGCACTCAATTGTCAGAGCAATGAACACGGTGACGTTTAGGCCCCGTTCGATTAGCAAACAGTGGACTAACTGTTTAATTAAACTTTTACCGTGGTCGGTCGGCAAAACTGAACAATCCTCTTTCTTGCTAATGAAAGATTTGAGTCCCGTCTTCCAAATCGTTAAGTGTTGAGGCTGAAGCCGTCTCAAACTCAAACAACATATCCGCATCCATCTCTGTCGGTTGTTTACTATCGCTGCCAAGACACTAGTATTAGCCACGTCGAGAATTGTAGTCTCAAAGAAGACAATAACTAGAACTCTGGACTGCGAAGTTGCAGACTAAGAATAACTCAAATCTGCAGAAGAGACACCTTCAAGCCAGACTGAATTATGCTAAGGACATCCTGGAGAAAGATTAGGTATACTGTAAGCGCGTCCTTTGGTCAGATAAGACGAAACTAGAGCTCTTTGGCCACAGAGACGCTGCTTATGTTTGGAGAAAGAAGGGTGAGACGTACAACCCAAAGAACATTGTCCTCACAGTGAAACCCGGTGGTGAGAGTATTATGCTGTGATGATGCTTCAGTGCGTCTGGAACTGGGAATCTCGTCAAGGTGGAAGGAATCATGAAGAAGGATATGTGAAGATTTTGAAAGAAAACCTAAAGCAAGGGTCGTCACTTTGCCTTCAAAACATGACAACGACCCAAAACATACGTCGCTCCTGGTGAAGAACTACCTCCAGAAGACCAAAGTGAACATTATTGAATGGCCTGCGCAAAGCTCTGACTTGAATCCCATTGAAGATCTGTGTGGTGCACTGAAGACCAAAGTCCATGCCAGAAGACAAATCTGGAGGAGCTTGAGAGATTTGCCAAAGAAGAATGGGCTGGGATTGCTCAGGAGAAGTGTATGAGACTTGTTTGAAACTACAAACTGACTGCAGGCTGTTATCCAGCAAAAGAATACACAATTGACTATAAGCATCAGGGGGCTAATCATTTTGACCCTGGTAGTTTTTTTTTTTGGTTTTTGGAATTTTGTCTCTGTGCAAAGTAAAATAATGAAATCATCCAAAATAAAAGTAGCATGTCTTTAAAAGCTGTGTTAAAAATTCCTTGTTGTTTGACAGCAAAAAAGTGAAAAGTGAAATTTTCATAGGGGGGGCTAATAATTCGGTCCTCGACTGCATATAAGTGAAAAGAAAAATATAGGGGTTTAGAGAAACTTTACCTAACCCTAACCCCTATGATGTCACAAAATGACGTAGCTGCTTAACCCTCATTAGCTGTGTACAGCGCGGCCAGCTTCCTGAACTTTGGCCCCGCCTCTTTCAGGAAGTGGAAACTCTGATCGGAGTCTGAGGAGGAGAATGAGCTCAGGGACTCGTTAGTTGTCGGGGGTCCGTCCAACGCAAAGGACTGCAGAGAGTCAGAGGGTAGAGTTAGCCCTGTTAACCCAGGGTTATGGGGGAGGGTCCCAGGGCTCCAGCTGCCCTCAAAGGAGAAGATCTGCAGAGAGTCGACCCCGGTCAGGTCACAGTCTGCGGCCCTCAGCCGGCCTGAGATCAGATCCTGGAACATCTGGAGCCTCGCAAGGCTGGGGGGTCGGGGGAGGGGCCGGGGCACTGGGAGAGGGGACAAGAAGCCTACTCCTAAACCGGCTGTGTCTGTGTTTATAGCAGGACCTGGCAGTAACTCTAACCCAGCCGGGTCTGGGTAAGGGGTATGGCTTATAGGGTTTTTAGAGTTAGTGTTAGTAACAGGGTCTGGGTTACTAGTGTAAGGGTTATGGTAGAAACCGTTAGAACGTATCACTGTGTTAATGTGATGGTCTTGGTTCATGGTGTGAAGCTGTTTCCTGTCTGTCTTATTGTGGCAGTCTTGGCTCATAGTGTTATTGTGGTGGTTAGTAACAGGGTCTGGGTTAGTGTCATGGTTATGGTCTTGGCTCATAGGTTGAACCTGTTTCCTGTCAGTGTGTCTGAGCGCGCTCAAATCAAACTCGTTCGTATCTTCTTCTCCTCCCTCGTCATCGTAGTGACAGATGTTTTCTCCGACGTGTTGCTCATCGTCGGGCGTCTCATTCCTCCGGTATTTCACGACAACTGCTGCCATGGTGACGCCTGAGGAGACAGGAAGGGGAGGAGCTAGAAGATCAACAAGATCAAGCCCACAGTGTTGCAGGAGGATCAGGATGGTGTTAATATTGAAACTAGTGGTGGCTGCTATGACATCTACGGTGCCCACCATCTATACAATTGTGTCCTTGAGCAAAACACTTAACCCCAAACTGCTCCAGGGGCGATGTACTATGGCTTACCCTGTGTGTGAGGAAACCCTCTGGAGTGTGGAAACTGGAGAGGGGATATGAAAGAGGATGAATTTCAATAACCTAGTCGAGTTACCTGGTGTGAATCTACTTGTTCTGATTGTCAATAAAGACCTTAACTTAATAACACCCTGGTTGCCAGGTGACTTGTGAAAGGGACGTGGCCTAGGCCTGACGACATCACTTACCCGTCAGGAGGATCAAGCCGAGGCCCGCAGCCACTCTGAGGCCGACCAGCGCTGGGCCTGTCTGGCTGCAGTCGCTACGCCGACCGGCAGCGTCACACACACACACACTGATGGTTAATGTGTGTGTGCTGCGCAGGGACACGCCCCCTCCGTCTGATATCATCACAGACAGGAAGTGGATCGGCCTATCACGGAGCAGTACACCAGAACGCAGAGTCAGCACGGACGCAGAGTTATCTGGGGACAGAATGATGTCATCAAAACAATCAGCTGATCAGCTTGTACACTTTGTTATGGATCATGTTTCCAGATCAGGCATCTCCAAACAGCGGACTGTGGTCCGGAACAAGTGACAGTCCGGTCCCATGACCTATAAAATATATATATATATATATTACGGCTGTCAAACGATTGGATTAATCACGATTAATTTTACCATTCGAATATGCAAGAACAATTCAAAGTTTCTCTGTATATTGTTGTATGAACGGAAAGATAAATGACAGAACGTGGATATGTACATTTAAAATTTGGATTTTTATTAATTGAAAATCCAAATGATGGTTTTAATACTGAAAATAAATTTAAATCGAACAAAAATATATACCTACCACACCATAATTTAGTTGGTCTGTCACTTTACCATGTCTTTGGGCAAATATAGGCTATATAATGGCATTTATTTGGTGAATCTATAGGTTGTGCATTTATGAATACAACTTGATTACAGTCCAGGGTGTGTGTGTGTGTGTGTGAGTTTGTACGCTCGACCACGTCCTAGGAGACTGTTCGTTTGTGCCAGGAAGCCGACGTTATGTTTATGCCTAATCACACACCTCTGAAAACTGCAGACGTTTGTGTCCTTGCGGGCTCTGAACAGAGCGGACAATATTTCTCCTCCTGTTACTTCGACATCAACTGCCACCCGCGGCAGTTGATTTTATATACTATCTATGCCCGCGTCACATACGGGGCCGTTTGCAGTTTAAAACGCGGCATGGGCTAACGTGCTGCTATGTTTGGCTCGAAAGTAAGAAAAGTTGACTACGAAAACAGACATTTTAAAGATTAATGGACTGACCAATACATGTTCATTCTCCCGCAAGGCAGTACTAAACCTTTGTGTCTTGTTGTATGTGTTGAAACCGTGGCGCTGATAAAAAGTTTGCAAAGTGATATATATAAGTTTAAAAAATTCCCTATTAGCCCACCCCCCATTCGCTTAAACAGTGGTTCTGATTTGCTCTATGTCGGCCCGCTGTAGCTTTCCAGCAGCTTGTTGACAAGGTTGTCCACCCAGGTTGGGATCCTGGAAGGTCCTGGATATCATTTCTGGTGAACAACCTTTTACAACGCTCCATGTCCGTTTAAAAAAAAAGGGGGTTTTGCCCCCTAGGTAAACAGCTAAACTAATCTAATGTTAGCATTTAGCCAGGTAATGCTTTTCCTTTTGAGATCGCGCTAATGTTGAGTTCTAACATGGTTCCTATAGCTTAAAGGGACTCTTACCGGTCCTGCAATTGAGAATTACAGCACTGTCATACCATCCCACCTCCCTCCAATGCCCCCACACCCTCATTCCATGCTTGTATCACTGGTTTCACTTCAGAGTTGTCGGCCAGAACACCACTTATGGCCAAAGGTGTCAGACTATAAGCATGAGACTAAGAGAGGAGGAGTACGGTTTTATCCGCTCTTTATTTTCCTTCTTTCACAGGCACAGTCGCATATAGAACACGGGAAAAGAACAGAGGTTTAAACTTCGCTCATGAGGAGACATGCAAACTATATTATAACAGCGATCGGGACTGCATGTACATACTCACACACGGGTGATTCACATTTAAACTCAGATAAACACGTTTCCATGTGGAATGATCGCTTTCTGTGGCAACGCTCACATATCTGACCGAGGGAGAAGAGAAAGGAAACTTACTAAACAGGCTCTCTGTCCGACTGACGTCACACCCCTAACTGACTGCTATCCACACTGAACAAAACAGATTTTAACACACTGTAGGAAATAACAACACTGTAACTTATAAACGTTGGGGCCTTTTCTACAATGGTCGCTACTCGCTACTGTCTGCCGTGGAATCAAAACAAACCCTCTAGTTGAGAATGCGCAATACAGAAGCAGACCGCAAACAGACAGGTCTGTCGGCCAATCAAATCGTTCGGTCCGAACGATTTGATTGGTTGAATTTTATATATATTTTTCATAATATTATGAGATTGAAATCATTGTTTGTTTTTACTCCTGGTGGGTCTGTCTTATATTTTAGAGTGTAATTACCTTATTAATACCATTTTAACCTAATCCAAAAAAAGTGTAAAAATGCAACAAAGGTAAGAGTCGCTTTAATGCAAGTTAAATTTAAGACTTTTTTAATGCCACTTGAAATTAAATTTAAGACCAACGACGCAATCAACACAAAAGGAGAAATGTATTGTCTCGGTGTTCAGACACAACCACCACTTTCAATGTAGGCGTCATTATCTGTATCTGTTCGACCAACAAAATAATCTGCATCTGTATTCGGATATGAAGCCGGAAGTGGCCGGGGCTGGGGTCTAAATAATTTTTTGTTTGCAATTATTGTCCCTTCAGAGCATCAAATTAATATTTTTAAATATAATTAATATATTAATATTGGAATATAATTAATTATGAGATATATTTCTACCTCATACTGTACTTTTCACCCGTTTCTCTCTCTCATTATAAGTTATATGAACTGTCTGACTCAGCCCCACTAGCCCTTCGTTACAGCTTGTCAAATTACTGAAATTAAACATACGTTGTATAGGGATGTGAACAATGTGTCGATTCTAGACTCGATTTTCGACTCGTGCCCAAGGCGACTCTAAAAATAGAAATCGGTAAATCGGGTGTTTTACTTTATTAGATGTTTTGGGGACATGTGAGACGTCCGTGATGCGAGTTCACGTGTGGTCACGAGCGCGCTGCAGGCGCTTCATTTCTGCAATGTGCGTGCATTAAATGTCCTGTGTGGGTCAACAGTGCAGTGCAACATATGAAGCATAAAGTTATAGCATTCATCTACGACCGTGATGTTAAATCACCTTCACACAAAGCCTCCGCCCGGGCAAAGCAGCGAGTAGCGCTGTGACGATAACCGGGGCTATCCTGCCCGTTAACGTTGTCTACGGTAACGGCTTCCGCGATCTGTTAGTATGTCTCAAGTACACAGAGCCATTTCAGCAAGTTGACAGTGCGACTGAAGGGACTCTAGTTTCTGTTTTCAGCCGAGTTCACCTCCGATGCATGGACATCGTTTTTAAAATTAAAGCCTCTCATTTTATTATCAAAAAAAGTTTGATGCAGATGAAGTCTGAACACACACAGCGTGCGGCACCAGTGTTGTTTAAAGGAAAGCGCAGTTTATCAGCACCACCACTACGTGTTGCTGCCGCAAAAAAATGCACATTGCCTTTTTTTTCTCTTTTCTAATGGCATAGTAAATCGATCGATTTGTCGATTCATGCCTCCGACACGTTGACATGCAAATAATGAATCGTTTAACATCCCTAACGTTGTATTACATTGCCGTTTGCTTTAATAAAATAACATTTGTGGCCTTAGATTAATAGCTAACGTTAGCTAATAAACGTTAGAGGGGGGCTTTCAAAACGGATTGAGCACTGAGCACCGTTTATAAACAACCCTTCCAGGTTCTGTCCGTTGGCTTGTGTGATACGTCATCTGAAGGAGCAGGACCCCGAGTCAATCCGGCAGCCGAGTCGATCTGGTACTCACAGCGGGCTTTCCATTGAGGCAAATGCCTGGCAAATGCCTGGAGCCACATATGCCCCTTGGGGCCACCAAAATGCCCTCTTTATATTTTGTCCCCATATTTGCAGTTTTTATAAAAATCTCTTCTCAATAGTATCATCGGGTTGTCTAATTGCTCAAGTTTTGACGATCTTTCTGCCAACCATGCACCCCCCTTCAGTCTGCACTACATGGACTATTCCATTACACATCATGCTCATGTCGCTGCATGTATACAGCGTAAATTCAAAAAAGTAAATAGCGGGAGACGATAGAGAGAGTAGACGAGATAAACCAAAATGAAGCGAACATACGAGAGCGGTTCTCAAAAAAAAAAGGACCAAAGGCAAGAGTTTCTATCGAAGCTGCCAAAGCTATCAAGATTTTTTACACCACCCGGCGCGGTGGCAGCAGCGGCGGGACCTTCCGGTGAAGAACAGCCGTCAACATCAACGGTAACGTTCCAGCTCCTCCTCCTGCTGTCAATCCAAGTGGCTCTGGCTCAGCCAGCATCGATGCTATTGCTAGTATTGACGTACTTGTGTGTCCTCAAACTGACGCAGTCGGAAATGATGCAGAACTGGCGGTAAGTGTCGCCAGGGGTGGCTGAAAAGTAGCTAAATATAGCGACAAAATCGCTAAGTTGGCAACACTGCTCGCCGCTCCTGTGCTGCCTAGCAACCCTGATTGCTGCCAACAGAGACAGCCTTGTCAACGGAGGAAAAAAGAAAAAGAAGTTGCCTACCAGACGAAAAGAAAAAAAGTACAAGTTAAGAAGATGGAGCAACACGTTGCTGTTTTGTTATTTTTTATTTTATTTTATGCCATCTCTGAAAAAAACGCAATGAATCTTGGGATATGTTGGTCCACGAAGGATCCATCTGTTGCAGCCTTCAAAACTGTGAAACGAAGGCTGCATTTCTCGGCCGCATGTGAAGGAGCCTTGCAAATCCTTGCAAATGGAACAAGCCTTTGCGTGCCGCTATGACGCAATCCGTCTTCAAATGCAGCCTTCGTAGGCTGCAAACCCTGATTGAGATCCGGCTATCGAGTGCTGCCCATTATTCAGAATGGGGCCAGTCCAGGTCAAAGATCAAGAATTTCCTCAAAATGATAAGGGGCGCAGATTCACAAAGGCAAACTATTATATTGCAATGAAAAATGGAGAGAGGGTAAACAGGTCGTGGTTAGTGTACAGTGAAATTGCAGACCGTATTTTTTGCTTTTGTTGTCGCCTTTTTGGAAAACAAACAACTGAGTGAGAGAGGATCTAATTATTGGAAAAACCTTGCATCAACCATGAAAGGTCTGAAGAGTACAGGAAAAATGCTGATAGCAGGCAGAAGCTCTCACATTGGCTTGAGACAAACACTATTGATAATCAGAATCAGGACATCATTGAAGTGGAAGCAAAACGCTGAAATGAGATTTTAACTAGACTGATGGCAATAATAAACTTCTTGTCTGAGAGAAACCTTCCTCTCCGTGGCCACTCTGACAAACTCCATGAACCAGGCAATGGAAATCTCTTGGGTCAGGTTCAGCTCATGGCTCAGTTTGACCCTCTTATGTGTGAGCATCTCAGACCGATACAAGCTAAGGAAGCCTCAGACACTTACCTTAGTAGTCGCATACAAAATGAATTGCTCTCACTTGTGGCCACAAGTGCAAAACTGATGCCATTTTTCAGTGAGTAAAAAAAGCTAAGTACTTTTCTGTAATAATGGACTGCACACCAGATTTGAGCAACAACAAGCAGCTCTCAGTGGTGCTGAGAATAGTGAATTGTGACTTGAAGAGGACCTATGATACTTTTCGACTTTTATGACCTATAAACGTTGTCATAATGATTTATAGTCATGTTTAACCATACTAGAGTATCAAATAATTACGTACATGCATTTCAACGTATTCCCTGCTGACCGTCTGGGGTGGCTGTGCAGCCGGTCGAGCCGAACTTGTTCAAATTTCCGGGTTTTCTCTGTCACGCTCGGGTCATTTCTGTCATGTTTCCATGCATAGTAATGCTACTGCTCAGGCAAACTCCGGCTGCATGCCCCCACCTTCCTGGAAATTTCCTGAAATTTCCCGCTACTGGACGGAAGGTAACCAATCACAACAGAGTGGGGTTTGCAGCAGGGGGGAGGGGTGGAGAAGCTCAAAGCAGTGTGTAGAGAGAGACTGCTGTAAGAGGAAGAGTGTCCCGAAAATCGACATAGTTTTTTGTGATGTGATTCGTGTCAGGTTGCTCTATAGCAGTTTTTAACAAGAAATTAAGACCAGAAAAGTAGTACAATAGGATCTCTTTAAAAAAGGAATCACAGTGCACAATCACTTTGTAGGATTTCTAGTGGCCCATGATACCACTGGCAAAGGCCTGTTTGAATTATTTTTAGGGTACCTAGAAACACTAGATATGGAACTTGCTAACTGTCATGGCCAGTCGTACGACAATGGCAGTAATATCCAGGGCAAGAACCAGGGGGTCCAGAAGAGAGTGTTCGATGTCAACAGCAAGGCCTTATGTGTTCTCTGTGGTAGTCACACACTGAACCTTGTTGGTGACGCAGCCAAGTCATCTGTGGCATCAGTCAGTTTCTTTGGTCTGTTACAGCATCTCTACACTCTTTTCAACTCCTCAGTAAACCGCTGGACCATCCTCAAGGACCATGTGAAGACCTTCACTGTAAAGGCACTGTTGACAACAAGGTGGAAATGTCGAATTGAAGCTGTCAAAGCTGTTCGATTTCAGTTGCCTGTCATCCTAAAGGCGTTGACTGCGCCAGAGGACCATGCCAAGGAGAAGCGGGATGCAGAGGTTACCTCCTCAGCTGGTGGGATCATCATGGAGATGCAGACACGGCCTTTTGTGTTGTAAGCCAGATTAATTAAGTCAGCAAGCTTCTGCAAAGCCCCACAGTGTCAGTTGCTACATGCAGGAGAGAAATCACTGCAGTTAAAGGCTACTTAGAGGAATTCAGAGAAATGGGATTCAACTCTGTTAAAACAGATGCCAGGGAAATTGCAGAGGAGATTGAGGTAGAAATGAGCTGGCCAGAAGTCCGAAAGAGAAGAGCAAAAAGACAGCTTTTTTCCAGCTTTATAGATTTAAGTACTCCAAGGACCTGATGAACAGCACAAAGGAGGCAGGAAGGCTAGGGGAATGCTGCCACAAATTGGAGCAGGTAACAGAAGATATTGAAGCACAGGACCTGAGGATGGAGGTAGAGGGGGCAGTTCAGTCCTTCCCCACAGACATCTCGACACCATCAGAGATGCTGAATCACATCTATAAGGAGAACATAGTTGACCTGTATCCAAATGTAAGGTATTGCACTCAGGCTCCTTCTTACTCTCCCAGTAAATGTGGCTTCAGGTGAGAGAAGCTTTTCTAAACTAAAGCTCATAAAAACATACCTACGAACCACCATGACACAGGAAAGGCTGTCGTCCCTAGCTGTTCTTTTGATTGAGCAGGAAATGAGAAGATCGTTAGATATAAAAGATGTCATAGCTAGATTTACTGATGCCAAGGCTCGTAAAGTCAAGTTTTAGGATGAAGTCAAAACAGAGAGAGAGAGAAGAGAGGAGAAACATGGTGGGAGAGAAGAGGAGAAAAAGTATAAAGACAAACGGGGAGAAAAGAGGAGAAAAAACAAGCTCAGGGAAAGGAGAGATAACACAAAAGCATTCAGAAACAAGTGAGGAAGATATGTAAGACGAGAGAGGCAAAGAAACAGTGAGACTGAAGAGGTAAATTATGAAATATTAGGTTAACAGTCAGTGTAATATGTGTCACCATAATTAATCTTATTGTTTTGTATGCTATTCTCACATTGCAGGTAACACAACATAGACCACATTGCCCTGTCAGACCCCCTATGACCTACCGGAAACCAACCCCCCTTGTATTGAGTGTCTCATGCGATATAAGGTACATTAGACTGGTAGATGCGGGGGCCCCCAAAGGACTGTTCGCCTGGAGCCCCCAAATGGCTAAGTTCGCCACTGCATGTAGCCTACACCTGGTGTATCACCGGTTGCGCTTTGAAATGTCAGCAGCAAACTTGGTCAAATTTCAAAAAATTAGATTTATTAATTGATTGATTTTTAATTAGCGGTTAATTCTAATTTGACAATTGTTATATAACTTGTATATCTAAATATTATAATTTGCTGACAACTGAATACCGAATTGAGCTTCAAATACTTACAAACGAATACTCAAATGATTCGGGTCAGCCCTAAAGGTGCGAACACACTAGGCATTTTACACGCGTAAGATTTACGTGCGTAACGCAGCTAAAATGTTGCTTGATCATTTTGTGTCAAAAATGGTTATACGCGCGTAACGTGCCTAGTCTCCCTCCCGATATTGTATTTCCCTAATCAACCATGGCTGCGATCAGACCCGACACAACAGCGTGCATGTCCGCACAAAAACAACAACAACACGGCCAACAACTGTGCCAAAAGACAAACTGAACAGCACAAATAGCCTAGCATTAAAACAGCATTGCATATTAACGGCAGCTACATAACAAACACAGTTACAGCAGCATCGGTACACGGCGGCACAACATAAAGGCAAGTAGCCAAAATTACCCTACCTGGCTGTGACAGGGGACCGTGGCTGGCGTAGATCAACACCGGTGCTTCGCTCTACTTGTCGTGAAAGTCCCGCGGACAGTCGTCATGTTTGGGTTTAAATGAGCCGCCCGCACACAACAGGGTGAGTTAACTAATGCTATACGCGCTAACTTTGTTTATCGGCTAAAGCACAGCCGCACATATTCACTGAATTAACCAGGAAGTCCATTCTCCTGGTTTACTTTCCCCACGTCTTCTAACCCCGAGCGGCTTCATACAGCACCGGCCGCCCGCAATACATTTTTCTTCTCGGTGTCTCTCATCAGCCTCTGTGTGTATGTGACGTCGGGTCAAGCTCAACGCTGATTGGCCAACGCGGCTAATCGTCTCGCGTAGGAGCAACAAAAGTTAAATTTTTTGAACTCCTCGCGTAGCTGCGTAATATATACGCGCGTAAAAATGTTGCTTTAGCGCGAGTGAAAATGTTGCTTTAGCGCGAGTGACGCATGTACGCGCGTAAACCAATGGTTCCATATGGAAAAACGGCCGATTTCATACGCGTCTGTACGCGTGTAAAGTGCCTAGTGTGTTCGCACCTTAATAATAACTATATAAAAGTAGCATTCTTTGCACTGACTGTCTCGTTTGCTGTGACATGTAATGTATGATCATCAGAGGAAAAATTAGATGGTTTCAGAAATATTTAAAAGTTCAAACTAGGATGTTTAAGGTATTTAAGGTGGACTGCACCTTGATTGTCCCTGAGGGTGAAGTTAGATTTCCCAGCAGCCTTGGCGGTGAGAGAGAACAGGAAGTGATGTCCGTCCAGCGGGTCGTCTCGATCGACGGCGCGGAGAGTCTCCACGAGCTTGAGGTCAAAGGTAAAACACAAAGGGTCAGCTGACACAGTCACATGTTAAACCATTACATCATCTATATAACCCTCATGATCAACCTTTAAAACTCATAGAGGAATAACTGAGTCATCACATAGACATAAATAAAGTTGGGTTCAAACGTCGAGAAAGAAAGAAACAATGACGATAAACAAAGAATAACACCTTAAAATATAAACATTACAAGTTGCTGGTCGCTGCATTGATTCTGAAGCCAAAATATTTAATTACACTTAAATTCATCAAACTTCTCACATCAAACTCATTGTTTGTTTGTTTCACAGAAGACAATAAAAATCAGCAAACACCTTCACCACTTACAAAAGCTCACTGCTACCATTAGTCACAATACTAAAACGAGCCATAAAAATAATCAATAAAGCTGGATATTATGATCACACCAACCTCCTCTTTTTACATTCCCGGATCATAAAGTTCAATGACCTGGTTGAATATCAAGTTGCACAAATCATGTTCAAAGCTAGAAATAAACTGCTACCAGGTAACATTCAAAAACTTTTTTTTTGACAGAGAGGGGGGTTACAATTTGAGGGAACAGTTTAACTTTAAGACACTGGCTGGGGGGCGCCTTTAGCTCAGTTGGTAAGGCGTCCCCCACCCGAGCCGGGCCCAGCAGCAGACCCGGGTTCGATTCCCACCCGCGGTCGTTCTCTGCATGTCACTCCCCTCTCTGCCCCATTTCACCTTTGTCTCTCTGCACTGTCAATAAAAGCATAAAAATGCCAAAAAAAATATCTTTAAAAAAAAAAGACACTGGCTGTACGCATGACTTTAAAATGTCATTGCATCTGAATTGGGGGTGTGAAACTGTGGAATGGGATGAGCATGGAGCTAAAGCAATGTCCAAACATGAACCAAAAGGTTCAAAGCAATGATTTTCAAAAGGTACAGGGATGAGGGAGAGAAGTAAGAAGGAAATTATAAAAAAATTAATATATATACACTCAACAAAAATATAAACGCAACACTTTTGTTTTTGCTCCCATTTTTCACGAGATGGACTTAAATATCTAAAATTCATTCCAGATACACAATATTACCATTTCTCTCAAACATTGTTCACAAATCTGTCTAAATGTGTGATAGTGAGCACTTCTGCTTTGCTGAGATAATCCATCCCACCTCACAGGTGTGCCACATCAAGATGCTGATCTGACATCATGATTATTGCACAGGTGTGCCTTAGACTGTCCACAATAAAAGGCCACTCTGAAATGTGCATTTTTTTTGCTTTATTGGGGGTCTGGGGACTCAGAACCAGACAGTATCTGGTGTGACCACCATTTGCCTCATGCAGTGCAACACATCTTCTTCGCATAGAGTTTATTAGATTGTCAATTGTGGCCTGTGGAATGTTGGTCCACTCCTCTTCAATGGCTGTGCGAAGTTGCTGGATATTAGTGGGAAGTGGTGCACGCTGTCGTATACGCCAGTCAAGCACATCCCAAACATGCTCAATGGGTGACATGTCCGGTGAGTATGCTGGCCATGCAAGAACTGGGACATTTTCAGCTTCCAAGAATTGTGTACAGATCCTTGCAAAATGGGGCCGTGCATTATCTTGCTGAAACGTGAGGTGATTTTCATGGATGTATGGCACAACAATGGGCCTCAGGATCTCATCACGGTATCTCTGTGCATTCAAAATGCCATCAATAAAATGCACCTGTGTTCTTCGGCCATAACAGATGCCTGCCCATACCATAACCCCACCACCACCATGGGCCACTCGAACCACAACATTGACATCACCAAAGCGCTCACCCACACGACGCCACAAACGCTGTCTGCCATCTGCCCTGAACAATTCATCCATGAAGAGAACACCTCTCCAACGTGCCAGATGCCATCGAATGTGAGCATTTGCCCACTCAAGTCTGTTACGGCGACGAGCTGGAGTCAGGTCAAGACCCCGATGAGGACGACAAGCATGCAGTTGAGCTTCCCTGAGACGGTTTCTGACAGTTTGTGCAGAAATTGTTTGGTTATGCAAACCAATTGTTTCAGCAGCTGTCTCAGTGGCTGGTCTCAGACGATCTTGGAGGTGAACCTGCTGGATGTGGAGGTCCTGGGCTGGTGTGGTTACACGTGGTCTGCGGTTGTGAGGCCGGTTGGATGTACTGCCATATTCTCTGAAACGCCTTTGGAGACGGCTTATGGTGGAGAAATGAACATTCAATGCACGAGCAACAGATCTTGTTGACATTCCTGCTGTCAGCATGCCAATTGCACGCTCCCACAATGCTTGTGGCATCTGTGGCATTTTGCTGTGAGACAAAACTGCACATTTCAGGGTGGCTTTTTATTGTGGACAGTCTAAGGCACATCTGTGCACTAATCATGATGTCAGATCAGCATCTTGATGTAGCACACCTGTGAGGTGGGATGGATTATCTCAGCAAAGCAGAAGTGCTCACTATCACACATTTAGACAGATTTGTGAACAATGTTTGAGAGAAATGGTAATATTGTGTATCTGGAATGAATTTTAGATCCATTTAAGTCCATCGCATGAAAAATTTGAGCAAAAACAAATGCATTGCGTTTATATTTTTGTTGAGTGTATATGGGTTGTATTGATATGTATGTAGATATGGATATATTGATTGTATACACAACTCGACGTCATTGAAAATGAGGGTCACCCCTCAATTGGTCTCTCGAGGATAAATAAAAGTTAAATGAAAATTAAATAAATATAAATATAGATATATGCATTGTATAAATATATAAAATATAAAAAATCATTGTATATTAAGTTGTATGTATGTATAGATCGTAAATGTCAAATATAGTATCGCCAATTGTATTGATAGATTGTATAGAGATTTTATGGAATACAAGAAGCGAATATAATAAATATTCTTATTTTTTTACTATGGAAAAGGGGTAGGATTAAATAAGTGTATACTTCTTCCTGCTCCTTTTCAGGCATATCACATCAATACAGATTTTTATTTTTGTGAAGTCATTTAAACATAAATTTTGTTTATTGTATTTTTATGCTTCTCATTTGTTTTGTATTGTTTTTGATATGTCTGAAATAAAATAAAAAAATTCACCAGCGCTGTCTGTAAACATTAATATGAAGATAGTGATAATTTAGCGATAGTAGTAGATAGTCAATATCAGCCATAAACCCAGGTGTGTGTGTTTCCATGGTTACCTGTCCAGCTTGACTGTTCTCACAGACGAACGGTTTGTAGTCGACGGCGAGGACTGGAGGGTTATCGTTAACGTCCGTCACACGGACCAGAAGCACAGCTTTCCCCACCTGGCCCACTGACACGCACACACACACACACACACACACACACACACACACACCAAAAAGTTAAGTTGCTGACTTGGGTTCAGAGTTCATAACTGAAGCTCTCGTTATAAAATAAGAGACATAGAAATATTCTATATAATAATATAATATACAAAGTCAGAAGCAGATTGAGTGTGAAGAGGTTAAAGTTGAGTTCAGACTCACAGGTCTCCGTAGCGCTGACTGTGACGTTGTGCTGAGCGTTCCTCTCTCTGTCCAGACGTCTGGCTGTCGAGATCAAACCTGAAGTGGGGTCAATGTGAAAGTATCCATCCACGTCTGATTCACTGTCTATGGAATACCTGCACACACACACACACACACACACACACACACCACACACCATCATCATATTTGGTTTAGTGCAGTAGTTTTCAAACTGCAGGGAAGCGCGGATGAATATGTGAAAAAACAAAAAAAAATAATAATTTCATATTAAGCAAATGTAAGGTATCTTACAAAAAAGGAATACAATGTTTTGGTCTAGATAGTTAATAGCCTAATAATTAAATCAAATCATCAGGGAGATAATCCGAGGTTAACTGATCACGTCACATTCACGTCCATGCACAGTGTGTATTGAGTTTATTTTAAAACATTTGGAAATGGGGCTGCCCTCTGTTTCCCATGCACTGTGTATAGTCTATAGCCTATTTCAGCCTTGTCTGTGGAAATAAAGATAGCTGGACAAGAGTTCTTCTGCTTCGTTCCTCTCACTGCATTTAAATGCATTAACAATATTACAGAGAAATATGTCTCGTTAAAGAAAAAGAGCTCCAAGCCCATCCCAGAGGGCCCTGCATAATATTTTATTTTAAATAAATATTTTTATGGAAAATCCATGTGCCTTTCTTCAATAGCTTTTAATTCATCCGACCCAGTGTCTCCAAAATATTTGTTCACACAAAATTCCTCAGATTTAGCCTCTATTTTCCTCTGAAAGTGCACCAGATTCATGCATTTCACTTCAAAAAGGTAAAAAAAAAATCTCCCGGGGGGGCATAGCCCCGGACCACCCTAGGAGGGTCAGGATCTCTGCTGGCTACTAATTTCACCCAGCAGGACACTAGCGAAAAAACGCTGGGTGGGTGAATGACTATTAACAATAGTCAATAATTTGGGCAAGTCTTTCTGCTTATCTCTCTCACTCCATTGCACACTCAGTCACTACTATCCATGCTTAAAGGAAGCAGGAACCACTGGATAAAGATGTTCAAATGTATTTTAAAAAAGCTAAACAAAAACATACTTCGATAAAGATGTTAAAATGTTTAAAGAAATGTGTTTAAAAACGCACAAAGATGTTTAGAATGTTTCAAAAATATGTTTAAAATGATAAGATCTTTCAAAACACACAGGGATTTTGATTTTTTTTTTTGGGGGGGGGGGGGGGGCTCAGCTGAAATTTGTTCTCTGAGAACAAATTTCACTCTCTCACACTTTGACAACCCCTGGTTTAGTGGATAAAATACAGTTGTAAAGTTAAGTTAACACTGATTTTTGATATTCATGATGTGTTAACTTCACCTGATTGGTTCATCTCTATACTAGGGGTGTGCACGTGTACACATGTAACCGTTTAGTAAATCATAACCAATTAGGAAAAATCAATAAACAAAATTAGTTTCTATTTTATTTTTTCAAAATTAACATTTTATTTTTTTCAAAGTTTTTAAATATGTTCTGGAGACACCGATTTTTTGATTGTACATCCACCGTAGCTTGAGTTACTGTATTCTTCCTTTGTTTTGCTGCGCTGAAGCAAGAGTTACTTTACTTCACCATTGTTTTTCCTCACTTCTAATAAAGCTACTGTTTTGCCGCGCTTTGACGTTTCTGTGATTTATTTCAGTAGCCCACTTTATAAATCACATACAATACCTTACATAAATATAGTAATATTGGATCGATCCGATCATGGAGATGGCGTTGAAACCATAGATAGTATACATTATGGATGTATCATCCATGCTGACCTCAGTTATTCAAACGGCATCCAATAATCCTGGTTTATGTGCGTCGTCATCTTGTGAGATTTTTACTCCGCCTCACGTCGGGGGGAGGGAGATACGCCCATCTAGCTGACGTATACCTCCGAGGCAAAGTGAGGGACAACGGGCGGAGAGCTGTCACTCAAGAGATCGCGCAAATACATTTTAACCTCCAAAAGAATAAAAACTAGCCTGTTAGAAAAAAATTCACCCCTCTCAGTGTTTTCATGGAGATATGACCTAAACATACAGACTAGAATGGTTTTGTGGACCAGGCTGTAAATAGGTTTAATAAGACTTTGAAAACGGCCTGAACAAGTGAGTCAAAGAGAAATTGCTCAGTCTTAGTACCACCCCCAGTGGCCACCGGAAGGTACTACAATTTTGGTCACTTCATTATTGGGTGCTGGTAAAAATCGCTGAGGTTGGGGCTTGGTTGAAACGCAAATTCCCTGACACAGTTAAGAAACGATCATAAACAATCTACTGTGTGTGAACAAGCATATTTTGAGGCAGTCAGCTAGCTAGCGCAAGCCAGTATGACCTAACGTTAGCTTAAGCCAGTGATTTATCTTCATCATCCAAAACATTGCTCACACTGACAGTGGCCCATAGGAAACAGTGAAACTATGCTCTATCGCATAGTTAACACCCGTGGCTGTAATGTACTCATGTTTACGCCTTTTACGTATGCTCTTCTCTGTCCCCTTTGTCGACCAAATAGGGTGCTACGCCAGACAATGTGCAACAGTGCCTCCAACACACACCCACACACGGAAAAGCATAACTGTAAAACGAATAATAATAAAAAAAACTTACCCTTTCAGGTTAAAATCCGTCTAGGGATGGGGATCCCGGTTCTTTTACGGACCTGATTTCGCTTTTTTCAAAACTCATAATCCATAATGTTTGAGCTCATCCATACCGCTATTGAGTCCCGTCTGGAGCCATTCATTAAATCCAATCACTTAGTGTGTTATCCAATCCATGGTATGCACATCGATAATCCAAAGTTTTTCAAATTAAAGTCTGACTGGGATAAGAGCTAGTTTGCTAAAAAACCAATCTGTTTCATATGTGATGTGTTCAGGTCCACTCAGTAAAATGATTAGGCCTATTAAGTAAAGGTCATCATGATGTGTTCAAATGTAACATCAAGAAATAAGACAATCGCGTTTTTGGCGAGAAACTTGAATAGCCTAATGCAGTTGTTGGGTGAGACATTTCCTTTGGCAGCAATATAAAAAAATAGTGAAGATTCATTAAGGACCTGTTTAATGTCCTATCACAAGCTCTTATCTTACACAATTGAAACAATGCCAGTTCTGTTGAATTATGAAAACATATTGTCACTTCAACTTTCAACCAAATAATAGAAAAGTATCGATAGTGGTATCGATAAAGACTGATCGGCTATGAGGGGTCTCAATAATGGTATAAATAAATACAATCATGCCTATAATCCCCATCCCAATTAAGAACTTCAGAGGAGTTTAGCATACTTATCTTTGTAGTGAATATGTACATGGGTTCATTCATTCATTAAGACTTTGTTTCTGACTCTACAGCAATTTTTAAGCATTATTGGGAAGTCCGCAACCAACAAGTACAAGGATTCTGTAGCCTTCAGTATTAAGATCATATTACCAAATTTATAATAGTAATTATTTGATTACATTATTATATGGAAATGATCATTGAGACTAGGATTTATTAATATTGATTTATTTAACTGAACATTAAACTAATCAACATTTGAGAATAAATCATTGATTAAACGAGACAATTTGCTATTATTTTTCCATTTCTTAAATGAATGGTGGTGCCCCTTTGAAATTTAATAAATTATTAAAGTATTATTAATCTTCAGATTAATTTCTAATAGCAGGATTAATCTGAACTACCTGTAACCGCTACATCTTCTTAGAAATGTTGTTTTGTTTCACTGTCACGGTTGATAAATAATAAATTAATTTAAAATCCCAGAGGTGTAAAAAATTGCAAATCTCCAGTTGTATTTATCCTATTGTAGGCTATATGGGAAGAGTGACTTTACATTTGGAGTTGTTAGAAAATGTATTGTATGGAGACCCAAGCCTCATATTCCACATTACCTTTTTTACTACATTAAAATAAAATGTTGTAAATGCCAAAACTAATTAGAAAATATTATATAGTCTAAATGCAACTAAATGCATCTAATCAATAATTCTAATCTATTAATTTCAGGTGCATGTGAGGCATCCAGCGAAAAATAGCCAGAATTGTCCCCTATTCAGAGTGGATAATACTTGATGTATTGATGGACCCCAGCATTTCAGAGAATGATTTCTGTGAAGAGTTTGTCCTTCCTGATGTGGTGGTCCAGCCAACCTCATCCAGTCTGTCATCTGAGCTTGAGTCAGACAATATCATGGAGGTTACAGCACCAAACCAATTTCCAGTGACAAAGGAGATCCCACCAATGTGAGAGCCCTGTGGTCCAAAATGTAGGAGGAGATGCACAGACAAGATTTCAGAGGAAAAGCGCACGGAAATAAGTACTGGGCAATGACCTACTCCTTGAAGAGAGGTTGGATGTTCCACACTGTGGCTCAGCTCCCAAGAAAGCAGAAGACTGTAGACAGTCGCCGTGGCAGGTCTTTCAGCTACTGGCTACAGGACCACTGTGGAGTGCAGAGGCAAGTTTGTAAGCCATTCTTCCTTTCCACTTTGGGCTACCACCCAAAGAATGACAGTCTGGTCATAACAATAATGGACAAGTCCACAGACTTAGCTCCACGGAGAATGCACTATCGCCTTTAGTTTTAAGCCTGCTGTTTGGCACATCCAGAGATAAGCTGTTTGCAGACCTCAGAGCTCTGCTTGGTCTATGGACCTGTATGAGTTCCGCCAAGTACACGGGGGCCATACCATTTAAAACTTTAAAAACAAACATCAGGATCTTAAAATCTATTCTGAAGCGGACTGGAAGCCAGTGCAGGGAGGCCAGAACAGGGGTTATGTGCTCCCGCTTCTTTGTGCCCGTCAGAAGACGAGCAGCTGAGTTCTGTACAAGCTGCAGGCGACGCAGCGAGCGCTGGTCTAAACCTACATACAGTGAATTGCAATAATCCTGTCTTGAGAAAATGAAGGCATGAATAAACTTCTCCAGGTCACTGGGAGAGAGGTAAGGTCTCAGCTGGAAGAAGGCACCTTTGACTACAGAGCCAATTTGCTTTTCAAATTTAAAATCTCTGTCAAACATGACACCAAGGCTCTTAACCTCTTCCGCCCGAGAGCCCCCGGTACCGGGGGCAGCTGCGCTTTTCACAACGTACACTAATACGGGAATGCTAACCATGTAGCAACATGTCATAAAGCACACCCACTTAACGGAAAGAAGCTCGGCTAAAATCTCATGATATCCATTTTGACCTAATCAAAACACAAGTCTGACACCAAGCAACTAAATGAGTAGGTAGAAAAAAAGACGCTAACGGCTCATGTCCGAAAAATCGGCGCTAGCGATTATGCTACTTCATAATCATGCTAACGATACAAACATAGATAGTAGCCTATAGAAACAGCAATCATATGAACACAGTGTTGCCTCCTTGTTATTGGCGGATAAGTGTTGTTGTGGTGTTTCTGGGGGACTGTACCTCGATCCTATTGGCTCTGACGGATCCACATTGACCAATGGATTGAATGAAGACGTCGCGAGTGACCGCCCCGCGAAAATTGACAGCTCCACAACAAAACACTAACGGTGGTTTTTGACTTTTGAGATAGTTCACACTTTTTTGGGTTTTCTTGCCATTTTGCCACCACACAAATAATGGCAGACAGGAATAGAAACAAATGTTTTTCAGTTTCGGAGGTACTTGCAATACTTGAAAATGATAGCGGCGCCCGGCTTATTCCTGTGGACTCACCGTCGGAGGAGGAGGACCTACTGCGGCGAGAACTGGATCCGGACCACAGCAGCGATTCAGATTACCAAATTCCATCACCGCAAAGGTATGTAATCTCTGTTTTTTTATTGATTACTTATTGATTTGGTGTCAAATTACATCTACATTTATAAAACTGGATATGGATGGATGGATGGATTATTGATTACTTATTGATTTGGTGTCAAATTACCGATCTACATTTATAAAACTATGGATGGATGGATGGATGGATGGATGGATGAATAGATAGATAGATAGACATATTATTAGTAGACCTATCCTTAAATTAATTTGGTAAATAAATAGGCTACACACACTCAAACTCGTTCAGACTTGTTTGTTGAATTCCAAATTACAGAGCTTGTTGACCTCAACATAGTGTTTTCTGTTTGGAGTCACATTTTAGATGAGTGAATTAATATATTTGTTTTTCTTCCACAGTGATGATGATGATGATGAGCAAAGAGGTGCTTTTGCAACGGCATCTGCCCCACCCCCTCAGCCACAGCCAGGGCCATCATCCTCCAAGCATCACTGTAATACAATTACAGAGGCAGACAGGGAGTAGATGTTTAAAACCTTTTGGGAGAACATGATCTGGGAGGAGAAAATAATGTATGTGCGGGGTTTGATTGATGTCACTCCAGTACAGAGGAGAAGGGGGTCAGAAAATTTGAGGAGGTCAACTACACTGATTTTATTTTAAAATGTTGATGGGCAGAGAAGAAGGGTATGCAGGAGATTGTTTTTGGCTACGCTTGGCATTGGGGAGTGGTCTGTGCTCATCTGGGTACAAGACGCCGGCAAAAAGCCGAAGAATATTACAGCACGACACAGAGGTGAAGCTCAGGATTTTATGCACAGATTTCTGCTGGATCTCCCTAAGCTGCCCTCCCACTACTGTCGGTCTTCGTCATCCAAAAAATATCTGGAGCCTGTCTTCCAGACAATGGCAGATCTACACGGTGTGTACCACCGTGCTGCTGAGGAGAAGACGGTCAAACCATTATCGAGGCAGGTGTTCACAGACGAGTTCAGGAGGCAGAATCTGGGTCTTTACCATCCTAAGAAGGACCAATGTGACACCTGCTGCTCCTACAAGGCTGGCAACTTGCCAGAAGACGAGTGGCAGGATCACATACTCAAGAAAGAAGAGGCCTGTGAAGCAAAATCCTATGACAAAACTAATGTAAACAACAAGTCCATGGTTATCTGTATAGCTATCCTCTCCCCCAGATTGAAAGCATCAGCTCTGTATTATAAAACCAAACTTGCAGTGCACAACTTCACCATCTATGACATGTCTGCACACAATGCCACGTGTTATGTCTGGCATGAAGGTGAGGGAGCTCTGTCTACCAGTGAGTTCACATCTTGTGTGACTGATTTCCTTTCTCAGCAGGACAAGGAAGAATTCATTCTGTGGAGCGATGGTTGTGGCTACCAGAACCGCAATTCTGTGGTCAGCAACGCCCTTCTTCAGAGAGGGGGCACACACAGATGGAGTGTGACTCGGTGCACAGTGTCATTGGCCCTCATTTATCAACCTTGCGTAGACCAGAAATGTGGGTGTAAGCACATTTCCACGCAAACCTCGGCATTTATCAATATGGACGTGAGCGTAGGATACGCTCAAATCCCACGCCAGCTCTCACCTCGTGTACGTAAGTTTGTAAACAGCATGGACTCGCAGTGCAGGCTGTGCCTATTAGCCGATTACTTTGTTGGACAATTATTAGAAGATAACAGTGACGTGCGGTAAGGGTAGGCCTACCCTGGCGCCGTGTGCAAAAATAAATAAATAAATAAAATAAAATAAAATATTTTTTTTATTTAATAAACTTATATTTGTATTATTACTGTTAATTATGTCGATCTTTACATGTAATCCGCGATTACTTTAAAAAAGTGTAGACGTTTTGATTAGAAACGTGGCAGTTAGTAAGTTACACCAAAAAAATATTGTGCCTTTGCTGTTTCCCATTCTTTGTGTACGGCAAAGAATCAGTGCCTTTGCGCCTATTCATTGTGGACGGCAAGAAAAAAAAGGTTTTCGCGCATGCGCACTTGATTCTGTATTATTTAACATGTACGCAAATAAGCATAATTCTTTGTGCCTTTTTTACGTAAATGGTATGCCACATAAGCCTTTACGTTACATATCATTCATGGACCAATTAAAATCGAGATATTACTAGACATTTACGCAGCTTAGGCCAACGTCATTACGTTGGCTATGCTCATTCACGTCGCGTTACCCCCGCGGATTTTTAAGTCAACATTGCAGCTGCCGTGCCCGCAGATATTTCAGACTGGAGGAATTTTAACAAATTGGATTATAATTTAAAAAGGAACAGAATGAATAGCAAGAGAAAGGCCTGCGCCAGCCTTGGACGGTGTACAGCAGCAACAGGGACAAACAATGTTCGAGCATTTCAAACGGACAGGTAGCCTACATGAACGGAAGGATGCTAGCTAGCTAGCTGTGCTGTCAGTCAGACTGTCACTGGATTACTATCGTCTTGATTATTTCTACAGCCAGGGAGTCAGATTGGTGAGTCAGAAACTTTTTTGGGGTTTATTTAATAATAAAGTTGGATGAATTGATACCGAGTGCAATCCATTCTGCATTTTATATTCAATTGAGCAGTTGTGTTTTCATTGTTACTGACGGACAAACCTAAGCTCTGCAATGTGGATAAATGGTTACATTCTGATGCTGGACAGGTCCATGGGGCATATGCTACTGGTACTTTATCTATTAAGATAAAGTTTATGGAGTGGAGTTGCCATCAGTTATGCTGTAGTCCTACATAATGATGAAGTCTGTCTTTTATTTTTAAGTTGAATAGAAGTAGTACCGGTAGTTTGAATCGGTGAAGGTTTGACTTGTTGCCTTACGTTTTTTCGGCCCTCGGTGTGAGGGACGGGTCCGTTAAGTCGATTGATGCGATGTTTAATCATTTAGACCAAACTACAGTAGGCTACGGGCAAACCTGAAGTCACCGTCGTCACATTTCATATACGTCCCGTGTGTGTGTGTGTGTGTGTGTGTGTGTGTGTGTGTGTGAGTGAGTGAGTGAGTGAGTGAGTGAGAGAGAAAGACAGAAAGAAAGAAAGAAAGGGAGGAACTTATTTGAAATCGGCCGTGCGTGCCTGTTTGTTGTTTATTGTTTTTGATTTAACAATATATAGGTTTAGAGAAATCTGGCTTTCAGAACTCAGTGCCTACCCACTCACTGACCTCACCGCACGTCACTGGAAGATAATACAAATGCAGTGTTTGCTCAGACCGAAATAAAGATATTAATCACTTAAAAATGTGTAGCTTATGGTGTGCAACTGAGTAGGAGCACTGATTCAATAGTGCACACACCGGCCACTTAAGAGCGCTGCATGGGACTGCGTAAGGGCAGTTGTCTCCGTCTGGAGCAGCTGGGGGGACACTGAGGCACGGGGGCTGCATTCACTCAAAATGTTAGCCACAGTATTAAATATGTAGTAGGCCTACACTGCTCTTTATGATAAAAAATACACGGCACAACATTCAGCTTAACTTTTTATTTATTTGACGCACTTTTTAGATGTTAGTTCCTCTTTTAATGTGTCATTGATCACTTAAAGCAGCAACGAGTAACATTTAAATATTTTTTAAACAGCCTCATGTTTCCTCTCATAATCATAAATTACCTTTAACAGCAAACGAGACCATCTGTGCAAAGAAAGACTTTTTTATATAGTTTTTATTACTGCATTTGATCTGGTCGTACACCCAGTCCGATTTTCTGTTCACGTGTCCATGCTCTATGGTCACATATCCGTATTGGTCGCAGAGTTCAGTGCGGCGCAGGAACGCGATTTGAGAAGCCTATGGCTCCAGGTGAGGGAAGGGGAGCGGGAGCCTTGTTTGAGACAGTTGTTTGTTCATAATGACTGATGGTATGGTAAATGGTAAATGGACTTGTATAGCGCTATATCTCCGTTTATCACAGACTCAAAGCGCTTTAAATTGTTTTTTGTACACATTCACCCAGTCACACACACATTCATACACCGATAGCAGCAGCTACCACGCAGGGTAGGCTTAGCACTAGGGTGCTAAGCTAACTAAGCTAACTATCGGGAGCAATTCGGGGTTCAGTGTCTTGCCCAGGGACACTTCGACATGTGGCGGGGAGACGGGGGATCGAACCTCCGACTCTGCACACCAGAGGCGAACTTCCTACCCACTTCGCCACTGCCGCCCCGATAACGGGGCTGAACCATCAAAGAAAAAAAATAAAATGCAATGAAGAAAAGCTAAAAGGGAGAGTGATAGGCGGGCGGGAGGGCGTTGCCAAGCAACGTATACACAATTTCACGCAGCGAACCTAGACTGCAGTGTTTACTCCTAAATGAATGAGCGGTAGCCTACTAAAACAAAGTTTACTTTGCCTCACCAGCATCATCAGATGACCATTATTCATCTGAAATAGTCATTATTTACAACATAAACACATTACCTCATCGTGATCCATACTAACTAACTGCCATCTCTCGTTCATTCGCTTGGTGTGAGAACACGGACTCGTTCAGCTCCGTGAGAGGTGACAATGCATCAACTCATTGCAATCAGGTGTGTTTAGCACTTACTGCCATTAGTTGATGCTGTGTCACCCATAGACTCACAGAGCCGAAAAGAGTCCGGTGCCCTCCACACTTTCAACACATGGACACGCACCATATTGCTTTCTGATTATTTGAATCTTGCACTCCCTGCACGAGCTAGAAAACAGCTTCACGACAGCTGGCGTCGTTAAAATACTACCGCTTTTGTTCAAAGGTGTCGCCAACGTGCCGACTTACTCATAGTGGCTTTAAGTGAGCGATTTATTTCCACCGTTAACCGGCACGTTTTTCCGATCTGCTGGTGGAGCAGGACAGTGGGCGCCCACAGCTGATCGTTGCCGGGTCGGCTTGTGCAGCTGACCGCCGGGCTAACCACTCGTGCTGTCATACAGTAAAACGCAAAATGTGTTATTTTTAGTTTTCAAAACCCTTTTGAGCAGTGCTATCTAAAAGGGCCAATACATTCTAATCATTCAAATCTCTGCAGACCTGTATTTATTTTATGGGTACCATTACCGGACAGTTGGTGCGTCTGTTTCTCCTCTACCACTTATATTATGCCCGCACCCTCAGTTGGTTGCATTTCAGAACAGCAACACGCTTTTTTTAGTGGCGATTTTTGAGTCAGACCACTTTTTCTTCATCTATGTAAAGAAATGGAGACATGTAATAGTATATGCTGTTTTATAGCATTTGAGCGATAGTAGCCTACTGATGTAAACCTAAAATGCAAAATCCTCAGCTGGAGATCGTTTGTCAACACCAACGCTGTTGACCGCAGGAGTTATTTCCATCCTAACTGCTGCCTTCTGTCGTTCTTTGATGCCGCTTGTAATGCTCCGAAATGAAACTCTTTTTTTTCTACTTTCGTTGTTATTCTGTCAATTTGTACTTCAGAGAAGTTCCTTTTCTGTGCCGTAATGCGCATATCCATGTCGTAAAACCTCTGGGCAAGGCCTGTAAACTGAGAAAATATAGGGGCGTGATACGATCGTTTTCAGCCGCCGCATTTATCAATAATGGCCTGGTGTACGCTGAGATTGGCGAGATATGACTGTTTGATAAATCCCACGCGATACCTGGCATAGGGAGGTATTTGCGCATACAACCTGGTGATCCCACTGTCCATGATATCAGAGCCATCAGGTATTTATCATACTAAGACAGTCAATCTCTCACCAGTCCAGGTCAAAAATAAATATGTTGCACATTTACTTACTGTTAAATATACGTAAAATTATATTGTGTATTGTGTTAAGTGTTTGATGATCCTATGTAAAATGATGATTTTTACATTATGATTTATTTTTGTATGTTATTAGGTACAACATCAGTGGGACGATGGACTTCAAAATCCAGCACTCGGAAGACTGGACTGCATTACCCAGTACTCGAGTTGAGGGGGGATGGCATCCCCCTTGGAAATAAAGATCGCAAAATCAACCCCCTTCTAAAACGGCCATTCCCCCTTTCCATCCCGTTATTGTATCAATGAATGTGGAAATATTACTACAATTTCAACATTTAGTAACACTGGCACTTAGGCTGCCGGTACTCCACTCTGCCCTCGATATCGGTGCTGGCCAGAGGCAGGGAAAATGTATTTCAATTTTTCAGCCAATTAAAACATTTGTAATATACTATTACCATTCCTAGCTTCTGATTGGGTGGGCACGGCGACTGTCATCAGCACAAATGATCTGTCCTTAAACGTTAAAGCCAATCCACCATCCCCCATGTTTCCACTTTTGAATTTGAAATTCAAATTAATCTTATATAAATATTAGTAACTTCAAAATGCTTAGAAACCTCCCAAAGCTATTGACATAACTTAATTTGTTACTTTGCATAACAAGCGTACCATAATGTAATTATATTATAATAAATTGTGTAAATACATAATATTAATAATAACAATAACTTTAAAGAATAATATTAAAATAGGCAAGGTCATACTACAGATTTTATCACATTGGTCATGATACAGCTTTTTTTAAGCAAAAGTTTAAAGATAAAATGGAAGTTACTGCCTTTTGCCTTGGTATGAAACAGTACGTTTTTGTAAGCTATGCAAAGGAAGAATACAGTAACTACCAATAAGGTACAAAGGGCAATTCTGAGGTCAGGATTAATATGTAGATAGAATAACCTAATATAAAGCTAGAAAATGGCCACATAAGCAATGATCTGCCTGCAACTATGTTGGCTGGACAACAGGAAAACTTTAAAGTAATTTTTCTCAGTTTGGAACTATCTGGAGTTACTGCCTTCTTCCTTTGTAGGGCAGTATACTATACAGTACATCACTGTGTATTGTACCTGATGTTGCTGTTTGGAGCATCAGGGTCTTGGGCGGAGACCCTCCCCACCTCTGTTCCCTCCGTCGCTGCTTCAGACACTTCCATGGGACCGACGGAGAGGAAGCGTGGCGGCTCGTCCACGTCCCCGACCAGCACACGCACCGTGGTGACGTCACTGGGGCCAGGCGCCAGGTAACGGGAGTCATGGTAACGGTTAGAGGCTTCCACACGCAGCAGGAAGCTGGAGCGGGTCTCATAGTCCAGAGTCTGGGGGGGGGGGGGGGGGGAATAAAACTACATGTCTCTGTAGACGACCTGGTGCAGGCGTGCTGGGCTAAGTGCTGTCACTGTCAAGTAAGGTCATGAGTTGTGATAAAATAAAATAAATTCACTCAAAATGTGAACTTAACAAATTTGTATGCGGATATGTCATTTATGTTCTATGTACAGTGCCTTGCAAAAGTATTCATACCCCTTGAACTTTTCCACATTTTGACATGTTACAACCACAAACTTAAATTTATTTTATTGGGATTTCATGTGATAGACCAACCGACGACATCTACGACGACTGATTTCACGGCACACACCAAACAGATTTGTGTCCCCGCCCCCTTCTGACTCTACGACGGCGATTATCGGGCCGGTGTGTCCTGGCCTGTACACACACACACACACACACACAGACACACACACACCCCGTACCTTCTGCAGTGTGATGACCCCCTCCTGTGTTTGTGTATCCGTGTTGATGCTAAACGTTCCCTCTCCATCGTGGATTCTGTAAACAACCTCAGCGTTCGTACCAACGTCCAGATCGACGGCTTTGATCCTGTAAACCACAGACTGGACGGGGGCCGACTCGGGGACACGGAACTGGTAGCTCTCTGTAGGACACACACACACACACACACACATAGTAACACAGAAACACATAAGCCGTTTCTCAATTCCAAGTACGCAAAGTTCGGACTTGTGGACTTCGAAGTCCGAACTTGCCAAGTCCAAACTTCCGAGAACGGGAGCACGCACCTGCACCTGCAGCGGACTCGATTACGTCACCACCTCGGCTCGTCTGTTAACTGTGCTACATCCTCATGTAGGCATATACAACGTTAACAATAAACACATAAAACAAAAACCCCAGCCTCTTTCTTTTTAAAATAGTATGTAAATATTTTATGTAATTCACGTGTATGTAGTAGTAGGCTAGTAATAGTACGTAAATATTTTGAATGAATAGGCCTACATTTGTTATATTTTTAAAATGTTCCTTTATAGCCTATTAGTATTGCTTTAACACTAATATTTTAAGAAACATAGGCCTCTATAAGAAGACTATACAGTATTTTTTGACAGATGTGCGTGTCATATGTATAAATGAAAATATATGCGTGCGCACATCTGTACCCTCTATATACGAAGTCATTGGCGGGAAAACGATTGAGGAGTTATTGTTGGAGATTTCTTTATATATCAGAGTACATACGAGCGAGATTTACGGTTAATAACATAGACAAACACACACACACTCATACATGGATCGTCGAGCCAAAATTTCTGCTGCCCTGGCGATGGGCTTTCTGTATGAGCGAGCGGAGGAGGAGGCTGCTCAATTGAGGAGGCGGATCACCGAGCGGGAAGCTGGGATGCGGCGGAGGATGCTGAGGAGACGAGCCCTCATCAGTTGTCTGTCCCATGTATGTGTCCTATTGATATGGCTTTTGTTTTAACCTTTCAATTTATCGGTTCATATTGATATAGAAACTTGACTGTAATGAGTGAATTTGACATTTTACCACAGGGTTGAAAGTTGAAAAGCTAAACACAACATATAGAACAGGCTGAAACTATTAAGAAAAACCTAGGCCTGTAATAATTCACAGGCCTGGAAAAGATTCCTTAAATGTTAATTTAAGTAATAATAATAAGTAAAATGTTAATTTTTAATTCTGCTAGACTTTAAGAATTCATGGCAGACAACACATTAAATAGATAATTGTAATTAATTGTACATTCAAATATATGAATAAGCATAGGCATATACATGTATCTATCTATCTATCTATCTCAATAGTAAATATACATATATATACATTCATATACATTTGTATACATTCGATACATATACATACATTCGAGTCAGAGTGCTGTCTCTCTCCTCTGAGGCTAAAAGTTTTGCAGCTATTTGTCATGAATTAATTTCGATTACATCTACTTTTGAATAACTTGGACTTAAATTCTATCTACTCAAAGATCTTTGATGGTTCTCTCATTTTTTGATTTTTGTTGGATTAAGTTTCTCACTACCCTCAATCAGCCTTGCTGGTTTGCCTGCTGGCTGCTAGCCGCCGGCTTCTACCAGGCCCAGGCTACAGCAGTGACCAGTTACCACCAGGCCCAGCAGCAGCTAGCTACCATCAGGCTCTGGCTCCATCTTAAGCCAGCTACCACTAGGCCCAGGATCCAGCTACCAACACAGCAGAAGATAGCTGCCACCACAGCAGAAGCTAGCTTCCACCACAGCAGAAGATAGCTACCACCACAGCAGCTGCTAGCTACCATCAGGCCCAGGCTCCAGCTGCCACTACAGCAGAAGCTAGCTACCACCACCACAGCAGCAGCTAGCTACCATCAGGCCCAGGCTCCAGCTTACATCAGCTGTTGGCTCCCAAACGACTTTCAACTTTTTACCAACCCACCTGATCTCAGCATTCTACTCAAGCACTGCAGGTACAAAGTTTATTTAATTACTGTTGCTGTCAAATCAATCCACATCAATCAACATGGGCCCAAAAAAAGCCCAACAAGATGAGGAATCTCTTACATCAGGCCTATTCAACTAGCGGCCCGTGGGCCGAATCTGGCCCGCAAGAGGTTGCCTGTGAACTGAAAAAAAAAGTTTGGGAAAAAAAAAAAAAAAAAAAAAAAAAAAAATATATATATATATATATATATATATATATATATATATATATATATATACATGGTTTTTTTAAGGGAAAATGTTGCCTGCAAATCAGGTTTGTGTGTGTAATACACGGTGTAATATGATAAATAAAAATAATGCATTAAATCTGTTTTAAACATGCCAATAGGGCTGGTTTATGGCCAGCCAATAAACGCAGAGAATGTTCCGGCAACAGGATTACACCCGCACTGTCTGCACCTGCCATTGGCTCAGTCAAGCTCACGTTGTATTTTATGCTTGCGGCCACGGAGAAACTCTTTAGCTAGCAACAGCTTCAAGATGTCTCTTTCCAAGCCAAAAAAAACGAAAGATTGATGCAGAAAATCGCCAATTCAAATGCGAATGGACTGAAAAATATTTATTCACTTTGCCATCCGCAACGAGCAGTAAACCGGTGTGTTTATTGTGCAATGAATGCTTTTCAGTTATTAAGGAATATAACGTGAAGAGGCACGACCACGCAAACCACGACTCATTTGCTGCCAGTTTTCCTGCGGGCTCGGAGGAACGGAGAAAAAAAGTACAGGGGCTGCAAACATTATTTGAACAGAGTCAAATGGCTTTCAGTCGGTTTTGCACGGAACAAGAGAGAGCCATGATCGCATCCCTGCGTGTAGCCTGGACTCTCACCAGACAGAAGAGGCCCTTTACCGACGTGGACACCGTTAAAGATTGCATGCTTGCTGTCAATGATGAAGTGGTAATTGACCAAAAAGTAAAAGAAAGCGTCACATCAGCCATTAAAAAAGTGCCTCTTTCAGACACATCAATTCACCGCAGAGTGGAATTACTGGCAAACGATGTGTCGGGGAAGCTTTTTGAAAACGTTCGAAAAGCGGAATATATATCGATCGCTGTGGACGAATCAACTGATTGTACCGACATGGCCCAGCTTTGCATTTACGTGAGGTTTTTCGATGGAGTGAGATTTCGGGAAGAACTTCTTGGGCTTATTCCACTGGAGGGACACACTGCAGGTGAAGTGATTTTTCAAAAGATAGTGTCATTTTTTAATGAACATGAACTGGATTTACAAAAAGTGTGCCTGTTGGTTACTGATGGCGCTCCAGCTATGATCGGCAGAGTGCAGGGGCTAGTGGCGCGGCTATCAGCCATAGCCCCACATATGCAGTATTTGCACTGCATCATTCATCTATCGGTGCTGTGTGCTAAGCTCAGCGGTGATTTGAAAAACACCATGGACACCGTCATGAGCATTGTGAATTTCATCCGCTCAACCTCCAGCCTACAACATCGCCTGTTCCGTCAGCTGCTTGCGGACACGTTCGCTGAACACACCGACTTGCTCGTCCATAACGACGTGAGATGGCAGAGCAAGGGAAAAGTTTTGGACCGTTTCTGTGAGCTCCGCCAGGAGATTGTGTCTTTCCTTCGCACATTAAACACAAACGAGCAGCGAACCTATTGGAGCGCATGTTGGATGAACGGTTTATGGCAGAAGTCTACTTTCTGTGTGACATTTTTGGACACATGAACACTTTGAATCTCGAACTGCAGTGGCGGGGAAAGTCGATCGCTGATCTGGTCGAGAGACTTTGTGCCTTCAAGACCAAGCTATCGATCTTCAAAACAGACCTGATCACAAAAAAACTGCTGCACTTCCCACAACTCCGTGCATTCATGAGCACATTGCAAGGGGGAGAAATAACGCCTGTCATGACAGACTGCATGACAAAATTGACAGAGAACTTCACTGAGAGATTCCAAGGCTTCAGCATTCCCATTGAGGTATTGCAGTTTGCTCGTGACCCATTTTCCATCAAGCCTGATGCAGACTTCTGTGTAAAAGTAAAAAAGGTATTATCCTGTATTGATGAAAGCATATTTCAGATGGAACTGGTTGATGTGCAGTCTTCCTTTGCTTTAAAACAGCACTTGCAGTCTGAGGGTGTAGCCGACTTTTGGTGTAACCATGTTAGCCAGTATCAGTACCACACAATCAGGAAAGTGGCATCACTAATTCTGACTATGTTTGGCTCAACCTATACTTGCAAGTCTAGCATTTCTCATATGAATGCCATCAAAACAAGGGCACGTTGCTCCATGACCAATGAGAAGCTGCATGAGTGTCTCAGGATCGGCCTTACAACATATGAGCCAAACGATGCTGAAATAGCAAAATCAAGACAGTGCAATTTCTCTCACTGACTGAAACAGGCTAAAAATGTCTCATATGTACAGTAGTTCTGTTTTGTGATGATTCAAACAACATTGTTGAATTATAAAAATGTGTTGAAAATATATAAGAACAACAGTTATTATAAATGTGTTCAACATATGTAAGAACAAAAATTGTTATAAATGTGTCCAAAATATGCAAGAACAAATTGTTATGATACAATTAAAAGTGAAGAAGAAAGGAATGCGTCTGACAAGTTTATTCCATTTAGCAGTACTATATCTATTGAGTTAACACTACTTTGAGTACGATTTATTTGTTGCGATTCATCGGCAGTTTTACTGTATATGTGGCCCATGAACCCCCAGCGGTTTTCCTTTTTGGCCCACCTGTTAAGGAGGTTGAATAGCTCTGTCTTACATTAAATACTGTGCATGAGCTGCTTGAGCAACAACAAACTTTTTTTAAAGATCTGATGAATCAACAAGAAATAAACTTCAAATCTTTTGTCAAAATGTTTGTCGATGCCACCACCCTAAGGGTTGACAACATTTTAAAAGATGTACAGGATATCAAAAACAGTTTGCAATACTCCCAAAAGGGCATGGATGATTTCCACAAAAAGCTGTCTGATAACTCTGCTGCCCTTGTCAAACTATCGAACCAGTGTCTTCTGGTACAACCCTCTATGGACAAAATCACTAATAAATCTGAATATCTGGAGAGTCAATCACGGAGAAACAACATCCTCATTGATGGAGTACCCGAGGAGAGGAATGAGACTTGGCAAGCCACGGAAGCTAAAGCAAAACAACTGCTGGCTGAGAAGCTCGATCTAGACCCTAAACTAATTGAGATTGAATGTGCACGGCGCAATGGAAAATATAATGAGGAGTCCAACAGGCCTAGAACAATTTTTATGAAACTTTTGAGATTCAAAGATAAGGAAGAAATCCTGAGAAGAGGAAGTAAGCTCAAAGGATCTAAAATCTATGACAACGAGGACTTCACTGAACGTGTGCAAGGCAAGTTTATTTATATAGCACAATTCAGACACAAGGCCACTCAAAGTGCTTTACAGGGGCAAGATTAGAATACATAAAACACATTATAAAACATTTAAAAACGAATAAAAGAAGCAAATAAAAAAAATGAAAACTCGATTTAAAAACATTTAAAAGCAAATAAAAGAAGCAAATAAAATGAAAATTGCAGGTTAAAATGGAAACAAAAAAGTCTTCAGACTCGATTTAAAAGAACTGAGAGTTGCAGCAGACCTCAAGTTCTCTGGGAGTTTGTTCCAGAGATTTGGTGCATAATAACTAAAAGCTGCTTCTCCTTGTTTAGTCCTAACTCTGGGGACTGTAAGTAGACCTGTCCCAGACGACCTAACGGCTCTGGACGGTTCATAACGTATCAGCATATCAGTAATGTATTTTGGCCCTAAACCATTTAGTGCTTTATAAACCAACATCAGTATTTTGAAATCAATTCTTTGAGTGACTGGAAGCCAGTGTAAAGACCTCAGAACTGGGGTAATGTGATCTACTTTTTTGGTCCTAGTGAGGACTCGGGAAGCAGCGTTCTGAATTAGCTGAAGCTGTCTGATAGATTTTTTTGGAAGGCCAGCAAGGACACTGTTACAGTAGTCAAGTCTACTAAAGATAAATGCATGGACAAGTTTTTCTAAATCTTGCTGAGACATAAGCCCTTTAATTCTTGATATGTTTTTTAGGTGGTAGTAGGCTGATTTATTAATTGATTTTATGTGTTTCTTGAAATTCAAGTCGGAGTCTATAACAACACCAAGATTTCTGGCTTGGGGTGTGGTTTCTAACATGATGGATGTGAGCTGTGCGCTGACTTTTAATTGTTCATCTTTGGCACCAAAGACAATTACTTCAGTTTTATCGTTGTTTAATTGAAGGAAATTTTGGCACATCCAATCATTGATTTGTTCAATGCACTTACTCAGTGCCTGTATCGGACTGTAGTCTCCTGGTGATATGGTTATGTAAATTTGCGTGTCGTCTGCATAATTATGGTAGCATAATTTGTTCTTATTCATAATCTGAGCTAGTGGGAGCATGTAGATGTTAAATAGAAGAGGGCCAAGAATGGAACCTTGGGGGACCCCGCATTCAATATTTGTCCGCTCAGATGTGAAATTGCCTATTGACACATAGTAGTCTCTATCCTTTAAGTAGGATTCAAACCAGCTTAGTACAGTTCCAGAAAGTCCAACCCAGTTTGCTAGTCGATCTAGTAATATGCTGTGGTCAACTGTGTCAAAAGCGGCACTGAGATCCAGTAAAACTAAGACAGAACTTTTGCCACTGTCTGTGTTTAAGTGGATGTCATTGAGGACCTTAACCAGAGCAGTCTCAGTGCTGTGGTGTTGTCGAAATCCTGACTGGAAGACATCAAAGCAGTTATTCATTGCTAAGTAGTTATTTAGCTGTTGATAAACAGCTTTTTCAATGATTTTACTTAAAAATGGTAGGTTAGATATGGGCCTATAATTTTTCATGAGTGATGTATCTAGATTGTTCTTTTTTAGGAGTGGCTTGATGACTGCTGTTTTCAGGGCCTGTGGAAATACACCTGTCTGAAGGGACATGTTGACAATTTGTAGTACATCTGAGGCCATACAGCTAAAAACTGTTTTAAAGAAGCCTGTGGGCAGAATGTCAAGGCAACAGGATGAGGAGTTCAGGTGTTGTATAATGTCCTCCAGGTTTTTGTGGTTTATAAGATAAAATTCTGTCATTGCATTTGAATTGATTTTAAGAGGGAACACATATGTTGAACTTGGTATTGATGCAGTGACAGCTTGTCTAATTTTGTGAATTTTCTCAGTAAAGAAGGAGGCAAATTCATTGCAGGCCCTCGTGGAAAGATGCTCAGACGCTACTGGCACAGAAGGGTTTGTTAATCTGTCGACAGTAGCAAACAGGGCACGTGCATTGTTGTTGTTTTTGGTGATGATGTCAGAAAAGAAAGACTGCCTTGCATTTCTCAGTTCCGAGTTAAACGTGCACAGTTTCTCCTTGAAGATGTCATAATGAACCTGGAGATTTGTTTTTCGCCACCTGCGTTCTGCTTTACGGCCCTCTCTTCTTTCTATTCTGACCTGCGGGGCATTTCTCCAAGGAGATCTTTTCTTACCAGAGACAACCTTCATCTTAGTGGGCGCAATAGCATCTATAACACTTGTAAGTTTGCCGTTAAAGTTGTCTAAGAGCTCCTTAACTGAGTTACAGGGGAGGGGTGGTATCGAAGAAAATGCTTGAATGAATGTTTCACTGGTATTTTCTGTAATATACCGCTTTTTGATTACTGTTGATTGATCAATTGTGTGCACAGACATTTTACTCTCAAAAAATAAACAGGAATGGTCCGTGAGGGGACCCATATCTGCCACTGTTATGTCTGAAATGCTCATCCCTCTGGAAATGATAAGGTCCAGCGTGTGCCCTTTGTTATGAGTTGGTTTGTCAACATGCTGATTTAGTCCAAAGTTGTCAAGGACACAGCACAGTTCTTTCGTGTGCAACAGAAACGCTCTGAACTGTGGCCACAGCTCAAAGAAGCACGAGACAGGGGAATGGTGGCCTATCTGCGCTACGACCAGCTGATTGTTCACCCACCTCGAGTCATAACACCTCGCCCAACTTAAAATGTTGTCAATTCCTTCCAAAGTTATTTTTTTAACAGTGATTCTCTTATTATGGTGACCAACAACCTAGATATTTCTCCCTTCTTACATGCTGACCCTGATAGTGACAACATTGACTCTGAGAACAAATTAAACTCATGTAATTATTTTACTGAAGACTCTTTAAAATCAGTCTGTGTAGAAAAAAATATAAAAGACTTCAATTCCTTCACACTATTTCATTTGAATGTAAGAAGTTTACCAAAGCACTTTGAGTCTCTAACTGACTATCTTACATTATTACCTCTTCATTTATCGATAATGGGTTTTACTGAAACTTGGTTAAATGATTCTAAAGTGTCTTTTTATTCCATAAACGGCTATGATCATCTCTATCACCATAGAAAAGATAGACCAGGGGGTGGTGTATCGCTCTATGTGAAAAATTCTATCAAATACATCCTGCGAGAAGATCTATCAATTGATATTGCCAACACAAATTCTCATGTTGAATCAATCTTCATAGAGGTAGTGAATGCACCATGCTTTTCTGTCCGTACTGTTATTGGCTGTGTTTACAGACCACCAAGGGAAATGTTAACTCCTTTGTTGATAATCTGGACAAGCTTTTGAATTCCATTGAGAAAGAAAAGAAGCCGTGTTTCATACTAGGGGATTTTAACATAAACTTACTTCACGCCAATTCAGAAACATTTTTGAATACATTATTTGCTAATGCTTTCTTTCCCCTTATATCACAAGCCACTAGAATAACTTCATCAAGTAAATCTATAATTGACAACATCATTACCAACCATACAAATAAAAACGGATTATCTGGTATATTATATACTGACATATCAGACCATCTTCCTATTTTTACAGTTTATCACTCCAATGAAATAGGTCAAGATATTACCAAAGTGTTGTTAAGGAACTTCAGGATGTCCAATGTGAAGAAATTTGAAAATAATTTATCTAGTAATCAATGGAATTCAACTTTATCAACTTATGATTTGATCAAAGCATACTCTAGTTTTAGAGATGAATTCTTTGGCATTTTCAATTAATCCTTTCCACTGGAAAAACAATCCATCAAACCCAAAACTCACAAATCTTGGCTGACCAAAGAGCTAAAAAAAAGCATATCAAAAAAACACAAACTTTACAAAGACTATCTGACAAATCCATCTCCCCTGAACTTTAATATGTATTCAAAGTACAGAAATAAACTCAACCATATGTTGAGAAAATCAAAGAGAAATCATTACCAACAGAAATTGAATACATTTTAAAATGATATGAAAAAGACATGGGCCATCATTAATGAAGTTATCAACAAACCCTCATCAAAAATTAATTCTCAGAGCATATTTTATAATAACGATTCTAGTATTGAGGATCCCATTGAAATTGCTGAAGAATTCAATAATTATTTTGTCAATATTGGTCCCGCTTTGGCAGCAAAAATCCCTCTAACACCACTTTATTCTCACGCTACAGGACCTCCTTCCAGCCAACCAATGTTTCATTTTTCTCCTGTGAATGAAAAAGAAATATGGGATATTGTATCAAGTCTAAAGTCAACAAGTGCTGGTTATGATGATCTCAAAATGAAATTAGTGAAGCAGTGTCTCTCCACCATTGTAAAACCACTGTGTCATGTTTTTAACTGTTCTCTTCAAACAGGTGTAGTACCAGACCAACTGAAATGGGCTAAGGTTATTCCCTTATTTAAAAATGGGGATCCATCAATATTTTCAAATTATAGACCAATTTCTTTATTACCTTGCTTGGCCAAAATTCTCGAAAAAATTGTATATAATAGATTAATTACACATCTTAAAGACAATAACTTATTGTATGATTATCATTTTGGTTTCCGTGCAAATCATTCTACCTCTATGGCCCTGGTCCAATTAGTTAACAGAATATATACAGCTTTAGACAACAAGGAACTCACAATTGGAGTGTTCATTGATTTATCTAAGGCTTTTGATACCGTTGATCCAAATATATTATTAACTAAGCTTCAGGCTCATGGGGTTTCTGAGACTGAGCTTGATTGGTTTAAAAGTTATCTGTACAACAGGAAAAAGTATGTAGTATGGAATGGAGCTAACTCGACTTACAGTCATCTACAGTGTGGAGTTCCTTAAGGTTCCATACTTGGACCTCTTTTATTCCTTATTTACATAAATGATTTGCATTTAATATCTGAAGAAGCTCTTTTTATTTTGTATGCCGATGACACAAATATTTTCATCACCGATAAAGATGAACACAAGTTGATTGATCGAATGAATAGCGTACTTGATCGGTTGGATAACTGGTTCAAATTTAAGAAATTATCCCTTAATGTAGAGAAGTGTGCTTATATGATATTTAAGCCTAAACATATTATTCTATCTGATCATATCCAGCCAATTTTTATGGCGAACAATGCACTCGAAAATGTTTCCAATGTTAAGTTCTTAGGGGTTTTTATTGACAATAAGCTCAATTGGAAAAAACACATATCACAGGTGTCCAATAAATTAGCGAGAAACATTGGGGTTATACGACGATTAAGACCCGTGCTATCAAGAAAAAATTGTATGGATTTATATTACTGCCTTATTTATCCCTTTATATCCTATGGCAATATAGTATGGGCAAGCACATACAAAACCAGTCTAGATTCGATTTTTATGTTACAGAAAAAATTTGTTAGAACTGTAACCAACTCCAGTTGGGACGCTCATAGTGCTCCGTTATTTCTAAGTCTGAAGTTGTTAAGCATATATGATGTGAATACTCTTCAGATCGGCATTTTTGTTTTCCAGTTTCTCAATAATTTACTTCCTTCTTCTTTGAACAGTTTTTTTTATAACCAGGTCACAGATCCATAGTCATCAGACCAGATCTGTAGATCTCCTTCACCGTCAGTTTTACAGAACACATCTTGGACAGTTTTCAATTAGGGATAGAGGTCCAGTCATTTGGAACAGTTTTCCTGTTACTCTACGTAAACACTCATCTTTAGTTACTTTCAAAAAACATCTTTAAAATGTACCTCATTTTAAAAGCTTACGATAATGTGTTAAACTGAATGTATGTTATATTGTCTTTTTGCTTGTTAGTTACATCTTTACATTGCTTTTTTACATGTACTTAGATGTATTTTCATTTTTGTAACATGACTTTGTAGTTTTATCTCTTTAATTTTATTTTTGTTTCTTTTATTTTTGTTTGTCTTTTCTTTTCTGTTTTTTATTTTACTTCATTTCTTTATTGTATGTTAATGTCAGGTGGACATCCTTCATAAGCCCTTCGGGGTTTCTTTTGTCCCACCCGTGCATTTATGTATGTCTATGCGCATCTTCTTGCCATTTTTTTTAATCTTGTTTATTTGCACAAATAAAACTAAACTAAACTACATACACACACAATAAACACAAATAATATAAATAGTAAATAACTCAAACGATGTTTAAAGATTATTTTTATTTTTTTCTAGTATCAGGACCAGAGTAGCTCACAGCTGTACGCACAGCTCAACACCACTGTGCCAATCCTGGCTGTGTTTTTTGCTGGAGGGGACCTGAAGCCAGCCTTCAGGCTCTCCAGGGAGAGCTTTGGCCGGCTGCTGGTCTTGCTGCCCCGGGAGAAGGCCCATGGATGGAGCCATGAGGTGGAGGTGCTGGTGGCGGTGTACTGGCTGGCCTGTGGTGCATCCTATAGGGTGACGGCCGACATCTTCGGGATGCCCCTGTCCACAGTCTCCAGGACGGTCCATGGCGTGGTGGAGGCGATGATGACCATCCTCCATCGCGTCATTCATTTCCCCAAGCCGGAGGAGGTGGGAGGAGGCTTCGCTCGCCTTGCGGGTCACGAGGCCTTCAGATCTGCAGCCGGGGCCATTGATGGGTGCCATGTCAGGATTGTGCAACCTGCAGAGCAGAAGAAGAGCTACTTCAACAGGAAGCTCTTCACATCTATAATTCTGCAGGGTATCTGTGATGGGAGCGGCAAATTCTTAGATGTGTTACATTGGGAACCCGGGCTCAGTGCACGATGCGCTGGTCTTCCGCCGTTCCCCAATGTACAAAAAGGCCCTGTACCCACCTGCTGGGTACTTCTTGCTGGGTGATGGAGGGTACCCCTGCCTGCAGCGTCCCGTGGCCATCATCACGCCATACCGCCACCCTCTAGCCGGTAAGAACCCTCTCTCTGTCTCAAGAAAAACATACACAGAAACAGATTGTGACTTTGGCTGATACATCCATGTGAATTTTGATTACCAGGTCATGTTGAGGCGCGCTTTAACAGGCAACACGCCAGAGGGAGGAACATTGTGGAGCGGTCCTTTGGGATGCTGAAAACCCGCTGGCGGGCCATCTTTTTAAGGGCCCTGGAGATCCGGCCTCTGTTTGCCCCCAAGGTGTTGGGTGCCTGCTGCATCCTGCACAACATATGCATGGCAGCAGGGGATGTGTTGGAGGAGGAGGAGGAGGAGGAGGAGGAGGAAGATGGCCCCGGTGACCCCGTGGAGGCAGATGACAGGGACCTGTCTGGCACCGTGTGGAGAGCGAGGCTTGCTGCCCAGGTTTCTGCTCCTGTAGCACCGGTCGTTTGCCTGGGAGAACACGACTACATATAGACACACACATACACACAACAACACACACACGACCCCCCCCCCCAAAAAAAAAAAAAACAAAAAAAAGCAATAAATACATGCTTGTATATATTCCTAGCTTTGTAAATAAATGTACATATTTGTAATTATTTATGTTATAATTTCCTTTGTATGTACAGTTTTTAATATTTAAATTTGTTGATTTTAAATTGCTCAATCGGTTCAGTAATGTTAATTCCAGTTTTGATGAGTATATAATAATTGTATAGTGTTGGCTAAAGAAGCTATATTAGATTTGAAAAATACCCTCATACTACTCATGTTAATAACTCTGTTCTTCAAAACTTATGTTGTGTTGGCAGGTGATGCCGCAGCAGTTGGGTAGATCGTAATTAGAAAGGTTTAATGAACAAACACAACCAAGAACAGTAAATAAAGCTCATTGTGTTTCACAATGCTAGACAATATACTGTTGGTCCTGCTATAAGAAAAAGTCCAAGCTAAAAGGAGTGACAAATTGTACTTGTTTGATATTCATATGACTGACCAATGATTGGAAAACATGTGACCAGTCAGAAGAGTAAATTATGGAGTGTGTGGAGCTTAACCTTGTTTGAAGACTTTATAAAAAAAAACTTGATGCTGAATGAGTCTCAACTTTCAGCAGAAATCTTCTTGTTTTTTTATGCTAAATAAAGCAGCTATTTTCTTCTTGAAACTCTTGCCTCCTGTCCCTGAGTACCACTCTGAATTTGCCACAACAGTATGCATGTGACATGTAGAATATAAAAATACACTGTTGCTATGTAAAATGACCAGATAAGGATGAATTATCATTTTAAATAATTTATTTTTACAGTTTATCAATTAATTTTTCAAACAGGGCGAGATATCGCTCAGACCTGCCAGCTGCCACCCTCTCTCTCTCGCCACCGCCTGCCTCTCTCTCTCTCCTCTTCTCTTTCTCCCTGCTCTTTTAAAAGGTCCAAAAGACTCTCCCTGGACCTCTTTCTGGTGGCCTGGCTAGCCTGGCCAGTGGTCTCCTCGGCAGAGGAGGTAGAGGCTGGTACGCCTACCACGCCACCGGCAGTGGCAGAAATGTTTGCCGCAACAACCAGGGGCGGGCTGATGGAGTGTTGCCCCTGGAGTGCGGCATCCATCGCAGCATACCACTGCCAGGTGGCAGCAGTAGCCGTACCGGCCTCTACCCCTCTGCCTGTCGGTGGGTCCCTAAGCCCCTGAAAACAGGGTATTAATTACTGCACTGTCAAACTTATTATTTTCATTTAATCACACTTAAGTACACTTACTCTATTTAAAGGGCCACTGAAATGGTATTGTGTGTTGGTTAATTTATATATGAAGGAATCCCTGGAAAGCTCTATCAGTATATAATACAAAACAGATAAACAGGCAACTTATACTTACTTTATATTTTGCCTTCATATTATTCCATTTTTTCTTCGCCTGCTTTTGGGATATCCCCATGGCAGACGTGGAAATGAAGTCCCTGGGTAAAGCAATAGTACACAGCCAGTTTAATAACAACAAAAAATATTATTATTTATAAATGAAGACTACCGCCACCCTATTTGAACCGTCCCCAAGACATACAAGCACTTAAAATCAATCAATACTCACTCCCATCCCGTCTTCGAAGAGTTCCTGAGGCCAGTAAAAAGGGCCTCATTGGCGGCCCGCCACTCAATCAGGGCCTGCGTCTCTTCATTTGTCCCTTGATAAAATATAACGTGTTTATAGGCCTATATTAATTGAATGCATAGTAAAAGCCATCATATCAGGTTTCACAATTTAGCACAATATGGATAAGACTTGTAGAATACTTCCTTATTAACTGTTTCCCCTCCCTTATCTTTATATTCAAAATTGTTAATGTATGTGGTTGTATTTTGACAACGATATTATCTATTAAAAGAAATATCAAATAAGGGTTAATGCTCCAGATTTGACAGCGTCCCACATTAGAGCATATGCGACAAGCTGGCTGTCCCAAACACACACGCACACACACACACACACACCTGCCTGAGGCTTTTTATAATAGGCAGATGACTGACTGCTGAAGCTGGCGGGACGAGCTAGATGTCCCGGGACATCTCTAGTTCGTCCCTAACTCCTACCGAGCTAGCTCCCATACACGACACACACAAGCTAGCTGTCTCTATCGGAAAACGTCCGAAAAAATGTCAAGTAGGACTTGACATGTTGGAGAATTCAATGATCGCCTAATAAAAACGTTGAAACTACATACCGGTATTTGTTAAACAAAAGTAGTATTTGGAAAATAGTAATTATGCTTACAGTTGTGGGTCTTCTCCGGTGCCTGCTCCTGCTCAGTCGTACTCGCCATTGTAGTTGCCATTGGGGTTTTGATCCGACGCTGCGAAATGCATTCTGGGATATCTAACGGTCGCGAGTCCGCACAAATCACCTCCGATGCATCCTCGATAGAATGGCCAGTTGAAGTAAACATCAGGAACACTTCCGGGGCGTTCGAATGTACTTGACTTGATGCGAACTTTGAATTGGAACAGTACTTGGGCTACAACTGATGACGTTTCACGAGAACGCAAGTACACAAGTATAGAAAAGAACGCGAATTGAGAAACGGCTATAGTCCAAACACACACAAAAACACACTAAGGTACAAACTAAGAAAAACACTAAACGTTTTGTAAAATCGCCGGCTGTGAAAACATTATTAAGGTCAGTGTTAGGGTTAGGTTAAAGGCTAAAGCTAAAGGTCTGTGGTGTGCGTTCACTCACTGCGTGGGAACATGGGAACGTTGTCGTTGACATCCGTCAGCATCACAGTGACTGAGGTGGTTCCTGTCAGACCTCCACTCAGACCGACGGAGTCTTTAGCTTCAACACACAGCAGGTAGAGGGCCTGTAGCTCCCTGTCCAGATGAGGCACAGCCACACGCACCACACCTGGAGAGAGACACACACTGTCTGTTATGTAAGGGTTAGCCCTAACAGGACAGGGACAGACATACCTGGATATCATCACCAATAAACGCTTCAAATCTTCAAACTACTCCACTCTGAATTACTATTCTTCCACATACCTTCAGTTTCAGACTTTATATCCAATATGTTCCTAGTTGTATATGATGTGTAATATATCAACATTTAAAGGTGAAGTAAGCAATTTATTCATACAGTGATCACTTACATAGTGTGCACGTTTCATAAAGTCGATCTCTCAGTCATCCACTCTGCATCTAATCGGCAAATAAACTTTTCGGGGATCCTACTACTCATAACCAATCAGAAGAGAGAACGCTACAAACCGGCACCCGTCTCACTGCCGGTGCACGCGCAGAGCGACAGTCAGTGAATGTTTATGCGCCTACAATGAAGGAGCAGGTAAAAATCCTTCCAAATGTCTGTTTTGATGGTTTCTATATTCATACCGAATCTAAAGGGAACTTCAATACTGTACATACAATATGCCTAAATATTCACAAAAAATATGGAAAAAAGTTCACTGTATTTGCTGCCTGGCCAGTGAAAATTAGGGCTGCAACTAACGATTATTTTGATAATCGATTAATCTGTCGATTATTTTCTCGATTAATCGATTAGTGTTTTGGTCTGTAAAATGTCAGAAAATGGTGAAAAATGTTGATCAATTTTCCAAAGCCCATGTTGACGTCCTCAAATGTATTGTTATGTCCAAAACACACAGATATTTCAGTTTACTGTCATAATAGGATTAAAGAAACCAGAAATATTCACATTTGAGAAGCTGAAATCAGAGAATTTGGAAATGTTTTATTAAAAAATTACTCAAAACGATTAATCGATTATCAAAATAGTTGGCGATTATTTTAATAATCGATTAATAATCGATTCGTCGATTAATCGTTGCAGCTCTAGTGAAAATATAGCCTGGCTCCGCCCGCCCGCCTACTTCCGGCCAAATTTTATTTTCCCTTCAGTACTCAGTCTGGGTGTACAGCCCATTTCCCAGTTTTGCCGGAGATTCGACAGCCGGTCCTATCAGCGAACAGAGCGAGTGGCTGAGAACGATGACGTCAAAGTCGCGCTCCAGTTTCAGTTGCCAGAAGCAGGCTCATGACACACGTGACGACCAAACGTTATGCGATTGGTTGGCTAATCCTTAGTGGCACTCGGCAGATCCAATAGTTTTAAACTTTAACAGACACCCGCCTCCATGAGTGAACGTTTGCCAATTACAGCACTGCCAGACCTTCTGTACAAATGAAATGAAGTACGATGGTCTGGTAGCACCAGGCTAGTGAAAATATGCAAGGGCCCAGTAAAACTACTGGCCTAGCGGTCCCACCATGTTACATTGAACCCTGACACACAGTATATAGTGGATGTGTCCAGGTGAGCTCACCTGTCCGTGGCTCCACAGTGAAGAGCGGCTGTCCCTCCACCAGACTGTAAACCATCCGGGCTGAGGTTCCATACGTCGGATCATCAGCGTCTGTAGCTACGACCCTCACTACAGACGTACCTGCAGACACACACACACACACACACACACGTGACAAGGTCTCACTCTATCAGCTGATCCTCAAAAATATAGAAGTCAACTCAACAACTTCTAAAGAGTGAGAACATTCAGGTCCATGTTTAACACGTGAAGATTTTCACATTAAAAGTCTGTTTGGACTCTGGTTTTCACAATAAGAGCGCGGGTCTTCCCTAGAACAGCAGTGGTTTCCATAGTAACTCTCTGACTCACCTACAGGCGCCCGCTCTGCGACCCAGGCAGTGTACGGCCCGTCCAGGAACAGCGGCGCGTTGTCGTTGATGTCTTGGACCTTTATAATGAAGTGAGACTCTGGTTCTATAGGCCTGTCTGTCAGCCTGTCCCTGGCCTGGGCCTGGAGGCGGTAGGACGCCTGCTGCTCCCGGTCCAGTCGCCGCAGCGCGTGGAGGTCTCCGGTGCTCTCGTCTAGAGAGAAGATGGAACTCGCTCCGTCTCCGCTCAGCACGTACCGCACACGGCCGTCACCTCGGTCTGAGTCAGAGTGCAGCTGAGGACAGAAAGAGGTCAGTCGGTTTAGTCAATGTACACTTGGCACATTGAAAAGTGTCTTCTCTCATATCCCCTCTCAAGTTCCCACACTCCAGAGGGGGTCCTCACACAGGGTCAGCCTTAGTACAGCGCCCCTGGAGCCGTTTGGGGTCAAGGACACAATTACAGAGATGGTGGGCACCGTGTAATAGCAGCAAACACTAATTTTACTACTAACAACTTCCTGTCCGGAGCTAGGGATCCAACCATGGTTACTGGAAGGCACCAGAGACGGAGGTTAAAATGTACTGGCGCGATCTCTTGAGTGACAGCTCTTCGCCCGTTGTCTCTCACTTTGCCTTGGAGGTATACGTCAGCTAAAAATCTCACAAAATGGCGACGCGCACAAACCAGGATTATTGGATGCCGTGTGAATAACTGAGGTCAGCCCGGATGCTACATCCATATCATTTACTATCTATGTGTATGACGTGACACATTATCGCCCCCTGCTGGCCTGACATCATTACGTCAGCGTTTTCAAACGTTTATTTGTGTGGTCTTGTGGACGGAGAGATATTGTAAAACACGTAGTGTGTATGGGAAGGGTTGGATATCAATAAATCAGCGGTTTTAACTGATAAAAGGATCCAGAGTGATAGTCACCTTGCCGACGTACAGCGGCTCGTCTCCGGTGAACTCCTCGACCACAAAGAACTGGTTCCAGACCCAGCTCCTCTTCCTGCGCTGTGGTTGGTCGGCTGGGAGTCGATCTGTGTCTGGACCAATAAGAGCCATCGCCTCGGTGCCTGGCTCCTCCCACACACACAGCAATGCACTGAGCATGCTCACACACAGGCAGTTCATACCGGTTCTATGTTAGGGTTACCAGGCCACAATCAAAAACACACCTTATTTTCCTTGAGGACGAACACTTTTATCTTCATATTTATGTTTTTTATATTAATACACTTCACACTAGGGCCCATCCGATTTATCCGGCCGATTATAGCACATCTCCGAAAAAATGGCAATTGGCAAAATTGCCGATTTTTTGCAGATTTTAATTTTTTTAATTCAAGCAATCAAGTTGAGTGAAATACATTGCTAACCCGGAGGTAGCCTACATGCATAGCATTACAGTTACAGCCTATTAACAACAGCAGCAGCAGATGTGTTGTAACAGTAATACATTGGATTAATTCACACTTGACAGTTCCCCCTGACACCAATAGCAGTCATTGGTCATCTCTTGACTGTTAATAGTAATTGATAGAATGTATATAGTGCTTTATTGGAGGTCATTCAAAGGCACTTTACATCATACATAAAGACAATTTTACTTGTAGAAAAAGAAAACAAAATACAGACAAATTAAAGATAAGGTTTGGAGTGGAGTCAGGTGTCATTATGCTTTCTTAAAGATGCTTAATGTCTGAGTTTAAAAAGACGTCATGTCACTTTAGACATATTTGTAACACTTTTTTTTTAGATAATGCATATTTCACTTCATAAAATGTTCCTGTACAACTATTGACTGTAACAAGTATTTATATATATTTAAGGGGTCAAAAAAGCATGGTAATTTTTCTCTAAAGATAATCGGCATCGGCACTCTAAAATCCATATCGGTCGGGCCCTACTTCACACTACTTCGTCTCCCCTCACTCACACATATTCTGCTTCGTCTGCCCTCCACCGTTTTACATTGTAACTTAAAAAAACAAACATTTTAAAGATACTTTTTCTGCATTTTTCTTTTTAGCTTCATTTGATAGTTGAAAAATGACAGAGATGAAATGGGGCAGAGAGGGAAAATACATGCAGAGAACGACCAGGGCTGGATTCTAACCCGGGTCTGCAGTGAAGAGGACTGAGCCTCTATGGGGGGCTCCAACCACTACACACCTTAATAGAGTTCTATATAAATTTAAATGGACTAACTTACTAAAGACAGACATACATTTACTCAGAAACATGATGTTAGTGTACAAGTGGACAGAAGGTTAGGGGTTAAACATCACAATACATATAAACATGCTTTGGTTCTTACCTTCAGATCAATCCCGTCTCTTTCTGATGTCTGTGTGTGTTTGAGAGAGCGAAAGAGAGATGGAGAGAGAGTGAGTGTGTGTGTGTGTGTGTGTGTGTGTGTGCGATGGGTTGATGATTAAACTGTCTGTTCTCATCTGAATGTTATAAATAAATATTATTTATAAACGACAAAGTGTCATAAACACGAACACGTCCCAGAGCCACTTGAGGGTTTCTCTGCTGCACCTGAGTCTCACACGCTGCCTCCAGGTGCAACACACACACACACACAAACCCAGGCGGAGGTCGACAGATGTGTCATTATTACTTAAGGTGTGTTCAGAGGTAATTGCTCAACATAGTGGTGTGTGTGTGTGTGTGTGAGTGAGTGTCTGTTTAATTTTCTGCTCTATTTAACAGCTATATTCTGAATCTTCTGTTTATTTTCTCTCAATATTAGAATTTTTTTTTAAATTAAAACAATGAGTTTGTATAAACTTGTGTTAGTGCCTCCTGCAGGCAGCACACGTCATGACGACTCAGTGATTGTATCTGACTGACTGACTGACTGTTCTCATTAGTGTTAAAGGTCACATATTATGCTAAATGCACTTTTTAAATGTGTTCTAACATATCCATGGGTCCACGGTGTACCTAGACTGCAAAAATATTAAAAAAAATAACAATCTCTCCTTTTCTCACTCTCCCGCTTTCTGAAACCCCCACCCCTGTGGACAGTCTAAGGCACACCTGTGCACTAATCATGATGTCAGATCAGCATCTTGATGTGGCACACATGTGAGGTGGGATGGATTATCTCAGCAAAGCAGAAGTGCTCACTATCACACATTTAGACAGATTTGTGAACAATGTTTGAGAGAAATGTTAATATTGTGTATCTGGAATGAATTTTAGATCTTTAAGTCCATCTCATGAAAAATGGGAGCAAAAACAAAAGTGTTGCGTTTATATTTTTGTTGAGTGTAGTTCCCTTTTTCTGATTGTATGGTGGTGACATACAGGCAAGTCTGAGGCCTTTCAAGATCAAACTGTTTTTTCTGTTGGTTCTTTTGGTCTGTTTGAAAACAAAGTCATCATGTTTGAATACTTGAAAAACAAAGTTGTTATTTCAGCGTACTTGGAAGCTCATTTTCCTAATGAAATGCAAGGGCTTTTGTGTCTGACCGAACCACAAGCACAGGAAATAATGACCTGGATGGTCAGAGGGATTGCAATATGTAAAAGTGACTTATTTTTGTCGCTATTTCCACAAAAACAAACAAACCAGAACAAAGAAGAGTGAAACCATCATCCAGGAGCAGTTAGAGCTGTAGATTTGAATAGGCCTAAATCTTTCCGCAATTATGGAGGGGGTGTTATTGAAGTGGAATCAGGTAGTGGCCGAGAGGGCCTTTTTGATTCCATCATCATCTATAACTAAAGGAGACACGTGCAGAGAGACTCGGGAAGATAGTGTTTCTGGTCTCATTAGGTTTATTTTTTATTTTTTTAAGATTATTTTTTGGCAATTTTCAAGCTTTATTAGATAGTAGAGAGTTGGAATGGGGAGAGAGAGAGAGAGGGGAGATGACCTGCAGTAAAGGTCCACGGGTCGGATTCGAACCCGCGACCACTGCAACGAAGGCCGGAGCCAATATGGTACGCGCTCTATACACTACACCACCGGAGCGCCCACTCATCAGGTTTCTTTATTGAAGTTTGCCATCAGTCTCAAGTTACAAGTGAGGAGACACAGCTCCTAATACCAATACAGATGTTTAACCTATACATTACAAAAGATAGACTACCTCTCAGATCTTTAACCATAATTCTAGTCTAGCCTTAACCTTGGTGAGGTGGAGCCGAACCCAAAAGCTATACCTCGGGCCTCTGGAAAACAGGCAGCAGGACTGCCTGTAGAGGGCTTCCTTTCAGTGAAAAGCCATTGGCCTTTTATGCAAATTATCCTGTGTCTGTGTGTGTGTCTGTGTGTGAGTGTACATGTGTGTGTGAGAGTATGCGTGTACGAGTCTCTCCAATATCTGACCATTTTAGCAACTGGCTGCTTCTGATAGATTATAGTCTATTTGTTGCAGAGATGTCGTAATATTGTTCCTATTTTCTACTGTGTTTGCAACACCTGCTGTTGTTGCCATATGTAAGGTCATTATGACCTGTGACTTTCTGCTTGACTCACAACTTCTGTAACTCCTTTCAAATGTGGCATGTTGAAATAATCCTACATTATTTTATGTTGGTGGTGGCAGGGAATTAATTAGGCAATTTTTTCATGAATCACAATTTTTTTTATAAGCCTACATTCAAATATCCACTTATGTCAATTGTATTTGTTGGGTTTGAAGCACATTGAACGGACTTTGTTTGAAATGTGACATGCCATTTTACATTTTTCTTCACGATTTAAACCGCTCGATTTTGAACAGAATATTTCTCATACTATTTTCAGTAGGCCAAGCCATCCAGAGCACTTTGAGGGTGATAATCTGACAGGGGACAGAATAATCTATCAAATCTGATTACATGGATGTGTAAAGCATCACACGAAACACCTCACAGTACTATCACTTTTTAATTTTCCACTTTACCAGGCCAGTGGTTACTAGCCTGGTAATGTGGTTTTTCAGACATTGTACGCTATTGATGTCTTTAAAACATTTGAAGAGCTAAAAGTCACTGCACAAGGTTTATCCCGACAGGCATTTGTTAAAATGCTTGAGCAACGTTCTAGCACCTTTGGGCGCGTAAGTCATAGCATTTTCTTCAGAGAATGTAGTAGACCTACACTGGCTGTGCTATTAATTGTTCACATAATTGAATGTTATCTCCTTTTTAATAATAGACAGGGAGTATTTCTGGTGACAGTCTACAGCGTAGCTTCTTGGATTGGACATACTGTCGCGATGAGAAAGACAAACTACTCCACAAAAAACCTTTCTCATGCCCAGCCTGCGCTGAGGATGTTTCAGCAATCTCTCTTGACCGGAAGATGTATCGATTCAGTAGGACTAAAGGGTACTGCTGCTTATTAAATTACATTAATTTAAGTATAATGTATCATTGTATTTGGAAATTCCTTGGGCATGGAATCTGAATGTCTCATTTGCAAATGTTTTGAGTGGTGAAAATGCATTCTTCGACGGTGCATTTTTTGCAAAGGACAAGGATGAGGCAGACTTTGTGCAGCTTATCCGGAATCGAGTCGAACCTGTGAGTTGTATGTTTATTATAATCACAAATGTGGCTAACACAGTTGCACTTAAATCATATTTGATCATACATTATAGAAAATTACGCTTCCAGGTTAAATATGTGCTTGTTAAAACACAAAGCTGAAAAGTACCATTTTCAGAGAACCAAAAACATGCTGTATATTTTTCATTTGAGTTCGGTAAATTAGATGTTAGAAAGATGTTTAATAGTTAAGCTTTATTTTCAAACCGTTTATGTTACATGTTTTCAAAGGTATCTGGAAAAGGTGTCTGTGGGAAGTCACAATGGACAGCTGCACGAGAGACTGCCAAAAGGTCTGGGTCCAATGTGGATGAAGAGGGTGTGGAGGTGGCTGTCTGTCGTCATGGCATTCTTTTTAAAGCTTTGAACATGTTTAGGGGAGAGATATTTGCATATCCTCTTTTCCTACAGAAGGAGCTTGCCATGGCCTATAAAATACAGTTCATTTGCACTGACATCATGTGCAAATAATATCCCTACCTTCAGAAAGTGTGTGAGTCCTTTCCGGAACTGGTTCCACTCTTGCAAAATAGGCCATTCCTGTCAGTGATGCATGCCAAGGGTCACTCTGGGAAATGTGAGGTAAATGTATCTATTCTAGATGACCTCCTACACTGTATATTGCTTGAGTTATGAATGTTGTTGGGGAAAGTTAATCTAAATAATCGCAATATGTAAACGATCACTTTAAAAGTATATCAACAAAGTACTCGGGCCTTACTCCCAGCCACACCCAGCTCATAACCTGTGTCCTTCACTGTAGTTTTAAGATTTATGAAAAGCAATTTAGGAGGTGATGTGGAAAATTCAAATTATGATCTTATTCCACCACAGGTGCAGTGGGGTGGACACAATCAGGAAGGAGCAGGTTAGTTGTCCAGCATGCAGCTGAGATTGACTATAACTAAAGATTAAGCAAACCCTACCCGTAAAACATTTAAAGATTTGAAAAGGCATCAATGAGGTATTGCTGTGAAAATTTAAATCACACATGCTGTTACATATCAGTGTTTTTTTTTTTATCATGTCCTTCCAATGGCATTAGGTATGACAGTTGGAGAGGAGGTTGAGCAGGTGAATTCTTTTTTGACACGTGTTGCAATGGCAACAAAGTACATGACCAAATCCAGTAAGTAAATAATGAATGTTTCCTTCAACATGTAGTACAGGATTTGTATGCCATTCCTACCATCATCTTGCTCAAATTAAGCTTTACAATTGAGAATGAATGAAAGTCATCTACTATTGCATTTAATAAAAAAAACTTTGAAAGAGAAAGTCATCCAATCCAACAGTTGTATTAATAACCTTTTCTCCCCTGCACTGATAGCACGGACTGATATGATAACCATTCAAGCACAAGGCTGGAATGAAAGAAAGAAGAAAGACCTACACAAATACCTCTCTCAAAGATATGGCAAGGTACCTTTTCTCTTTGGCATTTTGCATTCACTAACATTCCGTTACAGTACCATTCTTTGGAAAGGAACTTACCCCTAAAGTGCATGAAGCTCTATAATGATGGCCAAAAAAGGCTTATTTGCAAGAGTTAATTCTTATTGGCCAGTTCAAGTGCAGTTGATTCATATTGCAAAGCAGTGGCGTGGCGTGGGGATTTTTTTTGAGGAAGCCAAGTGAGACAACACCTTTAATCTACATGTTTATTGGAAGGTGGGGGACATAAAGGAGTAGGCTACGTCACAGCTTGTATTTAATGTAACTACAAGAGCTATTATAGCGTCTGGTCACTTTACCAGGACTTGCACACGCCTGTAATCTGTCCAACACCGCTCGTTCCTCTCTCTCTCTCTCACTCCCTCCTAATCGTTTTATTAAATTATACATTGTATTATAAATGCACCCCCCACCCCGACCGGAATGCACAACTAGCCGCTTAATGCCCAATACAGATTCGAATTCATTCACAATATAATTAGGGGGCGTTTTATAGGCTATTTTAAGTTTCACGTTCACGTGAGACTCGACTCACACAATCATGTGCTTGACATACACACATACTTTCTATACATCCTTTTCGTTTAAGAACTAGGTCACTTTACCAGGATTTGCACACGCCTGTAATCTGTCCGACACCGCTCGTTCGCTCTCTCTCTCTCACTCACTCTCTCACTCACACACCTCCTAATCGTTTAATTTAATTATACATTGTATTATAAATGCACCCCCCACCCCGACCGGAATGCACATCTAGCCGCTTAATGCCCAATACAGATTTTAATTCATTCACAGTATAATTAGATGTTTTATAGGCTATTTTAAGTTTCACGTTCACGTGAGACATGACTCACACAATCAGTTAGGTGCTTGACATACACACAGACTTTCTATACATCCTTTTCGTTTAAGAACTAGGCCAAATGTTCATTATACAACACTACTTAAGACAATCCAGAACAACTTCAGTGGATACCAATGCAACTTAATCAAGGCACAATTAGCAATAAAATAACACAAAACATAACATAGCTACACGGACAGTAAAGGGAACAGTTAACCTGCGCCGGGAGAAGGTGTGTATTTTACTCACTATTTGTAGAGGAAGGCCATTAGCTGAAGATTGCCGCTACCAGCTAGCCACTCGGTGCGGACATAGTTCTCCTCCCTGAAAGTGCGATAAACTTTCTTTCTCTCCACACGCATTGGCCTGCCGTCAGATTTGATTTTTAATGGCTCCTCAATTGGCAGTTTGGTAAAATATTTTTTTACTAAATATTCAAAATCTCCACCCTCCATAACTGTTCTTGCTAATATGATAACAATGCAAACATGCTAATCTCCCGCTATTGTTATTGTTGTTAAATTTCAGTGACGTTGATAATGATGCTTTGATTTGATTGGTGTGAAGCCAAGGGCCGAGTGGCTTCCCTTGGCACCCTCATGACACCCTCCTGACCAATCACAAGTGCTATCAGCAGTAACATTAAACAACTTATGCTGGGCTTACACTACACGACTTCACGCGATTTGACAGTCGCAGACAATCTTCCAATGTCGGACTGAAATCACAGAAGTCGTGCTGGAGTTGTGGCGCGCGCCTGTAATCTCAGTCGTTTGGTGTAAGCGACATTAGTCGTGACCTGTGTCCGCCTGTGCAGGCACTTATTTCTGACACTTTTTCCTTGAAGCCTCGGCTGGAGAACCAGGTTGACAGCTGCGCAACCTTAACACTTTACTGTCAAACACAGGGTTAGGAGTTAAAGTTATTGGGGGACGAGATCAGCAAATAAAGATGGTCAAATAACCAAAGGAAGTCCCCCGCTCGGAATATTGAATTAACTTTTTTTAAATTAAATAATCACTATCGCCTTTGCAGAAATAATATTAATCTCAAAAGGAATCTAGTTTTAGTCTTGCAATGAGACCCCCTGTCTTTTCAAAATCTCACTCTGTGACTGAAAACTAATGACTAGTTGTCTTCAGGTGTGAGTTGATTCTTCAGTCTTTTCCAAGTCTTTTAAAAGTCCTCTAGTGTAAGCCCAGAATTAATACTGTATGGATATGATGCATGACTTCCTAGTGAATTATGGCTGAAATATTATTCAGCTTAAAATAAAAAAAATCACGGACCAAATATTTACCAATACATTACCAATTTATTCAAGAGTGTCATGAAAGGAAAAACTCCTAGTTGAAACACTTATATCAATTGCAGACACTGAAGAGGACTGAAGATGTGGTCAAAGAACTCGAGACCTTGAAGTCAGACCTGGAGTTGACAGATGAGGACATCCTGCAGTGGGTCAAAGATGTTAAGGAATGGGCTGCAGCAAGTATGAATCACGCTAAAATAGCTCAAAATAAATTGTGTGTACTTAAGTATTATTGACTTCTTAAATGTGATGTGATTTTATTGACCAATCGACAGCTCCAACAAACATCACTCCACAAGATGCACCTGGGCTGCAGCGTGTCATGGAAAGCTTGGCCTTAAGCATCCAGCAAAAGAAACAAGAGAAATATTGTCAGAATGGTTTGTTCTGATCAGCTATTTTCTACATTGCTCTTGTGAACAACTGCTTGTGATTAACCAATGAGAAAATATGTATAATTTTATGTTTTTTTTTTCTATTTTTATTTACTGCAAACAGCAACAAGGCCAGGCACCGCATTAGGTCAAAGATTCAGAAGGAAAAAAAACTTAATGAGGTCATCGGCTTTTACAACCTGCTTGTCCAAGAGGAAGAAGCTGTTCTTTCGATAGACATCATCCTGGCTGCCGAGTGCCCATTATGGCCATGGGACAAGGGTATGGGCTTAACTTGTAGATTATCTTATTTACAATAAACTTCAACCTATATGTATAATATTACCTTATCTTATGATAACCTTTCATATAAAGCCTGAATCATATATATTTATAAACAGAGTTTTTCCAGCAATATTTCAAAAAGACTTCTAGAATGTCAGCTGTGTCTGTGACACACTTGGCATTTTAGAGCTCTTTCGGAAACCTTGCTGGAAAAACTGTTTATAAATGGATATAGCCTGAACTTACGAGTTCCTTTCTCATTACAGAATCAGATATTCCTTTAAAAAAAAAACAAGTGTTTGACAAATTAAACCTTCTCCATCGCCTGAGGGAAGAGGATGGCCTTCTACTTCAAGAAATGCAACAGCACTGGCTGTCACTTTGCCGTTACACCAGGAAACTGAAGGAAGACATCACCAGTGACTTACTCGAAAACTGTAAGTATATTTTTGATTTCATTGTTTCATATTTGGGAATGGGAGTAGCAAATATTAAACTACATCCACATTTGTTGGATGTAGTTTAATCATGTTAGTTAGATGTAGTTGGATCATGTTAAACCATTATGGAAATATATCAAATTAGGAATATTTTTAAGATTTATAAAAACTGCTTCAGTTATTTGAATGATTACAATGTAATTCAAATAACTGAACTAAAAACTCAAACTTTTTAAAAGTTGACAACAAGACTGAAGAAAGTAATATGCTTTATACATGAAAAAGTAAGGCAGTTTCTGTTTATCAGGTCTTCCTCAAGGACACACTCCCGAGGCCGGTGATGGAATGTGGTGCATTTTGCAAGCAGAATTGCACACAATAAAAAGACATATGACAGAAGTCAGGTTTTGTGCAGAGCGCTTTTGTGGACTACAGCTCTTCGCTGCTCTTGACACTTATGATATACGTCACCACCACTCGCACCCGCTTAGCTCAGAAACATGGCTGTCTTTAATGCACTTTACCGCCTTCTTTCAATGACAAGACAAAAGTCTTCAGCGTGGCGAAAACCACTACACAAGTGGACATGTGGAGAGTTTCAATTTCTCGAGTGGGGAGATTGTTGGCGTTGTCCACGCCAGCCATTAGCATTAGCACTGTCAGTCGAGAAGTGGAGGGAATGTGTTGAGGTGACGTCACAGAGGCGACAAGACTTGTAGTTGTTCTCGTAACATTTTTTCAAAAGCCATGAGACGAATAATCATACAACATACCGTCAAACTCTTCACATGAAAAATGATCATTTAGATCCATACAAAACATATACGTAATCCAAGGCATTTAATGACTGGGACCAGAAAATAGTAGATTACATTAATTTTTTTTCAGCCGAGAGGTCCCATGCCCCGTAATTCCGCCACTTCCGCTTAACAGCTCTATGGCTCCCGTTCAGAGAAGCAACGGAAGGCCTTCAAGAACATTCCAACCGGTAGTTCTGATGGATCCAGTGTGGCCAACTGTTCCATTCTGTGCTGTAGAGCTGATGACATTCCAACCATGACGCTTCTAACATGGATTCCTCCATAAGACTTACCTGCTCAATGTACAAAATGTGATATTAATTATCCTCCTATTAACAATAGGAGGATAATTCAGATTCTTGGCAGAGGTGATTTTACACCACTGAGGACATATTTATGAATGAGGATATTGATTTTAGCTAATAAATTACTTAAAACGTTACACAGTGTCCCTTTAACCCTGTTGGGAACAACATAGTTGGCCTTGGCGAGTAAGTGTCCAGACCGGCACCTTTTTCTCCTCCGCTGCCTCCCCCGGCACGTAGCTCCCTGTCTTTCTCTTTTGGTTGTCCGCTGGCTGCTGTTCTCCTCCCTCTGTTTCAGTGCTCCCGCTTGCTGTCCGAGTATGCCTCCACTTGCCCCGGTGGATCATGAGCTGTCCTGTCTGAAGTCTGAGCTCCGCTCCATTGCGACCCTCCTGGATGATGTCCTCCAGCGTCAATCCTCGCTCCTCGCCCGGGTGGAAGCGCTACAGCAGGATGATCCCAGCTCGGCCAATGCTGTCCACCGCACATCGGATACCCCTCTTCCCCCCTGGACAAGCGTTGCTAAGAAGGGGAGGCGGGTCTCTCTCCCCTTGTTTTCCCCTGGCATGGATGAATGTGATGACGATCCCATCCCGTTGTCAAACTCCTTCACTCCCCTGGAGAAGTTAGCTGAGCTACCGGCTACTTCCTCAAGCACCGCTTCGGAGCAGCCAATCCCCCCAAACTCCCGATGCAGAAAGCGTTGCACCCCTCCATCCAGCCCGCTGATGTCCCAGGACAAACGTCAAAGGTGCTCATCCCCTTCAGCTGCATCCTTCTCAGAAAACTGGCCTCCTCTCCCAGCCCCTCAGCGACCTTTCCCGCTAGGTGCGCTCCCCCGACGCTCAATGATGACGTCATCTGCGCAGGTGACGTTAAACCCTCTTCTACTGCTCTGAATAACTCTGGCCCCTCCCATGTCTCCCTACATTCTAAACTGTCATTCTATGACAATGGCTGTAAGAATCAGCCTCCTGAAATTCTCATATTTGGTGACTCTATCATCAGAAATGTACATCTCCCTGGCGCCATCACTTACTGTCTCTCCGGTGGGATCACTACTGACTTTATAGAGCTGATACCTGTCTTCATTGATCTCTATCCGTCTGTTCACACTGTTCTGTTGCACACGGGCACAAATGACGTCATGGCCAGGCGCTCCCTCAAACTCTACCATGATCTTGAGTCATTGATTCTCACTATTGAAAGCCTTGGTAAAAGATGTGTTCTCTCTGGCCCTATTCCTACCCTTCTCAAGAGCTCAGAGCGCTTTAGCCGTCTTTTTGGTTTGCACACATGGATGCAAAACTTCACCACTGCAACAGGCCATGGTTTTATTAGCAATTTTGACTATTTTTGGACTGAGCGGGATCTCTTTAAAGCTGATGGTCTGCATTTGAACAGGAAGGGGTCCGAAAGATTAACAAAGAATTTCATTAACTTCATTGCGTTTAGCCTGAAATTATGTTTTCCCCAGCATGACCCTGCCCTGCTCATGTTGTCTTCCTGTCACAACACTGTCTCTGACAGTGTGGGTCCTGGGGTAACTCATATCAACACCTCAAATTGTCCTTCCATCTGTGCTGCAAACCCTCCTCCAGCTCAGGAAATCACACCTGACTGTCCTCCCTCACCTCCAATACTTCCTAGCTGTAAGCTAAATTCACCACTAATTCTTAAATCAAGAAAGGGCTTGGGTTTTCTACATTTAAATATTAGAAGTTTATTGCAGCATGATAAATTAGACCACGTAAAGATTTTAGTGTCCCAGGCAGACCCAGATGTTTTGATTCTGACTGAATCCTGGTTAAAGAAGAGTACTGATGACTCTATTGTGGAAATAAATGATTATAACGTATTCAGAATAGACAGAAACACTAGGGGTGGGGGAGTAGCAGTATATGTTAAATCCTGTTATTCTGTAACACTTTTACTTGCTGTCTCTGTTCCAAATTGCTTTGAATTTATCGCACTAGAATTATCTTTATCGTCAAATGATTGTTTTGTTGTAATTGGTGTGTACAGGCCCCCTTCAGCTGTAACTAGCTCCTTAAACGATCTAGCACATATGCTCTCCAGTTATGTAAATAGAGAGGTAATTGTGATGGGTGATTTTAACGTTGACTGGCTTTCTGGTGCCTCTGAATCTTTCAAAGAAATCTGTAGCAACATTAATCTTACACAATTAATAACTGAGCCCACAAGACCTAATCTAAAAAACCCAGCAAAATCAACTTTAATAGATTTAATCTTATCAAATAAAATAAATAAAATAGCCTCAGCTGGTGTCTTTGAGTTTGGGATTAGTGATCACTGCCCAGTGGCCTGTATCAGAAGTATTCATTTAAAAAGATCTCAACCTAAAATCATAATTAAGCGTAATTTTAAAGGTTTTAATGAGCAAGCCTTTTTAAGTGATCTACATCATAGTGACATTCAACTGACTACGCAAATTTCGGATGTTGAGTTAGCCTTAGACCATTTCATCAATACTTTCACCTCAATTATAAACAAGCATGCGCCCCTAAAAAAACATAGAGTAAAAAAATAGATCAAACCCTTGGTTTACAAGTGAACTTTCTGATTTATTTTCCGAGAGAAATAAAGCATGGTCTGTAGCTAGACGATCTAGAGATAATACCAATTGGACAACTTTTAGACACCTTAGGAATAAATGCACAGCCATGGTCAGGAAAGCCAAATCTGAATACTACCTTGAATTAATCTCAAACTGCTACTCTAACCCTGCACTATTTTGGAAAGCTGTGAACTATAATAAAAACAATTCTAGCACAGTTCCCACTCAGATCAAATTAAATGGTCACACTCTCAATGATCAAAAAGAGATTGGCTTAGCTTTTAATAAACATTTTGTAGCTGCTGGTCAACTCTTTCAGAATGGAGGATATAGGCCTTCTACCACCAGTAGTAACGTATCGCCTGTCTCTCAAACTCCTCTTTTCAGCCTTGATCTTCTTCCCACAAGTGTTGTTGTAGATGCACTCCTCGCCATCAACCCCAAGAAGTACATGGGAGAGGACAATTTGGACCCCTTTTCAATCAAGCTCTCTACACATATAATATCAAAACAAATTACCCATATTTTTAATCTTTCCATCTCCTCTGGAATAGTTCCTAAAATTTGGAAAAAAGCTCATGTAATTCCTTTACATAAGGGTGGTGACAAGAATAATCTTAATAACTACAGGCCAATTTCCAAACTCCCATGCCTCGCAAAAATTCTAGAATCACTTATTAATAATCAGTTAAAAACATTTCTAACCAGTGCTTCCATTTTGAGCCCATTCCAATCTGGTTTTAGGGCAGGCCACAGTACTGTCTCTGCTGTGACTTTGGTTGTAGACAACATTATTACAGCATTAGACAAAAAAAAGCACTGTGCAGCACTTTTTATTGATCTTTCAAAGGCCTTTGATACTGTTGACCACCATTTGCTTTTACAGAGGCTGCATGACATTGGCTTTGATCAGTCTGCATGTAGCTGGTTTAGGGACTATCTCTCTGATAGACAGCAGTCAGTTAAACTGGGAAGATACCAGTCTGAGTTTTTAACTGTTACAAATGGTGTCCCACAGGGCTCAATTCTAGGTCCAGTTCTTTTCACAATTTATATAAATAACATTGTTTCATCGCTAAAAAACTGTCACGCCCATCTATACGCTGACGACACAGTACTGTATTGCATTTCCGATTCGGTGCACCAATCTATTGAGAACCTACAAAGCTCTTTTAACACCCTGCAGGACTGTCTAGTGGACCTCAGGCTTGTTCTTAATACAGACAAAACCAAATATATGTGTTTCTCCAGAGCAAAAACTACACATTTTAATGATTTTAATATGTTTACAAAGAATGGATTTTTAATTGAAAGAGTCACAGAGTATAAATATCTCGGCATCTGGTTAGATGATAAACTCACTTTTCATTTTCATATAAACAATCTTGTTTGTCGACTACGACAAAAAATTGGCTATTTTTATAGGAATAAAACCACCTTCCCTTTATTTAGTAGGAAAAGGATTATTGAGGCAGTTTTCATGTCTGTCCTTGATTACGGTGATGTGGTCTACCGGCATGCATCACATTCATGTCTTAAACTCCTAGACTCTGTTTTTCACTCTGCTTTAAGATTCATCACAGGAGATGCTTATGATACACATCATTGTCTCTTATATGAAAAGGTTGGGTGGTCCTCCCTTAAAGAGAGACGTGACGCACATTGGCACATTTTTATTTACAAAGCCTTGACCGGGAAGCTTCCTCGTTATTTAACTGAAATGCTGCACATTTCAGATGGGCTTTATCAAACCCGCTCCACTGACATGCTTATGCTTTATGTCCCACAAGCCCGGTCTGAGCTGGGAAAGACAGCTTTTAGCTTCAGTGCCCCTGACTCCTGGAATAACTTACAGCAACAAATTAAACTAAATACATTCATATCCTTTGGCCAATTTAAACAGACTATCTTGGATCTGCCAAACTCTACTTGTAACTGTTTTAATTAGGCTATATTGTACTTTATTCCTTTTAATTGCTGCCACTCTTCACCACTTTGTAAATATTTCAATTGTTTTGTTTGTTTTGTATGTATTGTTGTTTTGAATTTGTTTTGACTCGACGTCATTGAAAATGAGGGTCACCCCTCAACTGGTCTCTCGAGGATAAATAAAAGTTAAATGAAAATGAAATGAAAGTATTGCTCACAGACTCACATAAATATTGTTGTTTCAATAAATCATTGTACAAATAATGAATTGAATTTTTTTCATCCCAGCATTCTTGATATCTTCACTCATAAACCCAATGTATTGCTGAAGATTGAGGTGTGTTCCACCTCAACCTTATTTTCCAGAAGGTTTGCAAGTGTAGGCCTACATCCTTTAGCGTCAGTCAATATCATAACGTACAGTTGATATACCAATATGTTAAGAAATAGAGTAACAGAAAGCATAAACATGATCCATTCCTCATCCACATGGATCCTTCGTTAAATCTAGTCTACTGTACATGAAGGATGTTATCACATTGCATCTTATTAAATGAACGATCCATCTTGTTCTTTATTATTTTATGGTCACTTATGAATAAAAATGTACATTTCATTGTCAAAACAAATTTCATTGAGGTGTCACACCTTGGGTGTCATTACCTTGGCGGCACTCGTGGAGGCGCTGTTTAGTCTGGCGCCAGGCTATGACCATCACGTATATGGGTAAGTTTAATATGTGAATGATTGTAACTTAGGAGGCTTCGGGTTTGACTATTTCCTTTGCAAGAACATGAATAAAAATTAAGAATAGTGTCAAACAAAGGTGTCTGGTTGAAATCCAGTGTCTCGTATTAGGCTGTCAGCTGTGTTACCGTCAAACCTGTCCACCACTTACTTCTGGTGACGTCATGCGGCAGCGTTGTTATGGCAACGCGTGCCCTCGGCTTTCACCGGCTAATATCTTTAACTTAGTCAAATACTTTAGCAAACTATTAAGGTGATTAAGCTTCACCTGAGCGTTTTTATTTTTTTGCAAGACATTTGTTTACAGAGTCCCAAGAATGCAGAACAGTTAGGCATCAATAATAAAGTCATAGGTAACATTTATCTGGTCATTTAAATGTCACACAACTCACAAACACTCGTTTTTCATCAAGGCACATCAAGGAGATAGCATAGAATTATATAATATAAGAAATAATTAGAAACACATATTTTACATAGGCCTATACAAATATCTAAAAACAACAACAAAACAATGTAACTCATCAGCGTCAGTAAGCCTATATCATTGTGTAATTCCGGGTTTGAAAAGGTCGTAAAATGACTATTTAAAAAAAGTAGCCTAGATAGATTTAACAACCAAATCACAATTTATTATCTAGGCTACGTCCCCATGCTGCTGTGGTAATAAAAATGGGTTGGGAAGCATGAAAATAATCGTCTTTTAAGCGTGTATCAGATAGCCTACGAAGGCTAATATATGACACATTTGTGTCACCATGGCAACGCGTGGGCATTACAGCGTAACGTCGGTTCACAACATTGTATGACGTCGAATCAGAACATTTTGCTGGCAGGACCGAGCTATATCCGCGTAACATCTAAACTAAAGCTAATATGCATTCGCTGAATCAAGATTGTGAACATATAATACACATTTCTCGCTAAAAGTGTTATCAAAAAACCTTAAGATACAGAAACAGCCGTAAAATTCAGCATTTTACACGGCCTGCCGCCATCTTTCTTCGGTGCTGCAAGTGAAAACTTGAAAGTCACGTGGTGCGGGCGCAGTGTCCACTCTTTACAATGGAACGTCGATTCAAAACTTATTTTTGCTCTGAAACGTTGTCTGAGAGTGTGATCGTCGTTTGCGGAAGAGTTCTCTGAGGACGTTTTTCTCCGGAGACTGGGTTGAAAGGTTTGATGTAAATATATTACTTAAAATGTAGAACTCTTGTCTGTAAATACAACTAGGCCTACTAACTAGTGCAATTATGTGGATAACTCTTTCTGATACTATACTCAAAAGACATAGTTTTCAACATTATCTTTCTGTTAAGATTTTGCAGTGTCCTGAGTGCCAATCGAAGAGGGCCAGTATAAAAGAAAAAAGGAGTATCAGCCAATTGAAGTAAAGGAAACAATGGCACATATTGTCAGCTTTCAACACATCATCAATTATATTTATCTAATGCTCATTTTTTTTTTATCTTCCCACAGGTCAAAGAGCCGCTTGAACTGGTTGGGATGGACCCAGTAGGTAAACTCACTCAAACCGAAGGGGTAACCAATACATTTGTGTAATGGTTGACTATTTCACCAAATGGGCAGAGGCTTACCCACTAAAGGCCCTTTCCCACCGCTGCGCGGCAACGCGCCGCCTCCATTCATTTCAATGAGGGAAGGGCGGCTGAGGGGAGGCGGTACAGCCGTGGCGGTTTGACCAGGAAGCGGTTGCCGCCCACGTGAACGCGCACAGATTTTTCCCAACCGCTCAGCTTTCCCCGTGTCGACACTTTCAGCGGCAGCTGCCCGGCGGCAAGTTGGTTATACAAGGCATCGTTGCAAACGGAGTATACAGACATAAACAACACGGCTCTACCATGTATTAAGTCAATGTTGAAGAGTCTGTCATTTAAAAAAGATTGGATATATATTTGACGTTGAACACAAACATGTGGAACCAGTGATTGAAGCCGATTTTCTAGGGGAATATTTTTTTAGACGGTACTGTATTTTCTCTCTGTACTTTTATTCTTCATAAAAGCTCATATAGAGAGACTATAACATCGTTATACGAGAGAGAAAGAGATAAATAAGTGTGGTGGACTTCTGGTTCAGCAGCCGCTTTTAAAAACGCCAGGCTCACCGGTGGAGTCCTCCAGCAAGGAGGCAGTTGAGAGGGAGGTTGCTGCGCGGCGGTGGGAAAGGCCCTTAAAGAGCAAAACAGCAGCAGATGAGGTCACCAATTGTATTCTTGATTTCTTTTACAAATTGTGTGCACCTAAAAGACTGCTAACAGACCAAGGTTCCGAGTTTCGGAACAAGGTTACGTAATGCTGCATTATAAATCCTAATATACAACTACTACTGTGCTGACATTTTGTTCTAATTTCAAGGTCAACTATGGATTGTGCGAGAGGCTGGGCATTAAAAGGAGCCTGTGCTCGCCCTACCACCTCCAGACCAATGGCCTTGTTGAGAAACTCAATGGCACCATACAAAGGTATAGGACTATACTTATTTTTAAATGCATGCCAACACCTTGGTGCTAAAACTGTAGAGGTGAAGATTTCCACGTACAATCTAAACAAGAAATTCAGAACTATGCTGTTTATGGTATCGGACAAATAACGTTCTCTCCTGCATTCTCATTTCTATACTATAATTCTGCATTTTTCAGATCCCTCAACAAACTGGTGGCCAAGAAACCCAAAACATGGGACAAAGTCCTCCAGGCCACCAAGTTTGGCCTGCGGACCAAAAAGCAATTAACCACAAAGTACAGTCCGTACTTTTTGATGTTTGGGAGGGAGGCGAGGTATCCCTCAGAGGTGCCACAGGAGTATGAGGTAGCATTATCTAATGTTCTCATACATTTTATTCTTAAACTGTTTTAATTTGGCTCATATGGTACCAATTCTATGTTCGATCTCTCTGTCACATGTTTTCCATATATTCCATTTTATGGAACCGTCAGTGGGCCGGGCTTAACAGTACTATAAAAAAAGCTAGGGTATCTACTTTACGTCTCTCCTTACGAAACGGCATATCCTTCTGCGTGAGTATTCTATTGTCTTCCAAAAAAATTGTTTTATCAATTGTGTTACAGACCTCTTATGTATATGCCTAATCGAAGTAGACCCTATCTGTAATCTTTAAAAACTCTAATCCCGTTAATGTGCCAGGTCAATAATCAAACTTGAGTGTAGATATAATATCGTAAATATACCAATGGAATCATAAGGACAAAATGGCGCTAGCTGAAATCGGCATTAGCTAGAATCCCGCAGCATTAGCTAAAATACCAACAACTAGCTTGTTAAAATCAATTGTGTTCCGGACCTTTTTTATATATGCTTAATCTAAATTCGCCCTACCATTAAACTTTAAAAACACTATTCTAGTTAATTAATGTGCCAGGCAGTAATCAAACCAGAATGTAGATGTAATAACGCCGATATACCAATGATATCCGAAGGTCAAAGCAGCATTAGCTAAAATCTTGGCACAAATATATATATTAAGTGAGCTGTGGGCCTAATTGTTTAGCATGTCATTATTTGGAAAGCAAAGTTATCAGTTAAAGTTAAAAAATGCTTTCATAAGAAGAACGCTATGTCAATTGAGAGGATTCCACGGTTAAAATGTTCCCCCCAGCGGTTCTAGTGTGAAGTAGCCTCGGCTAGGCCTGATTAACGTGTATTTATAGGGGTTTGATAGATCTGCTTTTAAACACACTGTTGTTTTTTATTTGAAAAGGTTGAGTTGGCCCAAGAGAGACGTGATGCACATTTTCATATGTTTATATGTAAAGCCCTGACCGGAAAGCTACCACTCTATTTGACAGAAAAGCTGCATTTTTCAGATGGGCTTTATCAAACCCGCACAACTGTCATTCTCATGTTATATGTTCCGGTCTGACCTTGGTAAAACTTATTTTGGCCACAGTGCCCCTGACTCCTTGAACAGCTTACAACATATTAAATACACTTATTACTGTATATCAATTAAACATTTTATTTTGAATCAGCCTCTCTCCACTTGTAACTGTTTTAATCAGGCTAGTGTCTCTTTCATTCAATTGATCTGTATGTTTTAAATTGTTGTTGTCTCTTAGTAAGCTTGTTGCGTAATCTTATTGTTTATTGTGTATCTGTCGACTCGACGTCATTGTAAAAGAGTGTAACCCCTTAATTGATTTTTTTGAGGATAAATAAATGTAAATGAATGTGATAAATAATATGTTTATTCCTGGTTTGAACTATTTGTCTGTTTATTGATTTTAATCTATTTTCTTAAACCAGCCTATGTCATCTTTATTGTTGTTCTTACAGAAATATGGCTTCACCCATGAAGATGAGCAAAATGGAAAACGCGGACCCGAAGGTAAACAATCTCCTGCCAAAGTTTCAACTGTTTGGTGTAAGTATGAAATCTGTTGGCTGTTTTTATCATATGTTTTTCTGGTTTCATTAATATTATCAATGATGTTAATCTTTGTGTTTTGTATTTAGTATCAGTGTACTGACCAGACGGTCTCAAGGGGTCAGCTGCCGGCCGGGGTGAAGTCCCTCTGGGACTCTACAAAAGAGGCCTTTGAAAGAGCCCAAAGGATTGAGCGCGCCCTGCGCCTTGAGTTGGCGGCTGTGAGGGGGCAGCTCAACCTACTACAGGAATGCCGTTCACATGGTGAGTTTATTTTTTTTGTTTCTATATATTTTTCCTGCTAATTATAAGTTATCCGCATTAAAGATGGGATTTTTTTTTTGTTATGCATATTACAGACTGTTCCGGAATAAACATCACCTTTTCTTTAGCAAGTGTGCAGATGGACTACCAATTTATGTGCCCTTTCTTGTCATACTGTAATATCTGCATAATTTCTTCTGTGTTTTTTAGCCAGCATCTTGGGGATGTGTAAATGCACCTGTCTTTTGGTCAAACATATTGGCTTCTTATGTTAATATTGTACATAAATATTCTATATTTCAATAATACGCTTTAGGGAGAGTTGCCCTAATGTGGGACAATGTATGCAACTTCAACAACACTTAACAATATTACATATGTAGCCAACACAGTTGACCCATACCTGAAACCATTCTGAAATCCCCAAGATGTTGGCTAATTAAAACAGCAGAAATATTTCACATATCATACTCATTGAAGAAATGGCACATCCTGTATTTTAGTGGTCCATGTGTAAAAGTGCTCATGTAAATGTGTTTGCTCTAATCTGTGGCATTCTTTATTATGCAGCAAAAACAATATCCCCTTAACTGTTTCTAGTCATGCTTATCTGCTCATTAACACTCTTGGACACTCGTGAACTAAACTTCATTATGCAGGTTAGATGGTTTCAAGGTGTACATTATTTTTCTTTTGCCCTGGCTTCATATCCCAAGGCTGCACTTTGCTATTATAGCCTAACCTGTAATTCAATGCCTTGAGCTAATGTAAGATATGAGAAAGATGACTATTTCCTATGCACAGAGTTGACTTATTTTATATTTGCTTCTGGGTTGCTATCTTTAAAGAGTATAGGTTATGTAAACCATCAAGACAATTCCTATTGCACATTGGATTTTCCTACGCAATGCTTTTATTTGCTACTTTGTACGGGACATCAGTCCGCTGTTCTTAATGTTTAACACTTGCCTTCAACTGCAACCATGGTAGTATGTTTGGAAATATAGGCTATGTTATGTCAGACTTGCCTCTGTTCCGTAATAACAAGCAGACGCATTTATTTATGTATATTCAGCCAAAAAGTCAGCATTTTCCCTGTTTTCACTTGCTATGTATAAGGGGCTTACATTTCTTCTTTTTTGTGTTTCCAGATCAGCTCCACAAGACCACACAGACAGCCGTGGTTCTTGTGGCCGATTCCTCTTCAGAGACCACGGCTGTGTGTGTGGAGGCCTCCTGTCAAACGGCTTTTGAGGACTGCACGTCCCCCCTGCTCTCCCCTTCATGGGAGATAGCAGATGAGGAACTTATTTCTTACCTTCAGTTGAATCTTGGGGAGGTGCAAATGTCTCCTCTGAGACTCGACGAGGAGGAGATGTCCCCCCGCTCCCAGATGCTGTTGTGGAGCTGCTGTCCCCCCAACTCCCCTCCACCGCATCTGACGCCGCTTCCCCCTCTGCCCCTTAATTTTAGTTTCACCCACTCACTCACACTCACACACCCACTCACTCACTCACCCTCTCTCTCACTTTTTTTGTTCATTTTGTATTCCTTTCTTTCACTTTATTTATTATATTTTTACTTATTTCTGCATTTTTTTTACTATGTCGTTCTGTCGCCTTGTTATTTTTGTCCTGGTTGGAATGTCTTAAGGTGCTTTATTTTGAATTTAGAATTGTTCTTGTCCTTGAAGGACACTGTAACTTCTGTTCTTTTTTCTAAAGAGTTGTTATTTAAATACTTATGTTCATATTGTTCTTTGTTTTAATAAATTATATCTGTGTTTTAATATCGTCATCGTTTCATCATTACCAAAAAAGATTTTATTGCTCTAGTAAGTAGTTCTTCTATCTTTTGTAGAATCTAAAAACGCACTGTCCTTTTTAATATTATTGTATTGCATGGTTTAAGGATATTACTTTTGTATTAGCAAATTCATGAAAAAAGTTTATCATACACTCTCGGATTTAAAGAAAATCCTCCCCATTTCTAATCTCTTGTGGACACACCTGTACCATTTCTTATACATTATGTTGCTAATTTAAAGTTGAGGAAATAACTCAAATTAGGTAGATATATAATCAGACTGTTAGCAAAATATAACCTTAAGATTAAATATTTGTCTAATAAGTCTTTGTGTATATAGGGCATCTCTGCAATGTTTTTACCTTTTGGTCTGTAACTCCCGAACCGAACATCCCACATTCAGAAACTTTACATCCACTTTGTTCGGTACATTGAGCTGCATGTTTCCATCTAACATAGTTTTGCGGGTGTCATCCATAGGGGGCGCCAAAACCTAAAAAAGCAAAGAAAACGGGTGTGGGGCTATAACTCCCACACCAAACATCACACATTCAAAAACTTGACTTCCACTTGTTCGGTACATTGAGCTGCATCTTTCTATATAACACAGTTTTGCGTATGTCATCCATAGGGGACACCTAATCCACAAAAAGCAAAGACAACGCGTTTGGGGCTATAACTCCCACACCGAACATCCCACATTCAAAAACTACTCCACCGGAACATGAGCTCCATCATTCAAAATAAACAGTTTTGGTGTATGGCCTTCCCAAAAAGGATTCCGTGATTGGGGCTATAAGGCCACCGAAATCGACGCGGACAACGGCGCCCGATCCCGAGTCGCGTGGGAGGCTTGGCCCCCGTTCACAACTGCTCGCAGTTCTAGTTCCTATTATTCCATACGTAAAAGTGGTGCTGTAGCCCAAACCGTAAAGGGTTTGGACATGCCACTTGCATGGCTTATCCAGGTACGTGCCTGGTACGCAGACCAAAAAAATTCAGACATGCCGGCCACTAGGTGGCGCTACAAAAAAAAAAAAAAAAAAACGTGTTTTGGCCTATAACTTCCGAACTGAAAGTCTGACAGTCAACAACTTTATATCCACAGATACCCACAAGTCAGCTGCATCTTTTGAGATAGGCCACGCCTATTTGCATATATATACATTTATTGCTACATCGCAAAAACTGTGTCAGTCACCAAAACATACCCAGGGTTCTCAACCCTCACGCAATGAGAGTGAGACACACGCATTTCAGGCAATTCCCACGCTCCACGCCACACCTTGCATTTCTCACGCAAATTATAACTCTGCCTAACATTTTTTTTTATATATAGCCTATAGCTTCGATAAATCACGGCCTTCACCACCATCACCTAGTGTTGCCACCTTATTTATACTATCTATGGTTGCCACCCGTCCCGTTTTTCCCGAAATTGTTCTGTTTTTTCACCAGCTGTCCCGAGGAAAGAAAAATCTCTCCCGGGACACAATTTGTCCCGTTTTTTGGGGAAAAACTCATTCGTTTTTTTGGGGAAAAACTAATTTGATTTCCTTCGTTCAGTAGTTAAGGCCGTTTCACACGGGCCGTGGCGTTTGTTGCGCCCACTAATAAATTCTGCGAGAGCCGAGCGGGCGGGCAGAGAGAAGGCGCAGCGTTTCGTCAGGCTACACAACAAGCGTGCAGGGGCGGTCCTAACGATCTCGGGGCCCGTTTCAAGACCCTGTGTGGGGCCCCCCACATTTATTTTTTATTTTTTTCTATGAATAATGCTTGTGCATGCTCCCCGCAAAAATAAAAAAGATTGTGGAAACTAGTTGGTTCATAGACGGATTATGAGATAATAGGCCCAGACTCAAAGCCCCCCCCCGCCCCCCTCCCTATCCAGTCAGTTACATTGACTTTTCCGCAAAGATACATACGTTTACTGGCATAAACATATTAAGGGAGTCAGTGTTTCCCACAGGATTTTGGGATACTGTGGGAGATATCCTGTACCTTGTTGGGGGGTCCGGGGGCATGCCCCCCTGGAAGAAAATTGGTACAGTTTTAAAGTAAAATGCATCAATCTGAAAAATCAATCTGGAAAATTTAGATTTTTGGTCTTCACCAGCACCAGAAACAGACTAGCCCTAGAAGGAACATTGTCCTCCATTATGATGGTCTAAATGGCTGGTGTGGAGCCACAGTGCTTCAAGTGGGAGCCAGAAAACCCCTATCCTTGAAGGCCTCAAAATCTGCCACTCGAAGCTACAACAGCGAGCATCAGTAATATCCAGTATCCATATTTGCTGAACTGAACGAAGAGTTTTACTGAAATAACTACCCCGAAGAACTACCCTAGGCCTACACCCATCTCACTAGTCTGGCATTTGGTATTAATCCAGTTATACTTTCATCATAAAATTACTACAATAGGCTATATTTTAACTAAAACAAAGAAATTATATTGAACTGAACTTGTGTTAAAAACCATTATTATGCTTTAAATGAATAAATAAACACACAATAAAATTTAAATCCGCTTCTGTCTCACTCTAAACAATTTCCAGAAGTTGAGAACCCTGCATACCCCTCCTACAGTTTTCGCCCGATTTGGACGAAACCAAAAGCATTATGCTCTACCGACTCCCACGAGCAAAAAGTAGGATACATTATTTTTCTACGACCATCGGAAGACCAAACGGTAGCGCTTTAAAGATTTGCGAAAAAAAGAGGGATTTTCTTGAAACTGAAGGGAGACTATCATGGGGCAAACCTGAGTCTATGAAAAAAATATGGCCAAGAAATACCAATGTATGCCGGACTTATTAAAAAAGAGATTTTTTAATTTTTTTTTTGCCTGTTTTCGCCATTTTCTAAGTCTTTAGGTGGGAAAATTCAAAAAAGTGTCTTTACAACGGAGAGTTTGACAATTTGATTTTGCTATAACTCCCCAACCGAACATCTCACATTCAAAAACTTGACATCCACTTGTTTGGTACATTGAGCTGCATCTTTCTATCGAACGTAGTTTTGCAAATGTCATCCATAGGGGGCGCCAAAACCACAAAAAGCAAAGAAAACGCGTTTGGGGCTATAACTTCCACACCGAACATCCCACAGTCAAACACTTTATATCCACAGATGCCCACAAGTCAGCTGCATCTGTTGAGATAGGCTACGCTCATTTGCATATGGGATTTTTTTTCGCTACATTGCAAAAACTGTGTCAGTCACCACAACACACTCCTCCTACAGTTTTTGCCCGATTTGGACGAAACCAAAAGCATTATGCTCTACCGACTCCCGCGAGCAAAAGTTGTATAAAGAATTTTTCTACGACCATCGGAAGACCAAATGGTAGCGCTTTAAAGATTTGCACATATATATATAGACTCAACAAAAATATGAACGCAACACTTTTGTTTTTGCTCCCATTTTTCATGAGATGGACTTAAAGATCTAAAATTCATTCCAGATACACAATATTACCATTTCTCTCAAACATTGGTCACAAATCTGTCTAAATGTGTGATAGTGAGCACTTCTGCTTTGCTGAGATAATCCATCCCACCTCACAGGTGTGCCACATCAAGATGCTGATCTGACATCATGATTAGTGCACAGGTGTACCTTAGACTGTCCACAATAAAAGGCCCTATGACAACATGACAACACTTGTCATGTGACTGAAGTGGCTGCATTTGATTGGCAAGCTTTTGTAATGTGATTTTTATTGGTTGAAATAGTCTCGTGATAGAGATGTTGGCTGAAGACGTCCCCGGGGAGAGAAATCATGAGAGAAATAGCTCTCGCATGTAATAAATAAAATATATAAAAAAATAAGGTAACGACCGTCACGTAGCCAAATGGAACGGCGTGAAAGTACCGTTCTTTCTTCAAATATTTACTCAAGTAAAAGTAGAAGTATGTTGCAATAAAACTACTCCTAAAATTACAATTTATTCAAAAAGTTACTCAAGTATTTGTAACGGAGTAAATGTAGCGCGTTACGACCCACCTCTGCTTAATGGGAATAATCTTAAAAAGAAGGCAAGCAAGTAGAACTAAATTTGAAAGTTTAATTGCATTGTCAAGTTGACAAATAGGCCTACATAACTTACTGTAGCCTTGGCAGCTGGTCTAGTTTGGATGCACTGGGTTGTTTTGATTTTGTTGCCCTTTTTTCTTTTGCATGCTAGCTGCCTTTTCCTGCTCTATTCTTTCCTTCTCTGGGGTGTCAGTGAGGATACAGCTTGAAAATGTATTTCATTATTGGGTTCCTTTTCTGGCTGCAGCCTTGAGATAACATGTGACAACCAACCCCCCAAAAAATGTGACGACCAACCCCAACTTGAATTTCTTGCTAGCATCAAGGCCAACAACCATCTGACAACTAATTAGCTTGCTAACCACAATCTAAACTATAGTTTACCCTTCACACTTTGTATGGGTAACAAGTGTTTTGTTATAAACCCATTGTGTAAAAGCCTAGAAGAAAAATACTGAGGAGCTAAATATTTTCAATTTGACATGAAAAACACAAACAGTCGTCTCACCTCAAATTCAGCAGTCTAACTCCAAGGAAGACTATGTAGGTGACCTCTGATCCCAATTGTGGATATTTACATACCAAAATTTCACAGACAATGCCTTCTGGTTCAGAGATATAACGATTGTGACAACCAACCCGTGTGACAAATTACCCCATTCTCCCCTACTTTTGCTTGTTCTTAATAAAGTACATTACATTAGTGGAGCTTTTAATCGTTTATTGGTTACATGGTAGGACTCAATTCAACATTGAATTAATGTCTCTTTTATCATTGATATTTCAATCATGATAATGATCAGTTTCTGGTGGTAATTCAACATTGAATAAATGTCTCTTATCATTGAAATTTCAATCATAACAATGATCAGTCTCTGGTGGTAATTCAACATTGAATTAATGTCTCTTTTATCATTGAAATTTCAACCTTGACCATTTTGATGAAACCGATGGAATTTCAACATTGAATCAATGTCGCCCTGCTATCTGGGTTTTTACCGCAGAGTATCAAAAGCTATACATTCAGTCATACATAAGAATGCCTGCTAATTAATATGTAATTAATGAACCAGTGTTTCCCACAGAATTTTGTGAGACATAGGGAACCCAGTCCTAAGGGGGGCCGGGGGCATGCTCCCCCGGAAGAAAATTTTGCTACTTTTTAACCCAGAATGCATCAATCTGGTGCACTTTTGGAGGAAAATGAAGAACTGTGTGACTGTGTACTATTATCTGGAATAATTTGGAGACACTGGGTCACATAACATGGAAGCTATTGAAAAATACATGATTATCCAACTTTTTATTCAAATATTTGTAAAAAAAAAATATGATTAACATATAATCAATCAAAATGGATGTGTTCATATAATACCCCCCTGGAATACATTTTCTTTTTACCTTTCAAAGGTAACTGCATCAATCTGGTGCATTATGAGAGGAAAGTTAAGAGGCTAATTCCTATGTGAGCTATTTAGCAGCCTATTATTTTTCTGGAATAATTGGGAACCCTGTCTGATCAGTGAACATACAATATGCACAGAGCGGCCAAGTCTCACGCTTTGGCCGTGAGACACACGCATATCAACCAGTTCACACGCCACACCTCCAATTTCTCACGCAGAGAAATGAATCCCCGTAATATATATATTTTTTTGGTACTTTTACTTTGAAAGTCTTATTTTGAAAAGCTAAACGGACTGAGTTCCGTGACATCCTCTTTCTGCCATGCTTTCTGCACGCGTGGTTTCTTTATAGGTCCATGGCATGGACAATATCCATGGCCGTGTGCAGCCCGTTATGGAAAGCGGAAGGTGCCACAATTCGGCCCGGTATTTGACGCGGTATAAACAACAATCCGCGCGGTTTAGTCGTTAATCCGCCCGGAAAGGCCCCTTAAACCGCCCGGAACTTCCGCGCGGATTTGTATTTTCCGCCCGGAACTTCCGCGCGGAAAAACCGGGCGGAATTTCCGCCCGGCATTTCCGCGCGGATTAGACGCTATAAACCGGGCGGAAATTCCGTCCGGTTTCTTAATATGCAAATGAGTCCCTCCATCTGTTTTGATTGACCACTAAATTCGAAGGCTTTGTAACCAATCAGTGAAGAGAAATGACAGACCAAAGTAATGCATTGACGAGATCTGCAGTGCCTGCCTGCCTGTTACGCCGTAGCCTAGCTTGAGATAGGATACAAATGATTGTTCTACTTAAAAACGTAACTTGCATGATGCATATTTAACAGTTCTGGATATGATGTGTTTGCTTAGCTAGTGATAGTAATCAGCTGTGTAGATTCCACAACATATAAGTGTTAATTAATAGGCTACCACTGTTAAAATAGGACTTATACTTGTAGTGAAGTAGGCTAACTAAGATAATTGTGTCACGAGCATTGGCAAACGTAGTCATACTGAAATGGGCCCTGTCAGACAGTGTTTTTCTGTTCTGATGCTTGTGGATCATTATTTCAGCCAGGCCTACATTAATGTCTTTTACATTTTCCTGCTATATGTTAAGGTTGAGCTCACTAATCTCCGTTGGCTATAAAATATGGCACTAAAGGCAGTTACAATCCATCACTAAGGATTTCATAGAGCTGATTCAGTGGATTAAACATGTATATAATCTGTATGATCACATTGCCTACCTTCTCATAAAATACCATTTTAATCATGTGTATAATGATCTGTCTGTCTCCGTTGTTGACTGAGGATTAAACATTTGCCTTAGACTATTTCTTTTTTAACTCACCTTCTTTTAAAATCTCCTTTATTGTTCACCACATGCACTAAAACAAATTACTCTTTTCACAGGTAACTGATATTCTAATGGTCTGAGAGGAAAAATAGATATTCAATCATTACAGGATCAAACCTTAACTTAACCATATCTCATCCTCCCCCCCCCCCACAACCAATGTTCATTTATCATGAGACATATTAGTATTGATTTAGGCTCAATTAGATCCAACTATATCCAACTTTTTCCTGTAAATGGTAAACGTAATGACCATATTGCAAAGTATTTCCACACCTAGCACACACAGTATAGCAACATCAGTGTAACACATCAGATAAACTTTATTCAGGTATACCAGTGAAAAAAAAACATCTGCGTCATGGGTAGAGTAGGCTGTGCATGTGAGGAGCAGGGTCCGATTAGAAGGAAGCTGCAGACAGGATGAAGTTGACCCAGGAGAAGGGAGTTTCCAGAGAGTTAGAGATGGAGGGCTCTACTTCTTATCACCACAGCAACAGCAACAACAGAATGCCTTCTAATAGGATGAGAGATCAGCAACATACATAGATATTAGAAAAAGAAAAAGCTTGTTAATCATTCAAACTAAACATCTGTAGAGCACCTCTGCTGTGTAAAAAGCTTCTGTAATTGATAAATGCAGCATTTAGTATTCTGTCTCATTGGTCAATCAAACATGTAATGATTAATCTTACTAACAATCTGGTGGTATAAAGGCTACGCTATAATAAATGAATAAAAATGAGCTCTATATAATAAATCTGTCTTGAGTTGTGGTGTTTGTTGTTGTTGTGAATAGGGATTTAAGTCTGTCTGTTTTGTGATCACGTTCAGTGTTAGTCACTGTCAGTGGTTCCCCTACAACATGTGTGTAGCAGATCCTAGGACAGTTCTTGGAAAAGATGTGTGTAGCAGTCCTGGGGCCTATTTCAGGTAGCTGGTTTTACATACTCCGAGTTTAATCCTGCAGTCTGAGTTGGTAAACTCAGAGCGCAGGGTTGATGAGCAACTCTGGGTTTTCGGTTTCAGAACAGTGGATCAGCGTTGGGCCAATCAACTCTGAGCGTGTTCACTCTGGGTTAATCGCGTACGTAAAAGCCATCGTCAATGGATCGCTGATAACCATGGAAACAGGAGAAACAAATGCTTGATCCTCCCACTTACCCACTTCTCAAAAAAGAAAAGAAAAGAAAACCTCTCTGCTAGACCCCCTAGAGTTAGGAATATTAACGAATGAGTTTACGGTATGGAGAAGAATTAACGGGGATATTATCTCATAACTCTAATCTAATCACCTCTGCAATACAGAAAAAAACGGGGCAAACAAAAGAGCATCATTGCTTCCGTATGAGAAGCAATTTTAAGAATTAAGTACGCATATCAGCGGTAGGAAAAGCATTAAGCTGGCACTGCACAGCGTTGCTGACAGTGTTTTCTATTCGCTGTATTATGTAGGCAAGCTATAATAGGCTACTTTGCAGTAAACAGACTGTCCCTTCTTTTAAATGGGGAGTGAAAGACATTAACGTCAGACACATTAAGTGACAATTTCCATTGTGAAGCCTCACGCAAGTGAATAGTAGCCTACCGATTGAGTGCAGCCGCAGAATTACATTTCAACCTGAAATCTGTTCATTGGCACAGATGTTAAAAAACTCCTTATAATAAAATAATGAGATACATATAATACAATAGGTTTATTAATCTGAATGTAAAGCGTGTTTGCGATGTGTAAGGTGGCCGCATATGAACGGCACGAGGGCTGAGAACTATGCTACTGATCAGATAAATGATCGATCAAACGTAAAATCATCAGGTAATGATACAAACATCCCGATGGAGATTTCTATGGATTGATTTTGCTTCAAACTGTACAGGGTCGCGTGTGACAGTGACACTATTTCCTCATTCGGAGATGCAGAGTAAAGTGAAAACAAACAAAAACTCTCGGTTGCGCTGAACCTGCTTCTTGAAACGGTAAACCGAGAGTTTTCACTAACTCAGAGCGAACAAACTCTGGGTTGCCTCAAAACCAGCTACCTGAAACAGGCCTCTGGACACCGATACCGCCCTACCACCTGGCGGAGTGATTCCATTAATCGTTTTTTCGGTCCTGATAGGATCACACTGGGAGGCTCCACACATCGATGGAAAGGAATCCTCACAGTGGTTCATCTCGCCCTGTCTGTAAGACCTGTTTATAAAAACAGAGTGTTGTTCTGTATTATTTCTACAACAATTAAACAACAGCATTTCGACCATGCTAACACAAAGCATATCACACTGATATTTATTTATATACCTCTGAAACAGTTCAGACCTTTTTGTCACACTCTAGTTCAACAAATTAAAATCTCAGGTCAATTTCCTACAGAATTGTACTAAAAGCATATAGGGGGGGATGAAATTACTATTTTTACAAAGACAGACCCATACTGATTCTCATTTAGCGTCATCCTCACTCTTTCCTTTTCCTCACTTTCATTAAATGTCTCGTCTTTGTTCTCTAGACGTTTGCTTATGAGCTCCAAAATTTTGTCTGTTACAGTGCCACATGCATCCATTCTTTGAACAATAACTGGGGTAGTAGTATGGTTGCGGCAAATTGGCTCATAATGTTGTTGCACTAAAGTGTGCTTAGCTTTAATGTCCCTTTCTAGTGTATCAAGATCTTCAGGTGAGCAGAGAGCCTTTAATCTTACTCGTGTTTCTGCTTTGTTAAATGCCTTTTCACTTTTCTTTTCTTTGCTTCCTGTTCTTGCATCTCTAGGCCCTTTTCTGTTAAGCTTCAGTTGGACCTCACCTGCTTGTCCTCCAAGGGGCACTCTGGTTCTTCAGCGGGTGATGACATTTTGATATTCTGATACAGTCCCCTCCATAAGTATCGGAACAGTGAGGCCAATTCCTTTATTTTTGCTGTAGACTGGAAACATTTGGGTTTGACACCAACATATGAATATGAGACAATAGCTCAACATTTCAGCTTTAATTTCCAGGTATTCACATCTGGATCTGATACACAACTGAGAAGATATTATTTTTTGAAAAGGAACACCACATTTTTAGGCGAGCAAAAGTATTGGAACAGATAGACTTTAAAGAAATTAAACTGAAATTAGACTTTAAAGAAATTAAACATCACAAAACGTTTGCATTCTTCTTTTGTGATGTTTTTCCAGGCTTTCACCGCAGCCTCATTCAGTTGCTGTTTGTTTTGGGGGGTTACTCCCTTCGGTCTCCTCTTTAGCAGGTAACATGCATGCTCTATAGCGTTTAAGTCTGGAGATTGACTTGACCAGTCTAAAACCTTCCACTTCTTGCCCCTGATGAACTCCTTTGTTATTTTTGCAGTTTTTTTGGATCATTATCTTGCTGCATGATGGAGCATCTTCCAATCAGTTTGGTTGCATCTTTCTTTAAATTGCCAGACCGAATGTTTCTGTATACTTCTAAGTTCATTTTGCTGTTGCCATCATGTGTTACTGTGTTGTTGTCAAGATGAACCTTTACCAAAGTGATGGAAAGGCTAAAGTTTGGAGAAAGAAAGGATCTACTTATGATCCCAAACATGCAGGCTCATCTGTGAAACACGGTCATCATTATTCTTCATTGATGATGTAACACATGATGGCAACAACAAAATGAACTCAGAAGTTTACAGAAACATTTTGTCTGACAATTTAAGGACAGATGCAACCAAACTGATTGGAAGATCCTCCATGATGCAGCAAGATAATGACCCAAAACACAATGAAGGAGTTAATCAGGGACAAGAAGTGGAAGGTTTTAGACTGGTTAAGTCAATCTCCAGACTTAAACCCTATGGAGCATGCATTTTACCTGCTAAAGACGAGATTTAAGAAAGAAACCCCTAAAAAAAAAAGTCAAAGGAAGGGGGTGGGGTGAAAAGCCTGGAAAAAAAAACAAAAGAAGAATGCAAAAGTTGGGGGTTTTAGGGGGTCACAGCTTGATGATGTGTGTGGTTTTAATGTGACAATGTGGATAATTCCAAGGGGTATGAATACTTTTGCAAGGCACTGTATATACAGTATATATATATATATATATATATTTATTGAAGAAGCTGACTCAGGTTGATTCGCACAAGAATCCCAATAAATATTCTATTCTATGCAGGAGAGGGTCACGCTCCTTGGTCGCTTCACGTTGACAACGCTCAATCTTGCCAGGCCTTTTAGAGGAAGGAAGGAGGGAGAAAGAGATGGAGGGAGATTGACAGAGGGTGGGAGAGAAAGAACAAATAAATGTTTTAAAAACGACATTACAAAGCAGTTTTCTATTATCTATCTATAAAGCAAGAAACGTCTGTGCCGGTGTGTGTGTCTGCCTGTGGATCGCCTATCTTTGAGTTTTGGTCAGATCGGCATGAGCTTCCCGATATTGCTTGCACACAGCACAAAGGTGTGCATCCTTCATTGTGAAGTTTTTAGAAGTACGAAGATGTTAATTCATCATCTTTCATTGTGCAGTTTTTAGAATTAGCGTACATGCGCGCACTGAAGGCCACAGTGATCATATTGATCATTATAAGACATGACAATTGCCTGCAGGGCAGGGGCATCCAGTTCCCTACGGTGAAGATTTTTCCCTAATTTTTTTACAAAGACATTTGCAATGTGTATATGTAGTATTTACAGTACTACTTCATGTTTCTGTGCAATGATCATGACTACAATGATTCAGAAAGTTTAGAAAGTTTAAAAGAAAACAGTATCAATGACTTCTTCTTTTGTGATGCTTTTCCAGGCTTTCACCGCAGCCGCATTCACTTGCTGTTCGTTTTGGGGGGTTACTCTCTTCAGTCTCTTTAGCAGGTGAAATGCATGCTCTATAGGGTTTAGGTATGGATGCTCTATAGGGTTTAAGTCTGGAGATTGACTTAGCCAGTCTAAAACCTTTCATTTCTTGACCCTGATTAACTCCTTTCTTTGTTTTTGCAGTGTGTTTTGGGTCATCATCTTGCTGCACGATGAAGGATCTCCCATTTAAAGAAAGATGCAACCAAACTGATTGGAAGATCCTTCATCATACAGCAAGATAATGACCCAAAACACACTGCAAAAACAAAAACAGTAGTTAATCATGGTCAAGAAATGGAAGGTTTCAGACTGACCAAGTCTATCTCCAGAGTTAAACCCTATAGAGAATGCATTTACCTGCTAAAGAGGAGACTGAAGAGAGTAAACAAACAACAACTGAAAGAGGCAAGCGAAGGATTTGAGACAAAATATTAAGTCTTATGTATAAGACTTAATATGTATGCAATAATATGTATGCACAAATAAAGGAATTGGCCTAACTCTTCTAACACTTTTGGAGGGGGACCACACACACACACACACACACACACACACACACACACACACACACACACACACACACACACACACACACACACACACACACACACACACACACACACTAGGTTTATGGTCAGGTAATTAAATATAAAAATACTTAAAAATAAACAATGTGCAGTTATGGGTGATAGTGCAAGGCCTTTGATGAAACAGTGCATAGCAGTAAATGTAAGTACAGTATCTCACAAAAGTGAGTACACCCCTCACATTTCTTCACATTTTTCTTTATATCTTTCCATGGGACAACACTGAATAAATGACACTTTGATACAATGCAAAGTAGTCAGTGTACAGCTTGTATAACAGTGTAAATTTACTGTCCCCTCAAAATAACTCGACACACAGCCATTAATGTCTAAACTGCTGGCAACAAAAGTGAGTACACCCCTTAGAAAAAATGTACAAATTGGGCCCAAAGTGTCAATATTTTGTGTGGCCACCATTATTTTCCAGCACTGCCTTAACCCTCTTGGGCATGTAGTTCACTAGAGCTTCACAGGTTGCAACTGGAACCCTCTTCCACCCATTTATGACAGCATCACAGAGCTGGTGGATATTAAAGACCTTACGCTCCTCCACCTTCTGTTTGAGGATGCCCCAAAGATGCTCAATAGGGTTTAGGTCTGGAGACAGGCTTGGCCAGGCCATAACCTTTACCCTCAGCTTTTTTAGCAAGGCAGTGGTCGTTTGGAGGTGTGTTTGGGGTCGTTATCATGTTGCAATACCACCCTGCGGCCCAGTTTACGAAGGTTAAGTGCACGTGGTCAGCGTCATACACAGAGGTTGGCTTTGGAAAATAGACGTATGAGTGCTGCCAGCATTGCTGAAGGGCTTGAAGGGGTGGGGGGTCAACCTGTCAGTGCTCAGACCATACGCCACACTCTGCATCATACTGGTCTGCATGGCTGTCATCCCAGAAGAAAACCTATTCTAAAGATGATGCACAAGAGACCCCACAAAAAGTTTGCTGAAGACAAACAGACTACGGACATGGATTACTGCAACCATGTCCTGTGGTCTGATGAGACCAAAATACATTTATTTGGTTCAGATGGTGTTAAGAGTGTGGAGCGGCAACCAGGTGAGGAGTACAAAGACAAGTGTGTCTTGCCTAGAGTCAAGCATGGTGGTTGGAGTGTCATGGTCTGGGGCTAAATGAGTGCTGCCAGCACTGGGGATCTACAGTTCATTGAATTCTAACATGTACTGTGACATACTGAAGCAGAGCATGATCCCCTCCCTTCATAAACTGGGCCGCAGGGCAGTACTGCAACATGATAACAACCCCAAACACCCCTCCGAACGACCACTGGCTTGCTAAAGAAGCTGAGGGTAAAGGTTATGGACTGGCCAAGCATGTCTCCAGTCTTAAACCCTATTGAGCATCTTTGGGGCATCCTCAAACGGGAGATGGAGGAGCGCAAGGACTCTAATATCCACCAGCTCCTTGATGTCGTCATGAATGGGTAGAAGAGGGTTCCAGTTGCAACCTGTGAAGCTCTAGTGAACTACATGCCCAAGAGGGTTAAGGCAGTGCTAGAAAATAATGATGGCAAAACAAAATATTGACACTTTGGGCCCATGGAAAGATATAATGAAATATTTGAAGAAATGTTAGGGGTGTACTCACTTTTGTGAGATACTGTAGGTAAACAGTGCATAAAGGAAATGTATCAGGTAAAGAGGTAACCAGTTAAAGAGCAGGTGCTAGACGGGGTGGATTTTTGTTCAGCAGTGGTACAGCCTCTATTTGCCTGCACTTAATAGCACAGATCTCTTTTTTTTTTTTTTCTTACCCCCCCCCCCCCCCCCCCCTCCCACACATGTCTTCTTCCTCGTACACTCAGTACTGACCTTGAGCTTGCGGTTTTGCTCCTCCATGGTGTTGTACCGAGCCAACATGTCCTCCCAGGAGACACCAATACTCACCCCCACATAATTCCCTCGATGGGAACACTTTTGGAGGGGGGCGCCTCTGGGAGAATCTCTGGCCACAAATAAACAAACACAAATGTCAGTGCACTAATAATGTTTGCTTGTGGGCTGCCAGAATCTCCTTCTGCAGGAACAGGGGTTGTGCAAATATCTCCCCCTGTTAAGTGGAACCCCATGTTGTAACTGGTAATATTGTCATGAATGGATATAAAAGGGGCAGTTTCTCGCTAATGTTAGAGAGCCGATAAGAAAACATAATGGTCAGTTATCATTTAGAGTAGATGTCAAAATTATAAGGCAGATTCTTTGGAACAACTAAAAAAGGCAAAAGTTGATGATGATGTGAACAACTTCTTTGTGCTTTAATGTCGCCAGAATGCAACAAATAAAAACACTTTATGAGGGCAGGGACTGAAGACACTAATGTCCGTTTGACATTACTTTTTTGAAAGCTCAGAATGACATGCTGACTGTGTGAAAAAGACAGATATCAATAAAGCTAGAGCCTACTACTGTAGATTGTAAAAATAGATAGAGCCTCAAATACAGTATAATTCTACAGTAGTAGGCTCTAGCTTTATTGATATTAATATAAATACCTAAAGATACAGTAGTTCTATTATAATATGTATTGCACCATGAGCCATAACTGTGACCATTAGCCTATCATGTCTGTCTTTTTCACACAGTCAGCATGTCATTCTGAGCTTTCAAAAAAGTAATGTCAAACGGACATTAGTGTCTTCAGTCCCTGCCCTCAAAGTAGGACATTGCTACATTTATTTAAATTCAAGGCAAGGCGCCAATGCAAAGTGTATAAATACTTGCGGTCGTCGTTGCGCGCTCTTTGCAGAAATTTTAAATTTTGAATAAAACCTCGGTTTCAACAAAAATTTAATATTTTTAAAAAATTAAGGCAAAATATGCATCGGCGTATATCAGATCTGCGCGATCGGCTCCACGCCGGGTTCGAGAGGATACTGTCAATGGCAGAGGCACCGGAGGACAATGAGGGATTGGTGGAGAGGTAATGTAGACTAGGCCTATATCATTTTGATAATAGAATATCCCGTGATCGCGGCGAATTTATGTTATTGCTTCCCTCCAATTGCTTCCTCAATATGAATCGATTAGGGTAATCTGTGTCCTTCAGTTCAATAACAACAAGTAGAGCCATTATGACATTTTACAGCAACTTCCACACAGATTATTAAGCCTAAATTTGATTCAGAGGGGGTTCATAAGGCTTGTAAATCGGCAGCACTAGCTACTAGCTACTTAAACAAAGCATCAGCACTGTCCACTCAGAGAAACGTGCCGTGCCCGTATACTGTATTTGACAGCGTCTTCTTGCTAGCCTCAAATGAGTTTAAAACTGTTGTATCATTTAACATTACAATTTGATTGGCTGATGGCTGATGATGACACACTTCCGTTAAACTCTTATGACGTAGCGTTCCCGGGTGAATGTCTGGCGCGAAATGCAATTCTAAAATAATGTTAAGAGCTAAAAAGGAAATAGAAAACAAAATAAAAATGTTATCACTAAATGAAATTGCAAGCTTAAATTTGTACATTTAAACCTAAAATCAAATATATTTTTAAAAATAAATGAAATAGGCCTACTATAATTGTGCACGATTGCACATTAAATGCAAATTTAACACGTCTTAAAAACACTTTAACTTAATTCATTTAATACACATTTACACATGGATACCCTTTTGTATACTATCTATGATGGATGGATCTTTTAAACGTGAAGCCATGTGGCCTACAACAATGTGACGTTAATTGGCTTTAAGCATATACTAGTTTTATTTTTGCTTTAAATATGCATAATAAAATAAACCATACGAAGTTTTATGATAATAAGTTAACACAATATGATAGAAAATACTGACAAACCTTGTGCCCTCTACAGCCAGTTGCTTGACCTTTCATGTGCTTGATCGACAACTATAATTCCTCCTCCTCCTCCACCTTCTTCTTCTTTGGTTTTAGGCTGTCTTGACGCAGCTATGGCGTATTGCTGCCCCCCACTGTTTGTTATTATATTCTAAATTCTTACATATACTCCAGTGGTGTGAAGATACTCCACCTGGCGTTAAAGGTGGATTACCGCCACCTACTGTATTGGAGTTTGAATAATACAAAAAGGTGTAGTCTATTTTTATGAAATAGATTATATATTTTAAGAAAGATTTGTATTTTATGTATTATTTTATTAAAAGAACACCTGTCCCTTAGGTTGCCCGTAATTACCATCACACTGAACAAAATGTGTATTATGGGAGGTTTCTTTAGGGTTTCTGTACTTGGTGATCACAGCATAGTCATGTGACATGTGACAATGGCTAGAGGAGAAATTCAGCTCCATGGAGGGAACAGACAACCGTGGAAGTAAATGTTAAGGTTGCTTAAATCAAGAATATGTTTCTTGGTTGTCATTTCCAAACAACTCATATTTCCTTGATTAAATTATGAGAAAATAAACATGTTGTGTTGTGTATTTTGAGTGGATTGAATGCTAAGTCTAAAAAGGACATTTACAAGCCATATAATACCAGATAATTTAAGAAATGTGACTACATATTATTTCCATAACAGTCATTTCCATCACGTTTTCCATGATTTGAAGGGACTGTGATGGAAATGACATTGGCGTTGTTATAAATGCTTTTCATTTGGCTTATATCACTGAAACATATGCATAAGAACAAAAACAGTTCAAAAAATAAGTTATTAGCTCATTCATATACACATTATTCGACATTACTGTTTTTTACTCCATGCATAGAATAGTTTTCCCCCCAACAGACGATACATATATTTTATAAATATTGCTTATGACACTTTATTATTATTGTTGTTTCTTGATTTGTTTGATGTGTCCTACTAGTTTTTTGTATAAAAAAACTTTTATTTAACGTAGACGAAATAAAAGAATAAACATTATTTATTTGTACAATGCAAATAATAAGAAATTAACACTTTCCTAGATTCGGAATGTTCCAAAGGGTGGAAGGGGGAGGACCCACCAGAAATCGGAGGAGAAGACCAGGGAGGAGACAGGTGGCCGTAAAGGTCTCTGTCTTGAAGGCAGACATTTCTGTCTACCGGAGTCACCAGGGTCAGTGGCTGTGATTTAAGCATAGAAAGGTCCAACATAGACATGACCACGTCATCCGCTTAATTATATTGGATGCTTATTCTTTCTGTTTCTACCCAACTGTATTGTACTGCATAATGTAATTTTAAATTGGTAATATCTCAACAGGTTACATCTATACAACTGAAGGCTTGAAAAGGCCACATTACCAGTTATTTTCTACATAATCACATAGCATATATTAATTTAAGATAATGTTGATTTGATGATGTCATTGTAGTGCACGTGTACAATCATCTTCTACCAAAGAATGTGGCCTTACGTATATACTACAAATCATAATTTTATTCATGTTTTGTTAGATATCCTAGCCACCTGCACAGTGGCGGTGGAGAACACCCTGTCCCACCTGGAGTTCCTGCAGGCCCTCAGGGACAAGGTGGCTAATATGCCTGAGGCTTTTGAACTCTGCAGGCTCATAGGCCAAGGCCGAAGACTTGTGCCTTTAGACAATGTGTGTCCAAAGGACCTGCGGGGACGTTCTGTGTTGGGCAGGTCCAACCTTTACGTGCGGCCAAAGGTAGATGAACATTAACAAATAATCATAAACAGGTCAAATAATACAAACATGGAGCACTGTAAATGTCATTAACAACTTGTTTTACAGGGGGCTGTGGCAGCCACTGATGTCGTGCCCCTTCCACCTGCAGTGGAAGATGAGGTAAATAAAATACAAGAATCTACCTGTCTGTTGTGAAATAAAAGCCAAATAAAAGCCAATTACCAATGCTGTCAGTCTTCATATTTCAAAAAGCTTCAAAACGATTCTTTTTCACAATATATGTGAGTACTCGTGAAATAGTTTAGAGGGGTCTATAAAGGAGGTTGGTAACCACTCTCAGCAAGACAGTTTTTTATAAACATTAATTCCAAGTCTGTCGTGTGTTCATTAAGAATCTTCTTTTTCAGGGTTACCGGCTCATCTTGAGCCAGCAAGTTGCCTTTACTAGTTATCTTTATAAAATATTATAAATAAAAATAAAAGTAATTTTTTCAAATTAAGTCACCAAATAAAGGGATTTCTTTAGACCTAGCCAGTACTGAGGCTAGGTAAAGAATGCTGATTGTCTTTACTTTTCAGGTACTTCTGCACCCTGACACCCTGCCCAGCCCTTCTCGATATTCGAATCATTCTCCAGCTTCCAGCCCTTCGCCCGCTTCCAGCCCTTCTCGCCATTCCAGCCCGTCTCCCTCTTCAGGCCCTTTGAGTTTGTGAGTAGTGACTCGTGTTTCCCATTAATAACCTAATACTTTGAACTTAATGCTTTAAACTTGTCAGAGTTACAAAGAAACTGCATATTGCCCTCTTGCTTAAGCAGCGCTTATCCAAGCAGTGTCAGGAAAATAGTTTCAAATAGTTTTTTAATAGGAAAATTTGTTTAGTTAAGCAGCTGACACATCTGGTAATTCGCTTCTTTATAAAAATTATCAACAAAATGATCAACTGACTTATTATTTCAATTTTTCCAGACCACTTGATGTGAAGGAGATCCTCCTTCCCCTCCAGGAGCGAGTCCTCCAAGACGGTCGCCCAAATCGGGTCAATGCCATCAGGGGGGAGGAGCTGGACTGTGCTTTAAGGGCATTTGGCAGGTCCAGTTTCTCTCCCAACCACAAAATTGATGTGGTGTTTGTTGATTTGGATGGGGTGGCAGAGGGTGCGGTGGATGAGGGGGGACCCACCAGAGAGTTCTGTACCCTCCTCATCCACCAAATCCAGAACTGCAAAGTTTTCGAGGGCCCTGAGGGGAACAAGTCCCTGGCCCTGGACAGTGTTGGTAAGCTTTGAATTTAATTAACAGTATAGGGCGTTACAATTTACAGTTTTTCACATGCATTTAAAATTACCAACAAACTTCAATAACCTTGTGCTTTCTCCTTATCTCAGCATTACAGAAAGGGCTATACAGGCTGGTGGGCCAGATACTTGCCATCTGCCTAGTGCAGGGGAGGGTCTCTCCCTCTTTCTTTTCTGAGAGGCTGTATAGGCAGGTCTGTGATCTGTCCCCTCTTCCGGCCACTTTGGAAGAGGTGACAGATCACACTCTGAGGGCGAAACTGCAGAAGGCAAGTAAATGGTTAATGTTGATTCAAACCACTTTTTGGTGTGTGCTCTATATTGTACTGATGTTGAATTTCAATATGTGATTCATGTCATGTCATACACACATGTGAATACATTCTTTACTGTTGGAAGATCGTTTGTGCCATGAAAGTACTTGAATTCCCAAATAATTCCCAAATAATGATTATTGTTCCTAATGTATGATATTAGATGGCAGATGCCACAACTGTGGCAGAGGCAAGGCAGGCTGTGGAGGAAGCCATGGAGGAGCTCTCCCTAATGGGGGCTTTTACTTATGTAGCAAGCCTCCAGCAAAGGGATGAGGTGTTGGAGGCTGCCCTTCACTTCATGCTGGAGGGCCGCACCATGGCTGCTCTCACACAGTAAGTGGAGCTGGGCATTGACTATTTACAGGATGGCTAGAAGTGGCTTCAGACTTAAATTTTTTGTCTCCTTCTACTTTCTCTGATGTATTTTCTCTAATTTATTTTACAGATTTAAAGAAGGGCTGGAAACTTATGGCCTGAAGACAGTGCTTGGAGTGAACCACTCATCACTCCAGCCTGTCTTCATGGACATACCAGCCCCCCTGGCTGCAGGGGACCTGGAGGAACTGTTCCTGGCAAGGAACATGTCTGAGCCAGGCTCAAACCGGAGGAGGAAGGAGGCCAGGACAGTTGCCTTTTGGCGGGACTGGCTGCTCGAGGTGGAGGGTAAGAAAGTGTTTCTATCTACAACCCTGACTCCTAAAAAGTCGAACCTAGTTATACCTGTAAATACAGCACTGCATAGGGAATTCCAGTGAACCAATCTGTATATTGTGACTAGATAACCAGCATAACACATTAGATTGTTTTGATGAAGAATGACACATTGGTGTATTAGCTCACAGTTAGGGTTAAACAAGGACTTTTGAGCATTTCTATTGTGATCTGATGCAACTAAGGACAACAAAATATTGGCGAATGTCAGGCAGTGTAAAGTTCCTGTTAATGATCACAAGCTGTCGTCCTTACAAGTTATTTCTTATGTACTAACAGATGGAGATACAACTGTGACCTTGGGGGAGGTGCTGGCATTTGCCACAGGCTTGTCCCGCATTCCAGCTGTGGGTTTTCCCACCCAGCCACAGCTGGAATTCCTGCACCAGGAGGATGGACCAGCCCTCTTCCCTACAGCAAACACCTGCACAATGGTCCTGAGGCTGCCGGTGTACCCCGTGTACCATGCTTTCAAAGTGAATATGCTGGAGGCCATCATCTCCTCTGGGCAGACCTTTGGGGTGGCCTAATTATGTGCCTCCCCCTCCCCCGTGGAAGGACGCATAGAGTGCCCCACACACACACACACACACGTGGAAGGACACATTGAGTGCCCCACACACACACACACACACGTGGAAGGACACATTGAGTGCCCCACACACACACACACACACACACACACACGTGGAAGGACACATTGAGTGCCCCACACACACACACACACACACGTGGAAGGACACATTGAGTGCCCCACACACACACACACACACACACACACACGTGGAAGGACACATTGAGTGCCCCACACACACACACACACACGTGGAAGGACACATTGAGTGCCCCACACACACACACACACACGTGGAAGGACACATTGAGTGCCCCACACACACACACACACACGTGGAAGGACACATTGAGTGCCCCACACACACACACACACACACACACACACACATGGAAGGACGCTTGGAGTGCCCCACACACACACACACACACACACACACACACACACACACACACACATGGAAGGACGCTTGGAGTGCCCCACACACACACACACACACACACACACACACACACACACACACACACACTTGTGGAAGGATGCGCGTGAGTGGCCCACACACTCTTGTTTTTTCCCACTCATGGCCTGCACCTTGCCGTGGTGAGTGGGCTTTCAACCAAGCCAGGTCAAATTATTGTGTTCCAGCTGAAGATACATTCTTTAAAAAAATGTTTATTTTTTCTATTTTTTAGATGGTTATGTTGCAGTGGGGAAATGGTGGTGTATCATGCTCATGGAAAATTTAGACATTGGAAGGAAAGGCCAAAATATGTTCATCTTTGTTTATCTAAGAAATGGTTACACATGAGTGTCTCTATTGTATTAGTAGTGATTTTATTTGGTCTTTCTTCCTTTAATTCTTAATATTTGAGCCATGGCAAAAACAGAGCATTTTCTTCGCCAAATCTTTGCCCACTGGACCGAGGATCTAAAGTTCTACTTCGAAGTGAGGTGCCGCCAGTTTTTCAACCGCAGACGAGAAGTCTAGTTCACATTCATGAGATATATATATATTTTTAACGCTGTTAAAGTTAAGTTGTATTTGTTTGTTATTTTTTTGTTCATTTACTCCTACAACAATCTTTAATTTCCCTGATTCATCCACCAATCAGTCATGAAAATAATCTATTGTAAAGAGTGTGCCATCCTCCTAGGATTATTTTAAGTATTTAAATAGGACAAAATTATTCTGGATTAATAGACTCAGTGTTCAACAGTTTCAGGTCCTCCTGAAAGTAATTGTCTTTGGTGCCAAAGATGAACAATTAAAAGTCAGCACACAGCTTACATCCATTATGTTAGAAACCACACCCCAAGCCAGAAATCTTGGTGTTGTCATAGACTCCGACTTGAATTTCAAGAAACACATTAAATCAATTAATAAGTCAGCATACTACCACCTTAAAAACATATCAAGAATTAAAGGACTTGTGTCTCAGCAAGATTTAGAAAAACTTGTCCATGCATTTATCTTTAGTGACTTGACTACTGTAACAGTGTCCTTGCAGGCCTTCCAAAAAAATCTATCAGACAGCTTCAGCTAATTCAGAACGCTGCTGCTCGAGTCCTCACTAGGACCAAGAAAGTGGATCACATTACCCCAGTTCTGAAGTCTTTACACTGGCTTCCTGTCACTCAAAGAATTGATTTCAAAATACTGATGTTGGTTTATAAAGCACTAAATGGTTTAGCGCCAAAATACATTACTGATCTGCTGATACGTTATGAACCGTCCAGAGCCCTTAGGTCGTCTGGGACAGGTCTACTTACAGTCCCTAGAGTTAGGACTAAACAAGGAGAAGCAGCTTTTAGTTTTTATGCACCAAATATGTGGAACAAACTCCCAGAGAACTTGAGGTCTGCTGCAACTCTCAGTTCTTTTAAATCGAGTCTGAAGACTTTTCTGTTTCCATTTTAACCTGTACTTTTAATTTAATTTAAATGTTTTACTTCTTTTCATTCGCTTTTAAATGTCTTCTAATGTGTTTTATGTATTTTAATCTTGCCCCTGTAAAGCACTTTGAGTGGCCTTGTGTTTGAATTGTGCTATATAAATAAACTTGCCTTGCCTTGCCTTGCCTCCTCTCTGTAGACAGACTTGGCCCCTCCATTAATGCGTCCCACCACAGTGATATCGTTGTCTAATTGTATGTGTTATTATCTGGATGGGCTTGTCTGCAGTCATGGGTGTAGATGTACATGCATCGTCAAACCTTACAGTTTACAGTCTTAGTTTAGGTTAGGCCACCTACACACTGTGAATGTAACATACTTGAATAATGAAACTCAGAGTGCTTTGAAGAGTTTATTTTTACTGGCATTTCTGTAAATATACACAGACATATCGACACATTAATTATGACACGTTACTGTTCGCCATTCATCTCAGTGTTACACTGACAGATGGTGCTCGCAAAGGTAAAATCCGCCCTGTGGCGGAATTGCGGTAGGCCTACTACATGAATCACACTGACTGTAGAATAACTGGGGCACAATGTATACTGCAAAATGAAATCAAACAAGAAACAATTGTTGTATCTGCAAATTGTAAAAAATTACAATTAATGGCAACTCAGAGTCGGTCAAACCACCTACAGAGCAGTGCACGGTTTCTCCTTTCTCCGGAACATGTGGACATTTTCAGGATTTAAAGGACTTAAGACCATTTTAAGACCTCTAAAAAGCCAACAGAAATCCACAAACAACACCAGTCAGCCATATTTTTGATTTACCTTTAACATTGCTTGGCTGGAACCAGGGCTGTACGCTTATTTTTTTAGGTGGTAGCACTGGTGCTAGCAAGCAAAAAAAAATCAGTAGCACAAAAATAAATTCAGTAGCACACAAAGTATGATCGAAAACTTGCATAACCTTAACCCATGCATTTCGCTCTAATTACCTTTTAGCCTGTCATATTGGTCTCATTTGAAATTCTCAATTAATATCATATCCTAGTGTGTGCAGTAATAATTGTAGAAAAATGAATAGGGGTGCACTGATTGCAATTTAGACAAAATAATCTAACCTGCCAATTGCAATTTTTTGCTGATTCAGAATTATTTCTCCTCATAAAATGTACATCTATATATTTTTTGTATACACATATAATTATTATATTCATACTAATAATTTTTTTTGGTAAATGTCCTTCTGTTAATTAAAACCAAACTTTTAAACATATAGCCTATTAAATAAACAAGTATACTGTACATATTGGTACAATTTAGGATAAGTTAAATAGGTTGTTATGAATGTGTTGGGAGTAGTTCTTCAGTGGCTTATCAGTTATTTCAAACTTTGTTTAAATAGACTACTGTTGTTGACTTCTCTCTGCAGCTGAAGCAGTTGATTTTCAAGCTAGCGGGGCTAGCAGGGCTGTGAAGCGCAAACTTCCTGTTCTTACCGGCTTCAAAATAAAAGTCAACTCACGTTTGGCTAGTAACAGGCTTTTAATGTGAAGGCGCACAGGAAATGTTCTGTTTGCACACGCGCTAACTTAACTGCGTGCCGTCTCCTTCCGGTTATTATTACCGTTGGTGAAGTGTATTAGACGCTAGCACTAGTGCGAGCAGCATTGTATTCATCATCGCACGTGATCAATTTCAGTAGAAAATGCGATCAAAACTGTCGCACTGTACAGCCCTGGCTGGAACACAATAATTTGACCTGGCTTGGTTGAAAGCCCACTCACCACGTCAAGGTGCCAAGGCCATGAGTGGGAAAAAACAAGAGTGTGTGGGCCACTCACGCGCATCCTTCCACAAGTGTGTTTGTGTGGGGCACTTCCTCCGCATCACCTCCTTCTCCTCTGCACCACCTTCCTCCACTTCACCTCCTTCTCCTCTGCACCACCTTCCTCCGCATCACCTCCTTCTCCTCTGCACCACCTTCCTCCGCATCACCTCCTTCTCCTCTGCACCACCTTCCTCCACTTCACCTCCTTCTCCTCTGCACCACCTCCGCTTCACCTCCTTCTCCTCTGCACCACCTTCCTCCGCATCACCTCCTTCTCCTCTGCACCACCTTCCTCCACTTCACCTCCTTCTCCTCTGCACCACCTCCGCTTCACCTCCTTCTCCTCTGCACCACCTCCGCTTCACCTCCTTCTCCTCTGCACCACCTTACTGCGCTTCACCTCCTTCTCCTCTGCACCACCTTACTGCGCTTCACCTCCTTCTCCTCTGCACCACCTTCCTCCGCTTCACCTCCTTCTCCTCTGCACCACCTCCGCTTCACCTCCTTCTCCTCTGCACCACCTCCGCTTCACCTCCTTCTCCTCTGCACCACCTTACTGCGCTTCACCTCCTTCTCCTCTGCACCTCCTTCTCCTCTGCACCACCTTACTGCGCTTCACCTCCTTCTCCTCTGCACCACCTTCCTCCACTGCACCACATTCTCTGCTGCACCTCCTTCTCCACAGTACCACCGCTGTCTCCTCATGGTGTTGCCAGAAAATCCACAACGTCACGGATAAGATCCAGTCCAAGATCTCGTCTAGGACCAGCAAGTGGGTCAAATCTGCTGTTGAGCTGCTCCAAAACAGCATCCCCAACTATGAACTGATTTGAGGGTACGGTGACCCTCTCAGGCCAGTGCATCTCTCCTGCACCAGCACCACCCTCTCTTGGTGGGTCCGCAGCTGCTTCCCTTTCTGCTCCTCCTTCCTCTGCAGCCTGTCCTTCCTCTGCAACACCTGGTCCCCCACCAAATAGGGACAGCATTGCAGTAGAGGTCTGCCCCTGTCGTTCAAGGCAACCTCTAACGAAAATCTGCAGTGGTGTGGCATGCCTTTCCGTCCTCAGACCATGGTTGTTCCACTGGTCAATGAAGTAGCAAAGGTCACGGTTGATCCGGGGAAGATACACGTAGTGCAGTGCCCACATGTGCATCTCATTGTCGATGTCCACGATACCTTCACTCTCCAGGAAGTTGAAGAGGTCATAGTAAACATTGGACATTCCTCGCCACAAGTCTCCCCAGAGTCGTTCAATCCTCTGGTTATGGGTGCTTCGCCCCCGGAGAGCACTGCCTCTGTTTGGCCCTCTGAATACATTCATCATGAGGCAGACAGAGTTGTTCTCCCCTCCATGGTCAGTCCTGACCCTCGAAGGCACGCCATACTTTGCCACAGCATCTACGAAGCTGTCCATAACCGTGCTGCTCCGGTTGTTGTCAGAGGCTCGGAGGAACACAACTAAGCGGCTGTATCCATCTATGGCCCCATGAATGACAATTCTCCACCTGTAACAGAAGTATTGAAAATATTAAATTAACCACACCTTTAAAGCAAACACCAAAGTCTGGTATGCTAATGTCAATATCTACCTTATCAGCTTGTGGTTACCATCGAGGTGCCACAAGGAGTTTGGCCCAGCAACTCTGTATGCCCTTCTTTGCAGCGTTTGCGACATTGCCCTTGCCGCAGCTGCTGCAGGGTTCACTCTAAGCATGCTTGCACGGACTCTGTCCCTTTGGACATAAATTTGCTGCGCACGCAACTGGGCCCTCACCGACTCAGGACCGATGCGGTCATTCCCAGCCACTGTTTCCCTGATGAGGTCATCCAAGGCAGCATCTGAGCAGGTGGAAAATGTCCCTGTGCGCCTCAGGTTGAAGTGCCTATAACATTTGCACATAGAGGGAATGTTAGACCTATGGTATTTAAATGTGCTTTCGCACCTTCAACAAAGTGACCCCTCCAGGATGATTACAACAATTCTGACAAGAGGGCACTGCCATTATTGAAACATACCTTAAACGACGTCTCAGTGTACGAACAGATACACACAGAATCTGTGCCATCTGTTTCCCAGAGAAACCACAGGTTCTCAAAAAACACAGTTGCTCTCGGGATATTTGGAACTGTGGGGGACCACGACCTCCAGTCCAAATGAGCGGGGCATGGTAGCCTGAAAAACATGAAAGATTGATGATTTCACACCAGGGTATCTACACATGTTTAAAGTTAAAATTTAAAAAAATACTTTAGACCTTTTTAATACCTGTAAAAAGGAAAAATGAATACCACTTCTAATAACAATACTGCTGCAACAGAAATCGACAAACTACACTAAGTATATAGCCTATGCCGTTAAGAGTTTCATTAAGTTTGAATAACAAATATCCAATGCACTTTAGTTAAAAACTGCCAGCGTCTAATTACAGAAAAATAAAACAGCTCAGCAGTCTGAGTGAAGGCAATGTTCCCCTGCATTTAACATCATAAATATTAGTGACCACCGTTAAGGCAACCTGAACCCAGTCATTACAACCTTTCAACATATAATAGAGCCATATCAAATGATTAATCGAGTAAAAAAAACAGTTTAATCAATAATGAAAGTATTTCTTAGTTGCAGCATACAAAAATTTCTGGATGTAAAAAAATCTAGTCATTTTTGGCGAATACTGTTCCTCAAATTTCTGAGAAAGAAGTGACTGACTGACAGACAGACTGAGAGGGAAGAATTCTTTTGATTTCCTGTTAAGGTTTAAAAAAAATGCATTTGTTTGTTGTTAGTAGTCAGAAAACAAACCATACACAGAGTAATTTAGGCTTTGTTAAATAATCCTATGAGCAGCCCCATGCAAGCACCTTGTTGTCCCGGTGTGGTAGGCCCAGATCTCCGAACTTCATCCATTAATTCTCGAAGATCTCTAATTATTAGATCAGCTGAGGAGCTGTCAAGCAGCCTTCCCCTTGACCACTCTAGGCTCCTCTCCATGGTTTCCAACCTGACAGTTAAAAAGGTTTGGTGAAGTTAGGAAAAATTGGTAAGTGTGAATCTGTGAAGATTTTCACGTTGTTTCGTATTTTAATTTAATTATATCCTGTTGAGAATAATTATTTTATTATTACATACAGCAAAGCATTGAATTAATTTGAATGTTTTCTGGTTACATTTAACCCTTTGATACACAAGCTAAACACACACCCTTTAATGGATGACACAGGTCACAGGAAGATAAAAATTAATTTATTGCAAATAGATAGAAAATTAAAAACTCAGTCAGGTCACTTTTCATGTCATTTGTTGAACAGATGTTTAATACAAGGTTGGTGGGTACAATACAACTTTCTCCTGCTATCCTCGATATTCCTATGACCCATGATGCTTTGCGCGAAAATGAGCGCAGGTTCCGGTGTAGACCGGAAACTCTGCTGTTGTCTCTGACTGAGCTCCATGGACTGAAGCTGTCTTTCCTTCATTTTGCGACCTGATTTATGTTCAAAGTATGGATGTGGGAGCACAGCAAACTAATGCTGATACGAGGCGATGGAGTACTACCTGTGTCTTCTTTATAGAAGGATGGAAGGACGAAGTAGTGGTCGCGGGTAACATACGCTAGCGTTTTTAAGCTTTAGCTAAGTAGCCATTAGCCCAGCCAACAGTGCACGTCCCCCAGACTAGTGGAGTATGTCGCTACTGAAACTTATACAGTTTATGATGGTGAGGCGATTACTCCTTTAAAAGGTCTGAGGCATGAACTGTACTATATATTGGAGAAATACTACGCTAACTGGTTATAATTACAGCACCAGAACACTAGCTGTGCGCTCCTTTTCGTTTCTACAGTGAGGCGTTCGAAAATGTCGTGGATACTAATTTTATATTGAGTAGGTGGCGGTACTATGCACCTTTAGTTGTTTGCGATCCAATACAATTTAGAAGAATAAGGCGGCCGATCTGCAACTCGTATTTGGCATAAACATATAACGCACATTCGGATCTTCCTGAGTGTCAGCTAGCTTAACCCCGCCTCCTTCACAGGCGTTGTCCCACCCCCTCTCCCCTTTCCAACTGTCAACCGTCGTCTTTTTCAAAATTTTGAAAAATACGTTATGACGGTTACCCTTAACAGGAGGATAACGAAATAATAATTGTTTAACATTTATTTTTGTAATCCTAAAGTTCCAGTCAAGCCAGAAGTGACTGGATAACGATAGCCATCTAAAAACAAGGGTTACTTTATCACAAACTCTGTTTAGAGTAGACTTTATATAGGCTAAAATTAAAATTATCAAACAATTTCCTTTACATGTTGGCTGGTATGTTCCCATTACCTGGTCAATGTGGATTGGACTTCTGCAGCATCTGTTTGTAGCAATCTTATGCAGTCATTCAGAGTACTTTTACAGCGCATTATGAACTGTAATCGGGCCATGGTTCAAGAGTTTCACCAGTCAGTCCAAAGTCAATGGCTTCAACGGCTTCAACTCATGGAACTATTGGAAGAGCTGCTACTTTATATTTGTTCTTCTTCTTTTGTTTTGTTTTTTGGCGGTTGGCAACAACCTCTTGATGCATTACTGCCACCAACTGAGGGCTATTCCATAAAGCGAGCTTTGTGTTGCAAAAAGAAGGAACAGAGCTTAATAATTATACCTGTAAGCTGTATACTAGGTCCATTTCTAGCATACTGCCTACAACCTTTTCTATGCATGGTTGGGTACAGGCTGATGCTGTTGATGGTGATATGGGCCTAAATGCTGTTAGTAAATTAGTACAATTCCGTAGCCTACATTGACATGAGATTCAGAAATTGACCTGAGATTGGAATTTGTTGAACTAGAGTGTGACAAAAAGGTCTGAACATGCTGTTTCAGAGGTATATAAATAACGGCAGTTGGCGAAGTGGTTAGGGAGTCTGCCTCTGGAGTGCAGGGTCGGAGGTTCGATTCCCCGCCTACCCACACGTCGAAGTGTCCCTGGGCAAGACACTGAACCCCAAATTGCTCCCGATGGTTCAAACAGCGCCTTGCTTGGCAGCTACTGCCATCGGTGTTTGAGTGTATGTATAAAAAATGTGTATTGTGAAGCGCCTTGTGACCCTGGTCTGTGAGGGTCGCTATATAAATAAAGCTTACTTACTTACTTAACAGTGTGATATGCTTTGTGTTAGCATGGTCGACATGCTTTTGTATGATTGTTGTAGAAATAATACAGAACAACACTTTAAAGGACTGATTTTATTAACAGGTCAGGTCTTACAGACAGGGTGAGATGAACCACTGTGAGGATTCCTTTCCATCGATGTGTGGAGCCTCCCAGTGTGATCCTATTAGGACGGAAAAAACGATTCATGGAATCACTCCGCCAGGTGTCCAGGAGTGCTACACACATGTTGTAGGGGAACAGTGTTGGGTAAGTTACTTCAAAAGCGTAATGCATTATTTATTACCAATTATTGTCATTTCAGAGTAGTTAGTTACATTACAATATTACTGTCTTTGAATTGTAAGGCATTACACTACTTTTACATTACTTTTGCATTACTTTCACCAAAATAACAGGAAATATGGATTTGGTGTTCTTAATAGATCTACTTGTGTTCAATGCAGCTCATTACACAGCAGGAGGTGACATGGTATGGCATAATGACTGAGCTAGGCTTAAGGTTAACAAAAGTATATAATACAATGTTGTTGTAATGCCTTACATTACCACGTTACAGCAAAACGTAATGCATTACAATTGTAACGCGTTACTCCCAACACTGTAGGGGAACCACTGAACGTGACTAACACTGAACGTGATCACAAAACAGACAGACTTAAATCCCTATTCACAACAACAACAAACACCACAACTCAAGACAGATTTATTATATAGGGCTCATTTTTATTCATTTATTATAGCATAGCCTTTATACCACCAGATTGTTAGTAAGAGTAATCATTACATGTTTGATTGACCAATGAGACAGAATACTAAATGCTGCAATTATCAATTAAATAAGCTTTTTACATAGCATCTCTTTCAAAAAGGAGTACTGTCCCTTGTCCTAAAACATGCAGGACAAGAGGTGCTCTACAGATGTTTAGTTTGAATGATTAACAAGCTTTTTCTTTTTCTAATATCTATGTATGTTTCTGATCTCTCATCCTATCAGAAGGCGTTCTGTTGCTGTGGTGATAAGAAGTAAAGCCCTCCATCTCCAACTCCCTGGAAACTCCCTTCTCCTGGGTCAACTTCATCCTGTCTGCAGCTTCCTTCTAATCGGGCCCTGCTCCTCACATGCACAGCCTACTTTACCCATGACACAGATGTTTTTTTTCACTGTTATACCTGAATAAAGTTTATCTGATGTGTTACACTGATTTTGCTATACTGTGTGTGCTAGGTGTGGAAATACTTTGTAATACGGTCATTACGTTTACCATTTACAGGAAAAAGTTGGATATAGTTGGATCTAATTGAGCCTAAATCAATACTAATGTGTCTCATGATAAATGAACATTGGTTGTGGGGGGGGGGGGGGGGGGAATGAGATATGGTTAAGTTAAGGTTTGATCCTGTAATGATTGAATATCTATTTTTCCTCTCAGACCATTAGAATATCAGTTACCTGTGAAAAAAGTAATTTGTCTTAGTGCATGTGGTGAACAATAAAGGAGATTTTAAAAGAAGGTGAGTTAAAAAGGAAAGGAAATAGTCCAAGGCAAATAAATCCTCAGTCAACAACGGAGACAGACAGATCATTATAGACATGATTAAAATGGTATTTTATAAGAGAAGGCAGGCAATGTGATCATACAGATTATATACATGTTGTATACATGTTTAATCCACTGAATCAGAGATTAGTGAGCTCAACCTTAACATATAGCAGGCAATGTGATCATACAGATTATATACATGTTGTATACATGTTTAATCCACTGAATCAGCTCTATGAAATCCTTAGTGGTGGATTGTAACTGCCCTTAGTGAAGTATGTTATTATTTATCTGGATATAGTCTTCTATTGCTGTAGATTAAACCAGCCAACGGAGATTAGTGAGCTCAACCTTAACATATAGCAGGAAAATGTAAAAGACATTAATGTAGGCCTGGCTGAAAGAATGATCCACAAGCATCAGAACAGAAAAACACTGTCTGACAGGGCCCATTTCAGTATGACTACGTTTGCTCGTGACACAATTATCTTAGTTAGCCTACTTCACTACAAGTATAAGTCCTATTTTAACAGTGGTAGCCTATTAATTAACACTTATATGTTGTGGAATCTACACAGCTGATTACTATCACTAGCTAAGCAAACACATCATATCCAGAACTGTTAAATATGCATGTGAGTTACGTTTTTAAGTAGAACAATCATTTGTATCCTATCTCAAGCTAGGCTACGGCGTAACAGGCAGGCAGGCACTGCAGATCTCGTCAATGCATTACTTTGGTCTGTCATTTCTCTTCACTGATTGGTTACAAAGCCTTCGAATTTAGTGGTCAAGCAAAACATCATTTGCATATTAAGAAACCGGACGGAATTTCCGCCCGGTTTAGAGCGTCTAATCCGCGCGGAAATGCCGGGCGGAAATTCCGCCCGGTTTTTCCGCGCGGAAGTTCCGGGCGGTAAATACAAATCCGCGCGGAAGTTCCGGGCGGTTTAAGGGGCCTTTCCGGGCGGATTAACGACTAAACCGCGCGGATTGTTGTCTATACCGCGTCAAATACCGGGCCATTTCAAACTTTGTTTTTTAGACTACTGTTGACTTTTCTCTGCAGCTGAATGAGTTGCCTTTCTAGCTAGAGCACTGCAGGACTGTCAAGCGCTAACTTCCTGTTCTTACAGGCTTCAAAATAAAACTCAACTCACGTTTGGCTAGTAACACGCTTTTAACGTGAAGGCGCACAGGAAATGTTCTGTTTGCACACACGCTAACTTAACTGCGGTAATCTCTTTCCGGTTGTAACCGTTGGTGAAGTTTTTATTCGGTAGAATCGCTGCACGAGCACAGATCCCGAGGACACATATCTTTCACCAGCCAAAGTGAAGGGTGGACTCAATAACTTACTTGCCTCGGGCAATGATAATCCAGCTAGCCGAGCAGCTGCGACCAGCGTTGGAGAGGCCAACGAAGCGACACGGGGCTCTCCCGGTTGTGCTGCAGCTGACAAATGCACTACGGCTGTTTGCCAAGGGAGACTTCCAGACCGAGGTTGCTGACTTATCTAAAATGTCCCAGCCGGCAATTTCAAGAAACTTAACAGAGGTGGCAACAGCAATAAGCCGATTGGCCCCTCAATACATTGTTTTTCCGAAGGCGGAGGAAATCATGTATATAAAATCAGCATTTTATCGGGAGTGCTGGATGCCGGGTGTGATCGGGCTCATAGACGGGTCGCTGTTCCCAATCAAAGCCCCTAATGGGCAGGTAGAGGCAGCATACGTGTGTCGTAAAGGCAATCATGCCATCAACATACAGGCAATAGGCGACCACCGAATGGTTATCCGTCATCTGGTAGCGCGATGGCCGGGCTCGACTCATGATTCGTTCATCTTCAACACAAGGTAGTAGAAGTGTTTCAAGACAAACCTTAATGAGACTAGACAGTAACTTTATCATCATTACCATACTGCAGCGCCACCCAGTGGGTCTATAGGGTAATAGGCTACAATAAAGTTAGTTTAGATTATGTTAGACCCTCTCCTCACTTACTATTATTAGGCCCAATAATACTATTATTATCATAATTATTCTTTATTGTTAGGTTTACGTTGCCCAGGATTAGATTATATATTTGATGCTCTAATTCAGATATGCCAGCTTCACACGCAAATACATTCTGAATTAAATGTGAAATTATCTTATTTTAGCAGTTTTGTATCTCTGCAGTGACATCAATACTTATCTGGAGGAATCTTCTGCCTGGGATTGAGGCGTCTCATTGCTGGCTGTGTAGAAGCCAGCCTACACAGCCATAGAAGGCTGTGTAGGTAGAGCTCATCCTCCTCCTTCTGAGACAGACCACTTATCATGCGGAGTAGGTTGTCCTCAATTTCTCAGGACTTTCTCTTTTTTGCCGGCTGGGAGGGAGTTGATGGCGCCCGGAGGATCTGGGAGGGAGTTGATGGCGTTGGTGAACTATCGGAGGGAGGTGGTAAGGTTGGTGACTGGGAGGAAGGGGGCCAGGTTGGACACTGGTCAGAGGAGTGTGGCTGTGGTTCCTCCTCTGTCTGACCAAAATCTTCCTCCATATTGCCACTCACCTGGCGCTCCTGAATAAACGGCTCTAGGAAAGTCATAATGTTATTTCATAATAATAGTGTCATAATGTTATTTCATAATAATAATGTCATAATAGTATTTCCAAACTTTTTGGCCTCCTGCTGCTGACCCGCTCTTTTTCTCTTTTAGTCCCCTTCTTGTCCGGATGTACTGATCACACAGATTTTTCCAACGTTTTCTTGCAATGTCAGCTAATGAAAAGACAAAAGAAAAAGCACAGAAAAGCATAAAATAAGGTTTACATATTTCCTTACTTAATCTTAATTATTGTATTGTTGCAGATTCCACTGGAGACTCATTTACAACAATATCCTACAGGTGGGCATCTCCACTGTCTCGGATATCGTTGATGAGGTGACCGACGCCATCTGGGAAGCTCTCCTCCCTGACTTCATGCCAGTGCCTACGACTGAAGACTGGCACACCATCGCAGGGGATTTTCAGCAGCGGTGGAACTTCCCCAATTGCATTGGAGCACTTGGGAAGCACATAGTATTGCAGGCCCCAGTTAATGCTGGGTCTGCATACTACAATTATATGGGCACCCACTCAATAGTCCTGATGGCCCTGGTTGATGCCAACTATATGTTCAGGGTAATTGATGTGGGTGCATTTGGCAGAAATAGCGATGGTGGCATTCTGTCCAACTCCCCTCTCGGAAGAGGTCTGAGGGAGGGCACACTGGGGATACCAGAGGACAGGCCATTACCTGGAGCTGAGCTACTGGGACCGATGCCGTATGTCATCGTGTCACCGTATGTCTTCAGCGGCACCTGATGCGCCCATTCCCTGGCCGAAACCTCCCCAGAGAGGAGCGTCTCTACAATTACCGCCTCTCTCGTGCTCACCGGATTGTGGAGAACGCCTTCGGCATCCTTGCCACCCAGAGGTGCCTGTTCCACCGCGTGCTGGGGATCCCCCCAGAGAAGGCAGTGAAGGCTGTGAAAGCAACTTGCATCCTACAAAATTTTCTTAGGAGGCACGGCAAAATAGAAAGGGCAGAGGAGACAGGGTTGACTGCCCCAGATCCACCGGCAAGCATCCAGCGGATTGGCAGGTTTGGGTCAAACAATGCCAGTGAAGAGGAGGGAGAAGTTCTCAGAATATTTCTCATCCACTGCGGGAGAGGTTTCATGGCGAGTAGTCTGAAGGAGGCTTTCAATCTACAAATGTATATAATTATATAATTTACAATAAAAAATGGTATGACTTATTTATATCAAACTGAATATGTGCTTATTTAACAGAGGTTGCAGCATTTAAAGTTTTTAGAATAATTTTCTGTAATAATTTGGTTTGGTTGGCTTGTAGATTAAATAATCAAAGAAACGTGTTATAATTAGGGCTGTCAAATTAACACGTTAATTTCGATTAATTTATCTCAGAAAAATTAACGCAATTAAAAAAATTAACGCAGATTAATCGCACTTCTATATTGCCCTTTGACCCAGTGCAAAGGAGGTGAGACAATAGCGGAGCTGCACCTGCAGTTTGCGGACACGCCCCGCACGGGATTAAAGAGTGAAGAAAGAAGCATAGAGAGGGCTCTATGGACGTTTTATAGGCTGCTCCGGGCAAATAAGCAAGAAGGTATAGGAATACGTCTTATGTTATTCTCCGCAGTGTCTGTGCATTGATTTAGTGGGTGCCTAAAATTAACAATGTAGGTTCAAAACAACTCTCCATCTTTCTCTGTGTCTCAATTTTGTTTGCTAGCTGCGATCGTAAAAAATTTTTTTTTTTTTTTTTTTTTAGTTTTTCTTTTTTATACTATGATCACGGCATAGCTGGACAAGTTCTTCTGCTTCGTTCCCCTCACTGCATTTAAATGCATTCAGTAAATTAGAGAAATAGGTCTCGTTAAAGAAAAAGAGCACCAAGCCCAACCCAGAGGACCCTGCATACATTTTGTTTATTTTAAATTAATATTTTTATGGAAAATCCATGTGTCCTTCTTCAATAGCTTCTAATTCATCAGACCCAGTGTCTCCAAATTATTTGTTCACACAAAATTCCTCATATTTAGCCACTTAATTGTCCTCTCAAAGTGCCTCAGATTCATGCATTTCACTTTAAAAAGGTGAAAAAAAATCTCCCGGGGGAGCATACCCCCGGACCCCCCTAGGAGGGTCTGGTTCTCCACTGGCCACTATTCTCCTCCAGCAGGACATTGGAGGCACTAGCGAAAAAACACTGGGTGTGTGACTGACATTTAACTAGTCAATAATTTGGGCAAGTCTGTCTGCCTATCTTTCTCACTCCGATGCACACTCAGTCAGTACTATCCATGCTCAAAGGAAGCAGGATTAAAACACTGGATTATGTGTTTAAAAACGCACAAAAATGTTTAGAATGTTTCAAAAACATGTTTAAATTTGTAAAATAATTTAAAAAAAAATGGGGGGGGGGGGCTCCGCTGAAATTTGTTCTCTGAGGGGGGGCTCACTTTCTCACACTTTGAAAACCCCTGGTCTACAACAAACGGACACCCGCCCCCTATCACTCTTCCTAGCATATGCCTGTCTTTTTGCCTCCTTTGTGTGTGTGTGTGTGTGTGTGTGTGTGTCAATATTTTTGGCTATGAGTAGGACGATGTTGAATGAGTCGGCATAGGCTATGCACACCTGTGTGGCAGTGCAGCGCTGTCTGTTGTGGGAGATAGACAGTCGTCATTTAGCCTGCTTGTTTTTTTCCGGCGCTAGTAGTTCAGAGAGAGAGAGAGACGAACGGTAGCCTATACAGTTGTTTATAAACAGGCATAAAAATGTCATATAAGTATGTAATTAATTAGATAATTTTTTTTAATCGCTTGACAGCCCTAGTCAGTGTTGAACAACGGTATATATCACGTTCACATGGGTTGGCAATGTATTTGCGACCATAGGCTACTTTTGGCCAAAACAATATTCACAGGTCCCACGAGCGGCGGCATCAACTGACTCTAGCTGAAAAAATGCGGGAGGAGATAGGTTTCAAAGCAGAGGAAGTTTTAGCGGTTTGGAATGCTGCTCCTATCCACTTCAATGTTAAAATTATTTGTTTAAAAGCTGAATATTTGAAATGTTTGAAAAAGTAGAAACATTTTAAAAGCGGTCCACACATGTCGTTAAAGAGCTGAACATTTTGGTATTTCTATGGTTGAAATAGCTGAAGATTTGAAGGAGTTGAAGAGAGCCAAAAAACGTAAGGAAGCGGAAATATAATAAGTGTAATAAACATTTGAATAACTATAGTGTGAATACTTCAGCATTCACACTAATAATAATAAAGATTTGGATAACAATAGTGTGAATGCTGGAAGCTCCAGCATTCACACTAACTAGAAAATGCATTTCCTGCTGAAAATGCATGTGAATGCTGAAACAGCTTACGCTAAACTGGATAGCTGAGTATGAAGATTTGAAAAAGGTCTATAAAGGTTTATAAAGTTGTTGAAGTTTATAAAGGTCATAATTGTGTAAAATAAGTTTAAAAGGAGTTGGAAAAGTTGAATATATAGAGGTTTGAATAACATTTCTTGCTGAAATTATGAAGAAGTTGAAAGACATGGATACAAATCTTAAAACTACGAAATAGTAATTGACTTGAATAGACTTGGAGCTAAACTACCTTGATGGCTTGAATGTATATGAATCAGCTAAAGGAGTATGAAGATGTGGAAAAGTAAGAAACAGTCTTAAGTATGAACAGTAGTGAATTGTTGAACTCTAATAGGAATGTTGTTGAATATTTAAAAATGTCTAGATAAAATTATAATTGAAAGACATGAAAAAAAAATGTATGTGTGAAATAGGCCTTCAAAGAGCAGAGGTTTTACCCCATTTCAACTTTGTCTCTCCAAACTGTCTAATAAAGCAGAAAAAAGAAAAAAAGAAATCTAGAAAAAAAAGTGAAATTGCCCTTTAATGGGCAGAGTGAGTCACCAAGGTGAGTGTATGTCTTATTGAGGGTCTGTGATCAGGCAGAAATCCCACCTTTTAGAGGCCTCAGAGAGGTAATTTCATCCGAAACTTCACCTCAAACCACTGTCTCTAACTGACGGACCGTGAGTCTAACTGACAAAATTATTTTATTGTTAGAACCAGAAGAATCTGATGAAGACACAGTGTGGAGATTGTGCCTGTAATGTGAAGAGTATGAGAACCAGAGCCTTTTAAAAGTGTGGTACAGTCTGCCTTTCTCCAGAAATGTCATGTCTCAGTTATCATGGCGGCAGTTGGTTGGACAACATTTAGCTTGGAAACCCAGACCTCCCATTGTGTAGGTCCGATTGCTTCAGTAGTCACATCTGTGCGACCGGCAAAAATTATCCACATAGGGTTTAATTTGTGGGAGTGAGAGGCAGTTATGTGGAAGGTTTTGGTGTATTTAACAGTTCTACACTGTAACAGTTGGTTCCCACACTCTGCCTCTGAACATTCCGTCCCATCCGGATCCCATTATAAATTTAGAAAGAGGTTGAAAAAAGCTTAAAACTAAAACTGTGTTTGTTCAAAGACAGTTGAAGATTTTAAAAAGTTGTCAAAGAATTTAATAGCTGTAATTAATGTGAATTGTTTAACGTTTGAATGGAGTCTGTAGCTGAAAAAATGCCAGAGGAGATAGGTTTCAAAGCAGAGGAAGTTTTAGCGGTTTGGAATGCTGCTCCTATCCGCTTCAATGTTAAAATAATTTGTTAAAAAGCTGAATATTTTAAAAAGTTTAAAAGGTAGAAAAAAGCGGAAAGGTGACCCATCATGTCCTTAAAGAGCTGAACATGTTGGTATTTGTATGGTTAAAATAGCTTAAGATTTGAAGGAGGTATGAAGGTCCAAAAAACGTACGGAAGAAGTAGCGGAATAATAAAGATTTGGATAACAATAGTGTGAATGCTGGAAGCTCCAGCATTCACACTAATAAAGATTTGAATAACTACACTAATAATAATAATAATAATAATAATAATGATAAAGATTTGAATAACAATATTGTGAATGCTCCAGCATTCACACTAATTATAGTCAACATCGCTTTGTTTTCCACCCAAAGGGAGCGTGGCCATGTCGGAACGTCGATTGCCTTCACCAGTTTGAATCACTATCTATGGTTTGAATGAATGAATGAAGAATCATGTGAACATATCTATGGAACATATTAATTTCCTGCAGCGCTGTAGTTCAGGCAGCCGCCCAGACAACGCACACTTCAACCAAACATAAGCCTAGAGGTAAATAAATGGCAATAAATAGGCTGAGAACGAACGTATGCGATATGTTTATTAAAACGTAATCAATACGTTTTGTAGTCAAACGTAATTGAGAATCCTGAAAAGCTCTAGGCTGAGAACGAACTTGTTTGCGATATATTCATAAAAACGTAATCACGGACAAAATACGTTGTTCAGTCAAACGTAATTGAGAATGCCGAATAGTCCTCTGGGAACGTAATTTTGATGAGACAGGGTTGCACCTCCTGCTCACCTTACGTGGAGACCGAGACTGGACCTAAGAAAACTTTTTAGAAAAGGTACATTTTAAAGTTTTGCATACAATATATTTCTTCAAATATGTATCTATAATGTTAAATACTGTAAAACATTACAGCTCTCCAGAACTATTAAGTATGCTACAATTGAATATCATGGACATGTACAGCTGATGATTGCTAGCTAGCTTAATCTTTTTTTCTTATATTTATGTTAGCCTGAAAATTTAAAAAGAAGAATATGGACAAAGCGGAGATGGGAACAACTTCAAAACACATGAGTAAGTATAAGATAAGATAATAACTTTATTGTCCATCTTGGTGGAAATTTGTCTTTGTCTTCCCACATATACACATAACATGTTGAACACATAACAGTGGCATATACAAATACACATCAAGACAAGACAGAACAGTGCAAATGACAGTTAGCAGCAAATAAGTTAAATAAATACTATAAATAGCAGATCTGCCGAACAGTGATAAAATCAGACTGTAATCGATGCCTGAATGTCAGAGGGAATGAAGGATTGTAGTTTGACTAAGGAGAATATATATATATATAACAAAAAATTGTATTGTCTGTGTATCCCCTAACATGTCAAATTATTAGACTTGCATGTTTACTGAATTCCTACAAATACATATGAAATAAGGTAATGACTGCATGAATAGGATATATTTAGCTTAATGTTAACGGTCTATTGGAAAACAACCAATAAGACCAAAAGTAATCTTTAGGACAACAAATCTGGATCATCGGGGACAGCTACGTCCGCCGTGGAGAGGAGAGAGCCAGGGAGACCTGTGGCCCCAACCTTGGTTTGGCTGGGGCGGCCTGAGATAGAAGACCCTCATCCCCTTCTTCTGCGGTCCCTGAGAGGAAGAACAGCCCCGGATGTACTGGTTATCCACTGTGGCGGTAACGACTTCGGACGACTGCAGGGAGTGGAGGTTGTTGCCGAAGAAGGACCTGCAGTACCTCCACCGGCAGTTCCCCGACATGAAGATCGTCTTCTCCAACATCAACGAGAGACGCCGGTGGAGGGCTGACAAACCAGGGAGGCTAAATAATGCCAGGAAATGGGTGAACAGTGTGATGAACACATTTGTTAGTGTAGAGCTAGGAGGCACCAGCGTAGAGCATCATGGGATTAAGTTTAACTGTCGTGCTTTATACCTAAAAGACGAGGTTCATTTTACCAATAGGGGAAATGACGTTTTCTTAAAAAGCATTTCACAGTCTCTTGAAGAGATAATCCAGAGTGGGTGAAACTGACACTTTCTGGGCCAATACGTTCAGCCTTCACCCACTCTGAATTGTAATTTCAATTGAGTTTACATCTGTTAGTAGAATATAATCCAGGTCTTTAATCTTTATTCGGTAATGCTCTTTTTTGCACATCATAAATCAGTACTTAAAACGATTGGTAATCATTTGTGTTTATCACACTGTTCATTCATTTCCCTGTTCTTCCTCTCATTCCTTTCCCTACTTCTTCTTTGACTTTCATTTCCCCCCTTTCCACTCTTCAGCCCCAGCCAAACCAGAGCCAAACTGACTTGCTCTCTCCTCTCCATGGCCTTTGTAGCTTTCCCCCAAAAAAAAAAAAAAAAAAAAAAAAATTGACAAATGTTTTGTTGGGGGTTTTTTTTTTTTAAAATGAATTAAATTTTATTGTGACACTTTTTGTTCAAATCCTTTTTCTTACACAAGCCGCCACTTACACCATGTCATGACATGTGATAACCAACGTACACACTCTTATACCCTATTTATTTATTTTAATCAAGGGACATACAGGCAGTTCAATTAAAAAGAGATAGAACTTTATTGATCTGGGAACTTCATTAATTTGCACGGTTGCTCCAAATAACACCAACAACATATTAGGACAACATCATAGAAAAAATACAGTTCTATGTTATTGCTGTTATCATGTTATTGTTATCAATCAATAAGGAAGGAAGGAACTACACGGTGCCAGACCCCCCTGGCCTATTCGATCGCCACGTCTGGCCAATGTATCTGAAACACAAGACCATCATAAGAAACGGATTCCTTACATTTAACTATTAACGAAAAATGCAATCAATAATTTAGATAAAAATAAATGGTTTCATACAGCAACGAAGTTGGAGTAGCCTACCAATATACCAATTGGCTGCTCAGGGTGACATGGGATGGCTTCCTGGTACAATAAGGAGAAAGTGTGATATGATTAGACTGGAATCGTTTTATTAATATGTCAGATGACAGGATCAATAAGAAAGTTTTCCTTTGGAGTAAAGTTCAGAACTCTCCATGGGCTGCAGAGATTCATGCTGTTTTGGAAGATGCCGATTTTCAGTATATCTATAGAAATAATTTATCATGCAGCATTAACACAATTAGAAAAAAGTTACTTGTCGCGTTCAATGAAAAATGGTTAAATGATATAATGTTAAAACCAAAATTACGGATATATATCCAGATCAAGCATAATTATGAAACAAAATTATATGTTAAAACTATTTTACCAAGAAATCAGAGATCCTTGATTGCCCAATTAAGAAAGGGAATCCTTCCCCTGGCACTTGAGGTTGGTAGATTTAAGAACATCCCAGAGGAACAGAGACTGTGTGAACTGTGTGACCTTTCTTTTATACTGTCCCTTTTACGATGAACTGAGAGCACCTTTTGTAAATGAACTGTTTGCTCAAAACCCTGAAATATTTTGGAGTAATGATGATGATGATGTCAGGATGGAATGTTTGTTTACCTTTAATGTTTATAAGTTGGCCTCTTTTGTTACTAAAGCCTAGGGCTGGCCCGAATACCATTTTTCAGGCTTCGAATATTTGCTGGTTTTTCCGAGCGAATATTCGGATATTCGCTCCAGAAAAACACACCATCAAAAAAGAGATTAATAATAAATAATAATAATCCCTATATCCGATTTTGACAGTATCTGCATATTTTGTTGAAGATTTAATAGCTTTTGAACGTTAATTAGTAGGCTTAAGTAAGTTGGAGTTCCTTACTTTTTCCCCATGGACTTCGTGAACAGCTGCTGTTCCATTCCAAATCAGCTGTCCTCTCTGCCATCGCAGCCCTTACGACTTTTCAATTCATCCTGGAACGTGCATCTTTGTTTTCAGGGAATTTGTACAATAAATCCATAACAAGTACCGATTATTGATTGTCTTTTGTGTCCATATTATATCCATTATATTGACCGGGTATTGCCAAGACGTTCGTGCTCTGCAGCAAGCCAGTCACAGTTTATGGGCGCGACGCTGTACGTAAACAAACAGCTAAACTAAGATTAGCATTTAGCTAAGCATTACTTTTCCTCCCGAGATCCCTCTAATGTTGTGTTATAAAGTTAAGGGAAACAAGTTATCTATTCTTCCTCCACCTCTCTCGCTTCTCTGCTTGGTGTCGCTTATAGTTTGCATCCCTCGCTCTGGTAACGTCACGTAGCATACAGCTGGTGTATCACCGGCTTTGAAAAGGTCAGCAGCCAACTAGGTCAAAGTTCAAAGGTGGTTCTGCCGTTCCAAATGGATCCAGTAGATAGAGAGGCCCTTTCTAGAACCACCCCCTACACCCTATCCCTATCCACTATCCCTCCGTTTGCGCGTTCGTGAGGAGGGCCCGCCATATTGAGTGTCATCCCAAACCACAGAGCCTCGAGTATGAGTGGGTTATAAAGCCCTCGATCACCGAGTCTGCATCGATGGTGGCTTAGCCCTACGTTTGACACAGGTGTCCGCCAATCAATTAAGTCCGGAATGGAGGAGCCAAACCTACAAATGAGAGTTCCATGGAGTTTGTTTCCCGAATTATAAATGAAACGTTCTTTTACCTCAAACAGACATTTGATTGATTATGTTTATGCATAGCCCTAAATGACGGAACCAGAGGGTAGCCTACAATATCGGAATTAACATGTTATTTTACACTTGTTGATTTGATTATGCCACTTCTCTACCGTTAGATGAAGGAACCATGGCTTCACTGGTGTTAAAAAAGCTTTGTGTGCTTTTAAGCCCACTGCACCAGTTTTTGTTGCAGAGAGCATCTCCAAAAGCTGCAATTTTTGAGATGACGTTGCCGATGGTACTGGACGCGCTGCTTTGCTGGAATGTTGCCTGGAGGATGTGCTGTAAAAATCAATGTCCTTCAACAGAGATGGCTCAATCTTTTTTGTGCACACCTGGTTCCACTCACAAGCGACGCTGGTGCAAGCCACTTTATTGAAGCCCAGGCGCACAGAGGCTTCCAGCTTAAAAAGCACAGCTCCCACATGAGAACAAGTCTCACCAAGCCTGATATGAAAAAAAGAACAAGATTTCACTCAAATTAAACAAAGAAACGCAGGACACTCTACTGTGCAAAAATGTAAAGGGACATTGCCTTGACTATCCATATATACATTATTTTACAATAATCTGCCTTCAAGGAGTAGTCCAGAAGCACTTTCATGACTTTAAAGATTCAACAACTTTTGTGTAGTTGTTTTATTTAGGTTAATATTTTATGATAATGTTTGGATTTTTACAAGTGGATTAATATAATAGTTAATTATGGTCATTTCGAATATATCGAATTTTATTTTTAAGTTTAATTTATTTAATTACTTTATTTTGAAGTGTTAGAGGAGACTGAAAAATGTTTAAGTTACATTAACTTACCCTGCCATACAGTTGCAGTGTGCAGCAACAACTGCCCCATTGCTCCTTACTGCAACCCATGCCTGATGTGGCTTTTGTGTTACCCTCCAGGACGGCTTCACCTCAGCCTTAAAGATGGTACAGTCAATGTCGAGGGGTTTGTGGTGATACACTACTTGCACCTATCCGCTGGTGAAAAAAGTGTGGGCGTCCAAGGAACGGTACTTTTTCATTGCTGAAGCTGTGTATATTCCTGGAATGACACCATCAAGTCAGTAGTCTATATTTGGTTCTCATGTTGCAACTGTTGGGGCTTTTAGGAAAAGAGCAGGCAATTGGCACATCATACTACTAATAGGCTAAGCATCCTAAAATAAATTGATGTAGCAAAAAGAAAAGTGCGGACCCAAAACAAACTTGTCAGTTAGTAGCCAAACTGCTACTTAGCTAAAACTAACAGTCATCATCTTCGTGCCGTAAAAAATATGCTAATAATAAACAGTGCCACTAAACTCAGAAATCATATCAGTATTTCAAACTGTTAGGACTAGCATAATATATATTTTTTCACGGTATTAATATCTTACCTGGTGATTCAATTAAGTAGTGGTAAATGTCGATATAGTTGACGTCCGGCCACTGGGTTGGATCATTCAACCAAGTTTCTTTCTTTATTGAAAAAGGACACTGATGGAGGCCAACAATATCCATTTTTTGGATATACCTTGTCCTCTCCTCCATAGGAAGAGCTAACAAATATTCTTTAGACATAGCCTATCAAACTATGAAATCAAAACAACAGCTAAATGAGTAATACCGGTATGCGTAGTAGAGAAGGCGATCGTAGTCTGACGGGTGCCGGTTAGCTGCGCTTTTTCGAAGCATTTTGTTTCCCCCAAGATTGACGTGGCCGCAGTGACAAAAACACCTCAATATTGAAAAATCCTCAATCATTTTTAACAAAAACAGCTCTTATAGACAGACAAGAGGCGTGGCTTTAAAATAAGTAACGTTTATTTGTGAATGGGATGTTGTATTACGTTTTTATTTAGTTTGTTTGTGGAAGACAGGTCTCCTTCAATACAAAGTGAATGGAGCGCTGTGTATTGTTTTCCCCCACGATGGGCGTGGCCTCAGATTATGACGCGCCATGCACTGTCTCTATTCAAAGCTCAATTCAGTATTCGGAATATTTTTTTTTTAAATAAAAATAATAATAACAATAATTATTATTATCTACAAAGGTAAGACTGAAGCAGCTGATACCTTTCAGCCAATGTCTTGCATAGGTGTATGAAGTTGTGCAATTTCCTTGCACACTCCTTGAAATATGCTTATTCTCAAACCTTAAGGTCCACAAACGAATCAGTGGCCCAAAATGAAGGATGAGGCCAGGATAGTGCAGCAGATAGTGGTGCTTTGGCTTCAGATTATTTTGAGGAAACATGGAAGCTCTCAGAGACACATATTCCTCTATCAGTACCTTCAGGTATGGAACCTGATTGTGATGAATTTTGGGAGCACAAATGAGCTCCACAATGTCTTTTAGTTGAAGACACAACTGCCAGACCTCAGATTCCATTGGGTTTTTTATGCTATCGCCAACATATACAGGTAGCAGTCGCAGGAAACACCAATTCTGTGCTGCAGAGCCCCCAAGTCTTTTCCCATCTGGTTTCACCTCACATGGCTTGTTGTGAGAATCACTTCCCAAATGTTTGAACTTTGATACAGACCTATTCAATTGGTTATAGGTAAAATGCTTTTCAACCTTTACCAAATGCTGAATGTAAATAGCCAAGTCATTTGACACAACACCCTCAAATAAATCATGGCCCAGACATGGAGGGAGACCACCACACACATGAAAACTGTTCAAGGAGTTAAAGACTGAGTCAAATTTTATGCCATGTACTAAATAGTCATCAGTGGTGGACAGCTGCCGAACACTCTGGTTGTAATTTGTGACTGTTCGTTTTTGGCCAATGGCTAAAGGTGTTTTTATAAAGTCATCTCTTTCAATTAAACAATACCTACAGAAATGTTTGCTGCAGCTAAAGTTTTCGGTGAAGCCACCAATACAGTGGGAGCCAAGATTGTCACCAGAAACGGCAATCAATGTTGCTTTAAGAGTACTGCCATCCTCAGTCTGAAAACCTGTGTCCTCTAAATCCTTAAGGTCTGCAAGAAGAGCTGAAAAGACCCTATCCTGCCCAAATAACTTAAAATCATCTTCTCTGCAGAGCAACACAAGTTGCATTGGATCAACAGAGGATCGGTTGTGTGGCAAGATCTCACCCATGGTCATGTATACTGCCAGGATTTTATGTTTTTTTTACCTGAACCAAGTGGATTCACCACTTCAAATGCATCCTGAAAGAGGATAAGTGACAGTGATGATGGAGACTCTTTTAAAACACTGTTTTCTTTCACATTTTGGCCATCTGTCACATCCTCTAAAACCATGTCGACACTGTGGTGCATTTTTGACTGGCTGTACTGCTCTCTCAATGTGGTCTGTTTAAGTAGAGATTTTAATGTTTCCTTGACAGGAACATATTGACAAAACCGTTCTTTGCCAACTGGATCAGCTCCTAGGTACACCTGAGTGGGTTCGACATAGTTAAAAAAAAAAAATTAAAATGACTTTCTCGTTTTATCGGACCTCAACACTCCTTCATTGTATATGGCTAGTTTGTCATCTTGTGAGAGTTCACTGATTATTCTATCAATCTCAGTTTGTTGTATGTCCAACACTGACAGATTCTCTTGCAGTTTTGTAAGAACTTCTCTCATTCCAAGGCTGTGAACTTCTTGAAGTTCTTCTATAATACACTGTATAGTGCTGGCAGGCAGAAGCATTTTGGCCTGCATTTTCAAATAAAACAGAGCCAAATTATTCAACATTGTGTCTTGTTCAAGACAAACACCATCTTCATGATATTGGTGTATGCTCAGTCTCATCTGGGGCGTTGACAATATTAATTTCATCATGACCTCTCTGCTTTGCTGTGAATACCTGCTTATGTTTTCTCGACACATGGGCAGAAAAAGACGATCTCACACTGAACTTATTAGAGCAGCCTTCGAAGGGACAGGAAATCTTTTTTCCATCTCTGATGTGAAATCTGAGGTGCATACATAACGAAGAAAAACTATCTGGTGTATATGAACAACCAGAAACTTGGCAGGTACTGGCCCTGCTCTTCTCTCTGTGGATTTGAATCCCTGTGATTCCTGTACATATGTGATTTCATGGCAGAACATGTTTTAAAAGTGCTTGGGCACCTATCTACCCCACATGCAAACCTATAGTTTGCCCGATGCTTGTGTTTTCTTACATGCATACAAAGCTTTTTAAAGTTTTGGGCATGAAACCCACAAGATTTGCACCTGAACATTATTGCATTGATTGCAGTAACTGTAGACAGCCCAGCACGGAAGGCTCAAAGACAACCATACGTCTCTTCTCTTGAAAAACAGGAGTCTGTCTTACCAAAGATAATTCTTGGTGTCTTAAGAAATCAGCTTTGGAGGACCAGGACACTGTTGGAGACAAAAAAAGAGTAGCATTAAAATAAATACATACGTATTCACCACCTGAACACAATGTGATTCTTTGGGAATACTTACACCAAAAAAGACAAGAAATAACAATAAACCAAATTTAAAAAAAGACTGATAATTGGCTTGGGAAAAAAAGTATTTGCTGCTGATAAATCGACAATCTTCTTATGACTTCTTTATCCTACTATTATTTTTTGTTTTACTGCCATGTACTGTAAATTACTTCAAATTAAATTATGTCTTATGGCTATAGCTAAACTTAATTTTAGATAACTGTTCAGCAGTCTCAGTTTCTGTGTGTGGGTGTGCGTCTCTCTGTGTGTGTGTGTGTCTCTGTTTGTGTGTATCGCGCTGCCGGTGTAGGTACCAGATCGACTCGGGGTCCTAGATGCGCGATTATGACGCACTTCCTGTAAACTTTGTCTTTTAAATGCGCATGCGCTATGGTTATGCGCATGCGCTCTGAGCCACACCTTTACATTTTTTAACTGATAAATATCATTATGAAACTCTCATTATACACATTGTTTTTCAGTGTGATGTAAAATAACAGTGAACCCAGGGGATAGTTGTTCTTTTAATAAAATAGTATTTCTTAAAATACATGCTAGAGTACATTAAACTAAAATACTCATTCAATGTTTAAAGTATTATTAAATAAATGTTTAATTTAGCACTCAAACAGGGTTAAAACCGGGGGTTAAACCTTGCTAAACTATAAATTCGTATAAAATAAAATGTAATTTAACCTTAATAATGAGAGATGACTACTATAAGCCAAACGTAACAACTAATTTTAAACCTTGCAGAACAATAAATAAATCGATCTATCTATGGAGCCTACTGGCTAAGCTATCAGCTAGCGCGATCTTTTACATGTTGTTTGAGTTTCGCACCATCAGCTATCGCGATCTTTTCAAATGTTGTGTATGTCCACAATGCTTTGCAGTAGCGTAGCAGTATCTATGGTGACAACGTCAAGTGTCGATACGTCTTGCCGTTGCGTAGCAGTATCTATGGTGACAACGTCAAGTGTTGATACGTCATCAGTAGGCGCAGGACCCCGAGTCAATCTTGCAGCCCGAGTCGATCTGGTACCTACACCGGGGCTGCTGGGCTCAGTGAAGGTGCTGCCTGCTTCAACTTCTGCTTTACCTTCCTGTTACTTCAAAATAAAAGCCAACTCACGTTTGTCAAGTGAAATGCAAATGTGAAGCCAGTGAAATGCTTTTAATGTGAAGCCGCAGCCTTAATGCTCTATTTGTTTAACAGTAGCTAACTTAACTGCTGCGCGCTGATCTAAATAGTGTTTTTTAATATAGAAAGCCGTGTCTCTGGCATTACCGGTGGTGACGGGTTTATTTTGCTAAAAAAAAAATGGCACATTGTCCCGCACAAACGTAGTCTTTGTCCCACATCTGGTGAATTGGGATCTGGTCTCCCTAGTTATACAGTGTTTCCCTTATCATTACTAGGCTGCTAGCAGCAGAGCCAACGTTAGCATCCTCGCTACTGGTACTTTTAAAAAATGTGGCTGCTTATCAGACCGTTAGGGTCTGTGTGTGTCTGCGGTAAAGCCCCCCCCCCCCCCCCCCTTCACAAAACAGAGCAGAGGAGAGAGCAAGCAATGCAGCAGACACTAGTGCACATAAATTAAATAAATAGCACAAGCGCTAATTAAATAAATAGTACCAGTTCTACATGAAAAAAGACTAAAGATAGATGATTTGTATTTGGCACTTCAAACAAAATACATATTTTTTTTTCAAGAATTTCGGTAAAACCTCCCTATGTTATCCTACACGTATTTATCAAGTACTACTATACATGCATTTATTGTCTTTTAAACAACACTCATATCAAGTTGTGAAACTCCCTCCAAGAATTAGCATCAGCTATGTCGAAAAAAGCTACCCTGCTATGCTAGGCTACTGCTTTTTTAATGGTTTAAAAAGCGTATTAATACTTTTTGCAACCAACTCCACCACTGCATGTGGTTAACATGGCAGTTAAAATGGTTCACATATAATTTATCATCAACAAAGAATGCTGAGATTGATTGATTTTTTAAATACCTATGAATTGTGAGCTTGTCAGACCATTAGCATTAGTCATCGAAAAAAGCTACCCTGCTATGCTACTGCTCATTTAAATTCCCCACTGAAGTAACACTATATGTGGTTAACATGGCAGTTAAAACATATCAGTTATCATTAACAAACCATTTTTAACAGGAAAAAATTGTTATCTTACCAACTGTATTTATCAAGAACTGCTCTACATGCATTTATTGTCTTTTAAACAACACTCATATCAAGTTGTGAAACTCCCTCCAAATATTAGCATTAGCTATGTCGAAAAAAGCTACCCTGCTATGCTAGGCTACTGCTTTTTTAATGGTTTAAAAAGCGTATTAATACGTTTTGCAACCAACTCCACCACTGTATGTAAGTGTGTATGCAAAATGCTAACTAGTGATGATGAGCGACCTTTGCCTGTGTCTTCGTCTAAAAATGCTTGCACTGTTCAAGGAATGGTTTCTGGCACATAACCCCAAACTGCTCCGGGGGTGCTGTACTATGGCTGACCCTGTGCTCTGACCCCCTACGAAGTGTGGTAACTTGAGAGGGGATCTGAGAAAAGACAAATTTCAATGTAGCCTTGTGTACATTTACTAATAATAAAGATAACATAACTTAACTTGAAATAAAAACTGTTTACTTCCAGGGTTCAAAAAAAGCGGGGGATATTGGTTTTGAGGAGGAACTCACCCTGTGCAATCAGGAGAATGAGATGTCCTCTAAGCCACCAGCAAGCAGAGCAACCAAGAATCCGGCCTGTGCAACGAAGAATCCGGCCTGTGCAACGAAGAATCCGGTCCCCGATTCTTTGATCCAGAGCAGCTCAAAGGCCTGTGTGATCTGTGTAAAGCCCAGGGTTGCACAAACAACACAGACCCGGGCTCCTGTCACACGGACGGAACAGCAGGTAGGTCAAGATTTGATCAAGACTGTCTCGATAATTGTCTCTTCGTGTGTTTCAGAGACGACTCCGGATTTCTCAGTGAGGGTGAATAAGGCTGAAAAAACAGTTGACGCAACTTTGTCCCCTGAGGATTGTAACGTGAGTATTAATGGTCATTTATTTCAGTCCGATGAAGAGTTTTCCCATGACAAAGGCATTAAGAAAAACTATATAGAAATAGCATTCTTTGCACTGATAGTCTCATTTTGCTTTTACATGTAGATTATGATCGACACTGTCAGAGGAAAAATAAGACTGTTTCAGAAATATTTAAAAGTTCCTCGTAGCACCTTTTAAATTGCTTATAGAAATAAATTGTTTTCTTCCAGGAAATCTGTGGAACCGAGGAGTTGGCCCTCACTCCTTCAGGGTGGGATTCAGATTCCGAATCGGAGGATTGTAACGTGAGTATTAATAGTAATTTATTATTTTCATTTAATTTCTTTATACAGCTAAACCTTTATTTGTAAAGGTAAATCCCATTGAGACCGGAGTCACACACACAAACTCGTACACTGATAGCAGCAGCAGCAGCAGCAGCTACCACGAGGGTACAAGCTAACTATCAGGAGACATTTAAGGTTCAGTGTCTCTTTGCCCAGGGACACTTTGACATGTGACGGGGAGACGGGGGATCGAACCACCGACCCTGTAGTTGAGGGTCAACCGCCCTACACAGTTCACCACTGCCTCCCCTAGTATTAATAGTCATTTATTTCATTCCTGTTTATCACATTTTTACAACAGAAATAAACTTTGAAAATAAACCGTTTTCTTGAAGGGAATCTGTGGAGCGAAGGAGGTGGTCCTCACGCCATCTGGATGGGACTCTGATTTTGAAAGACTTGACTCAACTTTGTTCCCTGAGAAGGATTGTAATGTGAGTATTAAGTCATTTATTTCAGTCGTGGTAACACTTTACAATAAGGCTACATTAATGCAATGTTAGTAAATGCTTAATTAAGGCATTAACTAAGCAATGCCTAACTGTTAATAAATGCTCAATAACCAAATTAATCATTAACTAACTGTTAAGATGAGTTTATGCTTAACTAAGCTTTAATTAACGAAGTATTAAGTAACAGTAAATAACTAAACACTTACTTTATGCATTAACTTAGCTTTAACTAACAGTTATTAATGTGGCCTTATTGTAGTGTTACCTCAGTCCATAGTAACTGATGTTCACATCAGTAATTCACATAGAAATAAATGATTGTGATCGTTATTGCTATAATAAACATATAAAATTAACTGTTTACTTCCAGGAGATCAGTGGACCCGAGGAGGCTTCAGGATGGGACTCTGACTGTGAGGTCGTGGAGATCTTTGGTCAAAACAAAGAAATGGAACTGTTAAGATGAGTTTATGCTTAACTAAGCTTTAATTAACGAAGCATTAAGTAACAGTAAATAACTAAACACTTACTTAATGCTTAATATGCATTAACTTAGCTTTAACTAACAGTTATTAATGTGGCCTTATTGTAGTGTTACCTCAGTCCATAGTAACTGATGTTCACATCAGTAATTCACATAGAAATAAATGATTGTGATCGTTATTGCTATAATTAACATATAAAATTAACTGTTTACTTCCAGGAGATCAGTGGACCCGAGGAGGCTTCAGGATGGGACTCTGACTGTGAGGTCGTGGAGATCTTTGATCAAAACAAAGAAATGGAGACCGAGAAAGTTCCTTCAGCTGATCTGTCCCTCAATGTCTCCTCTCAACAACCAGAGGAGGACTGTAAAGTGAGTATTAGTAATAGTAGTCCTTCATTCATTTATTTAAGTCTGTAGCTGGGGTGGAGGATTTGGGGAGAAAATGGCAGTTGGGATAGAGATTCAAATCCAAATACCTCTGCCGCTCCACTTGTTCTCTTTGGTCCCTCCCCTATATGGTCCCTCCCTGACACGCTCTACACCAACAAAGTCGTGCCAAAGTGAATGGACAGTCCCAACAGCCAATAAGAACAGAGAATCGGAGCCTTGCTTGGTCAAAGTGTACAGCTCATGTTAACTTTGACCAATCAGAAATCATATACCCCAACTTTAATACATGTCTATTCCACTGTTGTGTCAGTGACAAACTCTTGGACTCCTTCTGGCCAACATCATCATTCTAACATGCTGATGTTACCAGGAATAATGTTTACAATATCACTTTCTTGTTAGAATGCTCAAGATATATACCAATCAGAAACCATATACCACAGCTTGAAATGGTCACGCAGTTTAAATATCTTTTGTACACTAACAAGTCAAGTCATGTCAGCTTTATTGTCAATAACTTCACAAGTACAAGTCATATAAGGGAATCGAGACAACGTTTACCCCGCGGTAAACAGATAACAGCCACAAGCAAACAAATAGATACAGTTCATAAAATATAGGATTCAGTAACTGGTTTCAGATAATAAATAAGTAATTTGTGCAAACAGGCTGTCGATAACAACTGCAGGCCCTTTTAAAAGGCAACTAATACACCTCCATTAAAACTGCATGGTGTACCTTTAAAAGTAAAACACATTATTGAAATATTGCTGTTAATTCAGTGATAACTTGTTAATATCAAAACATTTCTTAATCGTTGTTGAATTCTCTTTTTCAGACGCTGTTTGAAATAAGGGTAAACAGCTCGGACAGCTTGGAAGAAAACCTGGAATCTTCCAATGACCAAAAAATGGAGGCTGACCAAAATCTGGACGTTGATAGTTCAGATAGCTCGGAGGATAAAGGTGAAACCGCCGAGTTCAACCTTGGCTCTGACCAAACACAAACTTCTGATGTCCAAATGTAGGGCGAACAAGATCTGGACGTCATCTCAGAAACTTCCAGTGGAGATGAGATGTCCCCACCGGCTTCCATTGACTCCAATGAGGAAGAAGCAGATTTAAATATGGGAGCCGGGCTAGCTGACCTCACCCAAGATGTGGAGGGTATTTGGGATTCATTTAGCCCTTACCAGAGGTCTTGTATAGCTTCAAGAAACACCAATGAGGAGACACATGCTGCCACTAGCCCTGCGTCTTCACAGAGCGAGGATGAGGATTTAACATATGAACAGGCCTTTTCCCTTACCACTTGCCTTCCACCGGCGACACCACAAAAGGATATGGTCGAAACAGTGTCTGTCTCGAGTCTGAAGAACTCTGAAGATTTTGAGATTGTTTTCGACCCAAAGACTAAAAAATGGAAAACGGTAAAAGAAGTCGAGGAGAGGCGATCGAAGTGGTGGAGAGGATATCTAAAATCAAAGGGTTCAAAGAAGAAGCAGATGAGAGAAGAAATGGGAGAAAACTCATCTGGACATCAACATACTGCTGTCAGTCCAGTAGACCAGGCCCAGATCTCCTCCTGTGTGAGGTCTGGTAACAACAGGAGCCAAACCTCTCTGCTACGGTCAGAAGAAAAGAAAATGGCTCCTTTAAATACTGAGGAGAAGGAGATAAAGGCTGAGAAGAAAGGAAAAGAATCTTCAAAATGTTCTCCAAGGTATGGAAGCAAATCTATTAGAACAGATAGAATGAACTTCAATATATATATATATATATATATAGTATAGTATTACCCGCTACTTCGGCACACATCAGCACACCACTAACCTCGCGGTCAGCGTTAATCAGTAATAAACATGCCGAAAGCCACTAAGAAGACCAAAAATACATCAGAGATGCCCTCTACAAGCAAGGCACTCGGTAATCCGAAGGAGTATCCGAGTAAAAGATGGGTCTTCACCCTTAATAACTACACCGAAGACGAGCTCGCTAAGCTAACCGCTAGCTTAACAGCGGATACCTGGACTACGCTATTATCGGCAAAGAAAAGGGTGAGAATGGTACTCCCCACCTCCAGGGATTGGTTAACCTCAAAAGTAAGAAGCGTTTAGCCGGGATGAAAACCCTAATTTCCCCCCGTTGTCATCTTGAAAGAGCCCGAGGCACCGACCTCGAAAACGAAGAGTACTGCTCTAAGGGAGGCGATATTTAACTGGCCATTGGCACTCCTGTCGGTCAAGGTAAACGGAGTGATCCGGACTCAGCTGTGGAGATGCTACGCAAGTCTTCAGGCAACCTTTGTGAGCTGGCGAACAAGATGCCGTCTACTTTTATACGGTACAGCCGCGGACTGAGCCAATGGGTCGACTTTGCTCAAGTTGCCAAGCAACATGATTTTAAAACGAATGTGCACATTCTCGTAGGTCCCCCCGGATGCGGGAAGAGTCGCTATGCAGCTGGTGCGACATCTGGATTTTCCTACTACAAGTCTAGAGGCGAATGGTGGGATGGCTACGTTGGACAGGAGGATGTAATCATCGATGAGTTCTATGGATGGCTGAAATACGATGAGATGCTGCGGATCTGCGACCGCTACCCCCACCGTGTCCCCGTTATGGGATCCTTTGCCCAGTTCTCCGCCAAGAACATCTACATTACCTCCAACAAACATGTCTGGGAATGGTACAAGTTTGGGATCCTTTGCCCAGTTCTCCGCCAAGAACATCTACATTACCTCCAACAAACATGTCTGGGAATGGTACAAGTTTGACTCTTACGATGCAGATCCCCTCATGCGGAGGGTCAACACCTACCGGGTCTGGGATGCTGCCCGAGCTGCCTTCCGAGACCTTACGGAGCTGCCCTTCTTGACAGCCCTCCGTTATAATTATTGAAGTGTATATGTGTGACCCTAATGTGTTTCTTAACAATAAACACCCTAAAACAAATCTTTTTTCATCATTTATTGACACCATCTTTTAAACAATACATGGAAGCACGGCCGCCTCGAAGCCGATTTGATGCATTCGAGGCGCCCGTGCCTGTGGCACGGCCGCGCCGAGTATGCTAATGTCGGGGAGCGAAGGCCGTGCCAGACTTTCGAGACAGCGGAGGTGAGAATAGTAAATACCGGCACACTCCACTATACGTGGGCAATAAGAGGTGCCCGGAAAGTAACATATATTTTAGAGATAATCTTATAAAACAGAGTTTCATCCACTTCGGCTGCTCCAAGCATGAACTTGATGCCCAGATGAGGCACTTCATTGGGGTGCATGCTGACAGTCCGACAGGCCCCCACTCCGACAGCCCCTCTTTCCTCCATCCCTCCACTCCGACGTACTTCCATTCCTCCAGCCCCCCACTACGACACACTTTCGTACCGCCATTCCGACAGAATAATTTTTCCTGTAGCCTATTTCCCCAACTATGTAGATAGCCGCCTTGTTTTTTTAAGCGACTGGAAAACCGTTTTGCTGAATAAGCGCCCAGCGCAAATAAAGGCAGGCGATTGTTTAGGCCTACACTATTTTACAATGACGGTTTTCTGCGCCAATTTCCCGACAAACATGAATATTTTCAAAAAAATAATATACGAAATACTGTAGAGCAACGAAAATTAAATCACAAGGCGTGAAATGATGGTTCTAGGCCCAGGGAACCATCACTGAAATAACGTCGGTAGTAGGCTATGCATCCGTCTGTCTTGTCTTTGTCTTGAGACTGCTATCTATCTATCTATCTATCTATCTATCTATCTATCTATCTAATTATTTGGTCAGAAAAACGCACAGAGACTATTTCATCCCGATGCTTGTGGGACAGTCAGTTTTTTGACAGACGCACTTCGGCATTAATATAAACCGTCTGGCTTCGCGCACGGCGACCCTGTCATATATATAAATAAATAAATAAATAGGCCTTAATAAATGATCATGTGACATACAGTATGCAACGAAAGTAAGTACACCCCGGTTGCCAGCCGTCCTTTAAAATACGGAATCGTACCCTATTTGCCAATAAAATGTTGCGTCCCGTAGCCTATTGAATTAGTAAGCCGTGGACTTACAAGTGATAGGTGTCCCTTATTTTAATTTATGAAAGGTGGCAACCCTATTCTGAACACAATGCAGATGAATATTTTTCGGCTAACACATTCCAGGCCAACACTTGGTATCAGACGCGCTGTTTAAAATAACCAGTAAGATTTTATGGCCACGCCAATAGGCGTTTTAATTTGCGCACTTTAATTGCTGCTCTGGGGTAGACTAGAGTAGGCCATAATAAGCCTATAGCCCAGGCACAGCCCTACACAAGTCGACACATAATTATCGTGCTTTGCTCTGGTAAGAGCAAAATCACTAGGCTATATATCGTTTTATTTTTTGAGCCCCTGGTTGTTTCTTAGCAAATCAAAGCGAGTCCTGTTTGGTTTTAATCAAATGCAAATAGGCTAGCCTATGAGTTGTATTTTAGGATATAAATATTTGAAGGGGGGGAAAAAAGCACAGTGTCCATTAGACCTACGTTTGCTTCTTTCATTAGTAGGCCTAGGATGAACTGAACAGCGAAACAGACGCATTTATGAAGCACCCAAAAGCTACACCTGCACCTTGAAATCAGCACCTTTAATTGAACAGCGAGGCAGAGGCGATATGACCGGCGACACAGAAGGAATCGCTTGTCGGAATGATGGGCCGTTTCTTATCGACAAAGGAAACTTAAAATGTCGGAGTCGCGACCCCTTTTTAATTAAATAAAGTGCCGCCTTTGCGACAACAAGAAGTCAATTGTCGGAGTGGCAGCATGTCGGAATGAACGTCCGCCCCCACTTCATTGTAGGTTGTATTTATCCAGGGATTGCGTCTTCCAATCCCGACACCCGCCCCATGGAGTGTTGCACTTGGGGGGTCGGACACTAGGCCTGTAGTCACCCGGGGTTTGATGCACCTAGAGTGGGTACGATCACTCCTCCACATCCGTCCGGTCTGCTGGTTAAGGTACTCCTTTACACTGGTAGTCTTGGTCATATCGCCGTAGTCGATGACACTCCAGTTGAACTTCACTTTTTCCGCATTGGTACGGATGTATGTAGGACTTTGCTCCGGAATAAATTTAATTACCGCTCTATTTATGCGATAATAGTCCCAGTTTTGCAAACTGGTGTGTAACTTGAGGTTCCAGTTGAACACCCCGTGGTAGTCTTGTCCTGCAGCCACTTTAATATGATCCATATTCTGTAATCTGACTGAAAATGTGGCTGGACGCCTATTAAATCTTCTCCGGCGTCTATTTGTGCCTCTTCGGCGTCTGTACGTCATCTTTCTGCGCCTAGTCGTCCTCCTTCTGCGCCGGAAGTATCTGGAACGTAAAAACGTACATGCATGTATACATATACATACGTGCATGTATACATATACATGCACGTACGTGCATGTATATATATATATATATGTATATATATATATATATATATGTATATATATATATATTCATATTCAAGTTATATATATATATATATACATGCAGCTCCGGAAAAAAGAAGAGACCAGTCTGGATTTCTCTTAAATCTTCATCCCTACTTTACTTAATGGAAATTATCTTAATGACAATAATCATATTGTGGATTTGGTAGAAATGCTGTCAGTAGTTGTTGTCAGTAGTTTATAGAATAAAACCAAAATGTTCATTCTACTCAAACATGTGCCTATAAATAGTAAAAACGAGAGACACGGAATATTTGGAGTGCATGGTCCCTTAATTTTTTCCAGAGCTGTAGAATTATTTTTCTTTTATCTTTGTTTTATTTCCATTGTTATGAACAGAAGCAGAAGGGTGACATCACCAAGTCTCCAGATGAGGCTAAAGACGAGGTGGTCAAGACCAAGTCACCTTCTATGATGAAGAGAGTTCTTCGCTTCGGACGAAAATAGTCAACTACTTCATCGTTCCCCCTTCCCCTAACTCGTGTGTGAATGTATGTGTGTGTGTGTATGAGTGTGTCTGTCTGTGTGAATGGACTGCAGTATATAGCAATTTGAGTGGTCACGTAGGACTAGCAAAGCGCTATATACTATAATATATAAGTCGGTCCATTTACCGTTAAGTTAAGGTCGTTTTTTTGTTTTTCTTGTCTTTGAGCAGATCCCCTCTCAAGTTAACACACTTGGGGAGGGGGTCAGAGCACAGGGTCAGCCATAGAACAGTGCTGGTCCTGTAACAGTGCCTTGCTCAAGGACACAATGTGTAGAGATGGATGGCATCCAACCAGCGACTTTATGGTTACTGGTCGGCTCCCTCTAGGACATCCTACCATTGCTTACCACCTTAACTAAACAGTTGTGTGAATGTGTGTGAATGGGACTGCAGTATAGAGCGAATTTAGTGGTCAAGTTTGACTAGAAAAGTGCTTTATAAATTTCCTACAGTCCTTTACCATTCCCTTACCCACTGTTGCGTGTGTGTGTGTGTGTGTGTGTGTGTGTGTGCACTTGTGCGTGTGTTTTCCCAATAAATGTTCCCCAAATAATATAAAAAGTCTTGTGTTTTTGTCTGTCTGGTCTGAGATAAATGATGTGTTGGTTCTGGTTTGCTGGATGATTGAATATAGAACTTTACTATGTGTAATGTGTTAAAGGTGCACCAAGGAACTTTTAGTTTGTATTAATTCTAGCACCCCCCTTTGGACAAAAGCGTTTGTTTTTTTCCACGCCAGCTGTTGTTCCTGGGTGAGCATGACCATGACAAAGGCATTAAGAAAAACTAGATACAAATTCCATTCTTTGGTCTCATTTGCTGTAACATTTCATTTATAATAAAATAATAAATGACCATGTTGTATCATGGCAGCCGCAGCCTGTTGTCGAGGAAAAATAGGTCTGAGTCTATTGTAAGATGGGAGAAGGTTGTCATCGAGAGTGTCAGTGCCTCTGTGTGTGTGTGTGTGTGTGTGTGTGTGTACTGAGCGTAATGTGATAGCCTTAAGTAACACAGACTGATCTGTCACACTTCATTACACTGATTAGGCTCTTCATTCATCCCGACCCACAGGGGCTCCGTGCATCAAAACAGCCTCATAGTGAAATTAGCTGAATACATATTGAAACCTTGATTTAAATTATAGGTTACATACACAATAGGAGTCTTTGGAATAGCTGATAATGTAGGTATATATTGATTAACTATTGGTTTATTCTAAGGATAAATGGATGGATATATATTTGCCTGGTTATCCTGTTCAATTAGAGTATAGGTGACCACCTCCTTTACTTGTAGATGTTTTTTTTTTATAAATTTCAATTTACTTTTAAAGTTTTTTTATTATTTTAATTGTTAACTGTTTTTATCATTTTAATTTCTGTTTCTTTGTTGCCGCTAAGAGGCTTAGATGGGCTCCAGGCAGTTACGCGTCAATGAATCCAAGTCCGGTGATGAAAGTTTGAGAATGTAATAAATGAAGGCAGAATAACAACTGATGAATGAAAACATTTTGAGGGTATTGAAAACAAATAAATAAAAGATAAAGTGTGGTTACTGACAGTTGTTTAACGATAGTTTGACGGTAAACAGAAAATATAATCAGGTGCGCCACTAACCCCCTTTGTCTCTTAACCCCCGCCCGCCACAAGTGCCCAGGTATATAGATTAAACCACACCCATGTGTCAGTGAAACTGAAGTGACATAAACCAAAACGCGGCCGTAGACCTAAGAGGGTTAATACTCAGAAGAGACGTGTGTGTGTGTATATACGCTCTGTGTGTGTGTGTGTGTGTGTGTGAATACAGAGAGCATTAATACTCAGAAAAGACGTGTGTGTCTGAATACAGAGAGCATTTGTGTGTAATACCCAGTACAGACATTTCGGGGTGGAGTATCACTTTAAAGATAACCCAAACTTTCTCTTCCATGACTGAAGTGCAGTGAACCGATTGCAAAACATTAAACGGCTATAAAGGTTAAGGTAACTTTATTTGTACCCGAGGGTAGATTTGGTTGCAGTTAAAAAGAATTGGCTGCTTACACGCAGACAACATTGACAACATCGAAAGACAGTGACATAAAAGCGACAACAGTGCTCAGGACATAGTAACATAGATTAAAAGCATACAAAAAGGTACTAGTATCAAAAGAAATAAATACTGAATACAAGCCATCATTGGCAGATACAAAAAACAAGGTCAAAATAAATAGATGAAGAAGGCCGTACAGTCCATAGGTTAATATGTTAGTGTGTAGCTTAATTAATTACTTACTATTTAATGTTTTGACAGCTGAGGGAACAAAACTGCCTCTGTATCTCTTTGTTTTGCAGGCAGGCATTTTGTACCTACGGCCTGATGGGAGAAGCTGAAATTCACCATATAGTGGGTGGGATCCATCTTCTAAGATAGACCCAGCTAGTCTCTGTAGCTGCCTTGTATGCAGGGAGTCTGGGTTCAGTTGTGGCTCTCCAATCAGTAGGGATGGGAATTGATAAGAATTTAACGATTCTGATTCCGATTCTCTTATCGATTCTCATTGTGTGAGAAAATAAGTACAAATGTGTTTATTTGTATTAACCTGCTTAAATATCTGATCAGAAGTATGTCTAGTGTGTGCAAAAATTATGAAGAGTACTTTAGGATTAGGAAATTGTCAATTTTCACATTAATTGGTCCGGACAAAAAAAAAAGGTTTGGCTTTTTAAGCCCAAATGCCATTATGTTCCCTAAAAACTAAAAACACAGACTGAAAACAGTCAAGGAAGAGCTTGTGCCTTTTGGAATATTAACTGTGCTCATTTGCATTCAACTTGAAACAAAATTCAACTGACATAAAAAATACAAAGAAGTCTTCTGTAAAGATAAGACCGACTATCAACTTTGGCAAATTAACCATTTGTTTGCCGAAAAAATATCATGTATCAGGAAGGATACGAGATATTTTATGTACATGCTGTTCTAATGTGCAGAGCGCTGTTTATAATTAATATAACGGCCCGTCATCAGACACATTTGCACATCGGTCGCTCCTCAAGTTATCCAAGTCTTTTTTTGTATGGGCAGAGATCGTTATTTTAAGTGTGTGCTGACGGGAGGAAAAAGAAAAAGGCTCTCGCCTTTTTATCTCTCTTCCTTTTTTATAAGCCCGCCCGCTGTTTATTATTAATATAACGGCCCGTCATCAGACACATGTGCCGAATGGTTTTTGCACATCGATCGCTCCATCAAGTTATCCAAGTCAGTGCTTTTTGTATGGGCAGAGATCGTTATTTTAAGTGTCTTTATGAAGTTTATTGTTAAACTTAAGTGTAGACTATTGTTTCCTTATCACCGCCGAGTTCCTCTGTTTGTTGTTTTGGGTTCGTCTCAACCCGCCGTGCGTAAAGGCAGCAGAACAGCGGACGGAAGGAAAAAGAAACAAACCAGCTGACGAACGTGAGTAAACACTGCGGGGCTTAAGGCAGCGGTCAAGAAAACCTTTTTGCTTTGCTTTATGCTGCTCTCACCTTTTTTTCTTTTTTTTAAAAAGATATTTTTTGGGCATTTTTATGCTTTATTTGATAGTGCAGAGAGACAGAGGTGAAATGGGGCAGAGAGGGGAGTGACATGCAGAGAACGACCGGGGGTGTGAATCGAACCCGGGTCCGCTGCTGGGCCCGACCCAGGAGGGGGACGCCTTACCAACTGAGCTAAAGGCACCCCCTGCTCTCACCTTTTTATCTCTCCCTCTTTTATTAGCCCACACATATGCCTACACACACGTTAATTCTCACACATTGTATGTACAAGTCCAATGGGCAATTCTGGTGTCGACTAGACAGGCAGCGGACATTTAAACGTTTAACCGTCAGGATCGCCGTCTGCTCGCATGCACTCGTGCGCGTGTCATTTGACGAAATGGAAGCTTTACAATTGTTGTAAGTGGCCGTATTGTCGTCTTTTCAAGTGAAAAACAACCAACATTTAGAGAGATTCTGTCTCAACGCCATGTTTGCTGCCTTCTGAACCAAAACAAAGCAGTGCGAGTGTCAAGTCATGACACATTTGCAACAAGCGGAACCGATAAGCGGAATCGTTAAGCAGGCATGTTAACGATTCCAGGGAATTGGTAGACTCGGCACCGGTTCTGAAGAGGAACCGGGTCTCGATTCCCATACCTACCAATCAGCCTACTAGCCCACCTTACAATTTGGTTCAGGGAATTCTTATTTTTTAGGGATAGGTTACTGAACCAAGACACCAGGCTAAAGGATAAGACAGATTCAATGAAGCAGCGGTAGAATATTTTTAACATTTTACTGTCAATGTGAAACGAGGAGAGTTTCACGCTTCATGTGGAGAGAATCCATTCCCAACAAGTCCCAGAGGTTAATGTGTGTGTGTGTGTGTGTGTGTGTGTTCTTGTTCCTCTATTCCGGTGGGGTCTTTGACCAGAATGCACACATACCGGTGGGGACTCAGATCACGGTGGGGACCAAAAACGAGGTCCCCACAGGGAGAGCCCTACCATTAAGTGCAAAACAGCATTCTAACATGACTATGCAATTTTCTCAAAAGACCCCACAGGACCATTTCAAGACAAAAATGTGTGTAAGTGTGTGTCCATGCAACCCCGGAGGACAAAGAGCTTATCCGGAAGTGTTTGTCGCAGTTTGTCCACTCTCTTGCACCCTCTATTGATTGAAGATAGTATTAAAATGTTAAATATGCATCAAACTTTATGATTTTTTGACAATTGATAGATATTAATTAATAAATGCATTTATTGAAAAAATATTTATTAAATGTGATATATTTGTTTGTAATTAACAGAAATATGTAGTATTAAAGCGACTCTTACCTTTGTTGCATTTTTACACTTTTTTTGGATTAGGTTAAAATGGTATTAATAAGGTAATTACACTCTAAAATATAAGACAGACCCACCAGGAGTAAAAACAAACAATGATTTCAATCTCATAATATTATGAAAAATATATATAAAATTAAACGATTTGATTGGCCGACAGACCTGTCTGTTTGCGGTCTGCTTCTGTATTGCGCATTCTCAATTAGAGGGTTTGTTTTGATTCCACGGCAGACAGTAGCGAATAGCGACCATTGTAGAAAACCCAAACGTTCATAAGTTACAGTGTTGTTATTTCTTACAGTGTGTTAAAATGTGTTTTGTTCAGTGTGGATAGCAGTCAGTTAGGGCCGTGACGTCAGTCGGACAGAGAGCCTGTTTAGTTTCCGTTCTCTTCTCCATCGTATGTGTGAGCGTTGCCGCAGTAAGCGATCATTCCACATGGAAACGTGTTTATCTGAGTTTAAATGTGAATCACCCGTGTGTGAGTATGTACATGCAGTCCCGATCGCTGTTATAATATAGTTTGCATGCGATTCGCGGGTCGCAACAGCTGTTGTAACGTCTCCTCACGAGCAGAGTTTAAACCTTTGTTCTTTTCCCGTGATCTATATGCGACTGTGCCTGTGAAAGAAGGAAAATAAAGAGCGGATAAAACTCTTCTCCTCCTCTCCTAGTCTCATGCTTATAGTCGCCTTTGGCCATAAGTGGTGTTCTGGCCGACAACTCTGAAGTGAAACCAGTGATACAAACATGGAATGAGGGTGTGTCCTGCTAACTTATATGTTTGCAATTAGTTGTAGGCTATTTTTTCCAACCACAACAGCAACCTATTTAATTGAAACAGGTGTCAGTGTCACAATGACAATATATAAAAATATCTCTGTCTCATATTTATTGTTATCTCGCATTAGTTTATTTCCCATTTAACTTGCAAAAAAATCCCCTATCTATTTTAGGCATATGCATTTTTAAAATCTGATTTTTCTGAGGATAGGAGTGGGAATAGAGAGAGAGAGAGAGAAAGCGGAGTCTGATAATGTTTGTCATCACGTGAGCTGATGCGATATGCGGTTTGAATTAAGAGCACAAGGAGTAAACTCGTAAAATATAAAAAAAGACAATCAAATGAGTTCAAACCAGGAGGCCAGTTGGATCCTAAGCATACAGGCTAACGTTGTCCAAAAGGATCAACATTGTGGAGACCCGCTGTTGAAGTACGCTACAGGCAGCCGCAGAAACATAGGCTATTCTCAGAAGGGAATGCTGACAAAAAAAGAAGCTCTGCCTGCACTTCAATAATAACTCGCGCCATTGATAAAAAAAAATGCACCACCAATGCAATATTGTTACATGCAACGGTGACACATGCCGTATTGGTCCGAATATAAGACGGGGGGGCTCTGTTCGAAATGCCTTACTAACTACTACTCACTACCTACTCAATACTTGGCTTACTACTCGATTACTTAAATAACGATTGAGTAATCCATGTTCGGAAGACCGCCCTTACTTAACCACCTCAGATGACGTAAATCAAATGACGTGTCAATAACCTACCGGCCGGGCGCCGTTAATTAATATTATAAATAAATGTATAAACGTCACATTTAACGTAACAATACATCTTCAACCTAAGGATTTCCGGTGATATGTTAAATAAAATTAGTAAAAATAATTATTAATTATTATATATGTTTCTCGTCTATTGTCTGATTTCCCGCCTTTCCTCTTCTTTGTCCTAATGCTAGATTGCCAGTCGATAAAGAATAGATACAGATAAATAGACCCGATAGATAGATAGATAGATAGACCGATAGATAGATAGATTTAGTTATAGACAGCTTTTATATTTTCATTTCTGATTTAGATTATATATTTTCCAAAACATTTTGATCAATTTTCGTTATTTTACAGCGTAAAATGTACCTGACCAGTCGTAGGAGGAGAGCCGCAGCAGCACGGAGACGAAGGAGGGAGTCAGCTCGCCGTAGACACATGGTTGCCAGGTACGGAAATTTTTGTTGTACTACTGAAGTAAGTAGGCTACCCTATTTGTTAGCTAAACTGTATCAAAGTGCTGTCAACAATTGATAAGAGATTATGGCAATCCTAGATTACTATCTCTACGCTGCTTCATTTCCTCCTCACAGACTAATGAGTAGTGTTTAAAACTAATTGCTTACAATTCATACTTCACGAACACATTTAAAAAGTGAAAAGACAGCATACCTTTAGATAGACAGCCATGTAAATAATATTATATTAGGCAAAAGTGATTAAAAAGAATAGACAAAGTATAAGAATAAATAGTCATTGTTAATGTAATACTGATCAATACACTTGATATGAATACTATTCATAATTTGGCAGAAACCACAGGCAGAAGCATTTACAGGCTATAAAACAGTAGGAATACATTTAAATAAATAATCCAATACATACACAGTAAGAATAAATAGATATGAATAGATAAATCATTATTAACTTAGCACACAAATTTGTTTACTAAGTTAATTATGATTTATAAATAATTTGATGTGATTAAATACTTTAATATATAAGAACATACATTTTAATAAACAATGAACAAATAAATAAATACATAATTGGAATAAATAATGATATTGAATGTATAATTATAATTTACAGGTTGGTGCAAGAGGGCCATATTGCAGGCTCAACCTTCATGTCCCCCTGGTGCGCCTGTACTTTGACGACGGTGACCTTTGGAAGGACTTCCGCCTTTCCAGGCCAACGCTGGACAACCTGGTCCACCGTCTTCAGGGGCCGGTTGACCACGGATGGGGGAAGGCCTTTGAGGTGCTTGTGTTCCTGTTTTGGTTGGCATGTGGAACGTCCTACCGAGTGGTGTCGGAGGCATTCGACATTCCCCGCACGACATGCCACGATGTGGTGCATAGGGTGAGTAAAGGCATCCAGAACATATTCAGGCAGCAGATTCATCTTCCGAGCAGGGATGAGCTGCCAGAAATTGGGGCTGGGTTCCAGCAGCTGGCAGGATCCCCGGCTTTTAGCAATGTGGCAGGGGCCATAGATGGATGCCACGTTCGCATTGTGCCCCCTGGAGCTTTTGCTGCGGATTATTTTAACCGGAAGCTGTTCCACTCGATCCAGTTCCAGGCCATCTGCGACCATAAAGGTCGCTTTTTAGACGTACACGTGGGCTTCCCTGGCTCGGTGCACGATGCCAGGGTCCTGAAAAGCAGCCCCTTTTATGTTCACCAGCTTTACCCCCCTCCAGGTTTGTGCCTCCTTGGCGACGGAGGGTATCCCTGCCTGGCTCAGCCAATCTGTCTGCTGACCCCCGGGAGCCTGTCCGCAACGCTGTCCAGGGTCGGTACAACGCCAGGATGTCGAGGGCAAGGTGTGTGGTGGAGAGGGCATTTGGGGTGCTGAAGACCAGGTGGCGCTCCATCTTTTTAAAGGCCCTCGAGGTGAAGGTGGAGTTTGTTTCAGAGGTTATCATTGACTGTCTCTTCCTCCACAACATGTGCATCGGCACTGGGGACATTCTGGAGCCTGAAGGGGAGGACGACAACCATGATGGGGATGAGGTTGCCCAAGAGTGCCAGCAGCAGTCGGGGGACACCCTCAGGGACAGGCTCGCAGCTGCAGTGTCTGCTGCTCCTGCTCCTGAGCTCAGGATGCCTGTTCTTCAGGAACATGACTATTGTTAATTTTGTTGATAGTCTTGTCACTGTTAAAATCCATCTATAAGAACAACCTAGGTGAGTCTTTTGCTGTGACCATTATTTTGCTGAAAATCATTGCAACAACACCAATGACGACAGTGGAGTCAGAGAGGAATTTTTCCACGTTAAAGAGGATAAAAACTTTCAGCCGCAACACCATGGGACAGCCGAGGCCATGCTCTCAATTGCTCCCACTAAGCGTTCCACAGCCACACCAACTCAACTCCCAGGATGAAGGGGATGAAAGTGAACTTACAGCCTACTAGTACGGGGCGTGAGCATCTTACTAAGCATTCCACAGCCACACCAACTCCTAAGTACATAATATGCAACCTCCCGGGTTCACTTAAAGGGTTCTACATGTTCTTAACAAAAAAAAAATATAAAACAAAATCATACAAAAAAAATAATTTCATAATATCTGCCTGATAATGTAATGTTGTAATGTTGCATGATTTTTTCTAACATTTATTTCACTCTTATAGGCATGTTGTGAGCCTGGCGGGGTGAGAGGCAGCAGTTCAGCGAGGCAGTTGCCACACAGCAGACTGTCACAGCATATATTGTAACAATAGTTTAATTCATTGTGCATAGGTTCCTCAGCATGATAGAGCTAGTTCTACTCTCATGCCTGTTCACTGTTCATTTTGCTTTCGCTCATTGCCTCATTGGTTGTCTGTCTGTCCTCTTCCAGTTTTCCCTGGTGGTGACGAGACGGTGTGGATCAGGTCACTCCTCTGGCAGCATCTGAAGCCCTCCTGTATCCACACTATTCACTAGTTATATTATATTTAAGTTCTACCATGATGTAAACATTTAGTCATCAATGATTGTATTCCTTTCTTTTTTTCTATTAGTGAAGCCCACTGAGGCAAATGTCTATTTGCGATATTTCTCCATGCTTCAGTGTTTTGTCTGTTTGTTTGTTATGTCTTGTGCCTTTCAGTCTGTTTATGTTTGTCCCGTCTTAAATGTTCCCACTCCTGGCCTGCACCTTGTCGCGGTGAATGGGCTTTAAACCAAGACAGGCCATTCGGAATCTTTTCTTTCACAGCTATTATCTTTGATTTCTCCTCCAGGATGCTGCCTAGGCCTATGGGAAGAGGAGGTGTACTCCATGGTAAAATTATATTGGGTTCTTATAGTAGCTCTACCAGCTGTTTGCACTAGTATCATTTTATTCTGAAGTTATTGAAAACACTTCTAAAACCTATACAATGTTTTGATGTCCTACTAATGGATGTAACCAAGCTGCACTAATGTACTTTATTAATTAAATATATATAATACATGGAGAGAACAGTCACTTAGCTCAAAAACAAAAAAACAGCATACCGAATAGTGCTAAAGTATAATTTTATTTGTAACGGTTGTGATGGCCCAAGTGCCTGCCTGCTGTCCTGGTTATCTTTCCACAGGTCCTTGTGGGTGGAGCTGTGGCCTGAATAGAGAATAGTTTTAAATTACTATCTCTATTTTCTAATTCCGGTGTATATATTAGGGCTGTAACATATTCCTAAAATGAAGTTTGAACTCATTTAAAAGGAACCATAATTGGTGAGAATATATTGTACTACCCTCTAGCGCCCTCTGCTGGATCAGAAAATTAACTGCTTTGAATATGTTTGAGACCGCATCACACATAACGAACGTGAAATTTGAACTTTTCAACCGACCTTTGAATAAAAAGTGATAGCCCTAGTGTATATATAGGTTTTTCACGTGTTCTCACCCACTCTTTCCTCACAATAAGTTTGAAGTACGCAAGACAAAGAGGATCACAGGTCATTTCATATTCTATGATAAGATATTAACTAAAGCCTACAAGCAGTACAGATGAAGAATGGATAGATAGTGTTTGTTGTTTTAGTTGAAAAACCTGCAAACCGGCATCAGACCAGAACTACAACCATCTTATTGTTGGTGGAAAATGTGTAACTGTGCCTACAGTGGGAACATGTCTGTAGTGTTTTATCCCTTTTTTGTTCCTACAACAGTCAAGCTCAACTCTTTTTCCTCAACATAATTTTTATTACTGTTTTCTTTTTTTACAACATGGAAATTTCAGTAGGAGGCTCGTCAACTGCAGGGACGAGATCCTCCCAGTGGCATCGGCAGGTCTGTTGCAAGTCCGTGGCATCTGCGGCATTTCCGGTGGGATCTGTGGCAGTTCTCCTTTAACTAGCTGCCAATAAGGGCGGGACACATTTCCTGAGAAAACCCCCTGTAAACGACAGCCTTGTTTGCATCTTGCTATATTTTTGCTGTGCGCTCAGCAAGACGCACGTCATAATTGCGCAGGTCTGAGCCAGACGGCTCCCACTCAAACGAGGCTACTGTGTGTGTGTGTGTGTGTGTGTGTGTGTGTGTGTGTGTGTGTGTGTGTGTGTGTGAAATGTGTCCCCGCCCTTATTGGCAACGAGTCAATGCCACAGATGCCAGACTTGCCGATGCCACTGGGAGGATCTCGCTGTCTCTCTTGAATTGTGGTACCTGGGAAAACAATACTCTATCACATAGTAAAAGCATTTGCCTGCATTGTTTTACGATATTGTAATTCCTACCGCTTAGCCTGTTTAAAAGGAAACAATCATTATCATCACATTATCATTGTACCTAGCGGAGAGCTGTTCTACAAGCGAGGTCTGTTGAGTCTAAAGCCAGGGTTTTCCATATCATGAATGGTGGCTCTTTTTTTTATCTGGCCAGATCACCGTGTTAACAGAAGCTTAAAGGCAAACCTGCTCCAACCAGGTTTTGCTCCAGAGTTTGAGATTAAAATAGGTTCCTAAAAAAGGAGGACATTCTCTATGATACATGCCTAGATTCACAGGTTACAACATTGGTTCGCTGTGGGCTTTTTTTTATTAATCAGTTGCGTATGTCGTTTACTAGGATATGATATAATGCACTATACAAGCCTCCAGATTTTCTTTTGAAGAGATTACGAATTAACAGTTTTGCTTTCAGGAGCATTTTTTTTAACTAAGCTAAAGTAAAAGAAAACAAGTCTCTGTTGAACAGTACAGCACTCAGATAGTTGATACCTGGACTCACCTTATATTTCTGCTTAAGATTTTCCCATTTCTTTTTTGCCCAGAGGGCCTTCCCCTCCAGGTCCATGTCACTGATGTAGGTCCTTCACAAGCAACATTGGTCAAATTAGCATAAACGTATGACAGGGGCAACAAAACTAACTCGTCACATCCAATAAGTGTACAAATACACTTCTTAGGAGAGCACAAAGGTAACTCAACCCTTTGATATATTTTCGTACCCATATATATATAAAACGTAAGATGAAATAACACAATTGAAAAGTGAGTTTCTTACTGAAATCCGGACAGGGAGGCATTGCGCCTCCCGGTGAAAAATACATCATTGGCCCCTCTCCACTTGATCAGGGCCTCCGTGTCTTCATCAGTCCCTTGAACGATCAATAACACACGTACTTTTATTGATGGTAGCAGGGGGATAGAAACGCAGCTGGTGACGTTAATCAATTACAACTACGGTGATATCACTTTCATTACTACTGTTACCGGTGTATTTACATGCTATATGAAAAATAACTTCCTCAAACTCAACAGCAACAAAACTGAACTCCTCCTAATTGGCTCCAAATCCACCCTCAGCAAATGTACAACCCCCCCCCCACACTCACTATTGATGGCACCATGGTCTCCCCCTCCCCCCAGGCCCGCAATCTTGGCGTAATTTTTGATCCCACCCTCTCCCTTGAACCCCACATCCGTCACACTGTCAAAACCTCCTTCTATCACCTCCGTAATATTGCAAAGATTAGATCCTCCCTCACACCCCATGCTGCTGAAAGACTCATCCATGCCTTCATCTCCTCCCGCCTTGACTATTGTAATTCACTCCTCGCGGCATCAGCACCACCTCCATCAACAGACTCCAACGTGTCCAGAATGCAGCTGCCCGCCTCCTCACTCACACCAACTCGTGGAACCACATCACCCCAGTCCTCAAAAAGCTCCACTGGCTCCCCATTTCTTTCCGGATCAATTACAAACTTCTGGTCCTCACCTACAAAGCCCTCAACCATCTGGCCCCCCATATCTCACTGACCTTCTCTCCCCCTATCAACCACCTGGGCCCTCAGATCCTCCTCAGCCAGTCTCCTCTCCACCCACACATCTAAACTCTGCAGCTTTGGTGACAGAGCTTTCTCCAGGGCAGCTCCCAGGCTCTGGAACAGCCTCCCCCAACATATCCGTGACTCTGAGTCCCTCACCATCTTCCAGTCCAAACTCAAGACCCATCTCTTCTCCTCTGCCTACCCCTAGTTCACCCACCAACCCAACTCTACATGACATTTTTGTTTGTTTATTGTTTTGTTTTTTGTAAAGCGCTCTGAGTGAGAGAAGAGCGCTATATAAATAAAATGTATTATTATTATTATTATTATATAGCTATCAACAGGCTAACCCTTTAGTCGGCAAGAATGGTAACTTTAAACACATGTTGGACAACAACAAAGCTACGTTCATCCTATCTAATAAATCATATATATTTTGACCACATACGAGCCATAATAGACGATTCACTTACATCTGTACGGCTGTTGTCTTGGCTCGTTTACCGCCATTGCATTTGCGCCACACTGAAATCTGCGATCAATACGGATATGTGACCATAGAGCCTGCACGAGCGAACCGAAAATCGGACTGGGTGTGCGACCAGACCAAAAGCAGTAATAAAAACTATTTAAAAACGTCTTTCTTTGCACTGATGGTCTCGTTTGCTGTTAAAGGTAATTTATTTAACTTTTACTTTTTATTATATTACCAGGTGGTGGACTTGGGTTGCTGCAAGTGCACTCTGCTGCACAAACTCAAGTTTCACCATGAAATTCAACTGCTGGTTGGAGTGGACATCAACACGGCCAGAGTAAAAAAGAAGATGTATGATGAGGTTGGGCCGGGCGAAGTAGAGTGTGACTTCAGCACTGGGAAGTGTTAGAAAAATAAACTCTGATTTTGATGATATTATGCCCCCCCCCCCTCTTTAATTGGCATTTACCAATATATAATCATTTAAACAAGTGTATATTCTTCACATTTTACTCTAAGAATGCTCTCCTTCCAGTCTGGCTGCTGGGACACTCATAGTAAGACACTAAGCCATAAAACTGGAGCTGATCTCCCATAAGATAAGATGCATTCCTAAGTTAGAACAAAGACTTGGTAACTTCTCAGGGCCGGGGGAGGAAGACATCCATGGTCTCTGGTTTCGGACAAGAAGAAGAAAGAGAGGAAGACTCTGAAATCTGCCTGACAACAAGCTTGAACCGATCAGTAGACTGTGTCATGATGTTAGAGATAATAAAACCCCTTGCTGATGAGAGGGGACTCACTTCTTTTTTGTCTTCTTCCTGCGTTCCTGTCCTGTCAACATGCCTTGTCAATTTACTCAAATAAATACTGAGGCTGAGATCCCGGATTTTTACACATTTCTCCATGGTCTTTTTCCTTCATAAATAGGCATTTTTACACGTACCTTTCAGAAGAAGAGGAAATCAGTCAAGTCTTGCCTGGTGTGTCAGGATCCTATTGTGCTTGTCACTAGCAGCCACACTATAAGTCTGCTGAAATTGAGACAAGAGTTTGCATTTAAGATTTAGATCTCAACGAATCTCTTGAACCATGGCAAGAAGACAGTTCATGAAAAGAGATGTGAATAATCATGTGTGTATTTTTGCAACAGATTAAAGTGATCGGCAAAGATTGGTGACGATATTAAAATTGATTTATTGGTCCTTTTATTTCTAAAGATCTTTGAAATGTTGTTTCTTGTGAGTTGAGTGTACCATTAATATATACTGCATTTATTAAATTGGTACTGCATTGTTACTTAAAGTCTGCTCAGGACGTTTGCCGCTTCCAAACATAGATACATTTACGGAAACGTTCTACTGAACGTCATCCCGCAGAGTGTACGGCAAGTCAGTAGTCGGTGTGTTCTTGGCACTTTTTTGACCGTGTCAGGGAGAATTGAGCTGATTGAATCGGCAGACTCAAAATCATCTCCTCTGCACTCTTGGACGTAGCGGCATTATGGACCTATCAAGAAAGAGGGCGGCAAGCGTAGCGGACTGGTAGCGGATGTAGAATCATTGTCGTTCTGTAGCATCTATCCTGGCGAAAACAAACTGAAAGCCGTTAAAAGCCGCTGGGCTAATAAAATCCTTGAGGTTTCGTTTTGAAATTAGAAAACTTCCATTTTAATAGTATATGGTCTAAAGATAAGTATGAGCCTATGATTGATATCCAGAAATGTTTTGCAGAAACACAATCTTGTTCGCCGCTTTTACTGTGTGGACGGGGATTTCTGCCTCCGCATAAAAATAAGCTCCTCCGACTTTTTTTTTCAAAACAGCGACAAGCGACAAATCTAGCTTTTTTTCTGGTGTAATTGGTGACTTTTTCGCCGAAGCAAATATCGCTTTTAACTAGTGTTGCCACCCGTCCCGTTTTTCCCAGAATTGTTCTCTTTTTTCACCAGCTGTCCCGGGAAAAAATAAATCTCTCCCGGGGCACAATTTGTCCCGTTTTTGGGGAGGAGATGCCAAAACCTCATTTGATTTCCTTCGTTCAGTAGTTAAGGCCGTTTCAGCACTACGAGAATCATGCACAATCTGGCAGAGGAAGAAGGTAAGTATATAAATGGATTTCAGGTTAGTGAGTTATGTCAAATCTTCTCTAAATTAAAACAATATACCCCATGTGAATTTATTGAGTTCCAAACGTAAGTATGTTTTTTGAATATCTGAACTTTACTTTTTCTTTTTTTTCACTTCACTACTTCTCCAAGACATAAATTGTACAATTGAGTCCACTACATTTTCTGTAGTGCAGAGGTGATTAGATCAGAGTTATGAGATAATATCCCCGTTAATTCTTCTAGCTCATTCGTTAATATTTCTAGCTCTAGTGGGAGGAGCGGAGAGGTTTTCTTTTCTTTTTTTGAGAAGTGGAGAAGTGGAAGGATCAATCATTTGTTTCTTCTGTTTCCATGTTGAATCATGTTATCTGCGATCCATTGACGATGACTTTTACGCACGCGATCAACCCAGAGTGAACACGCTCAGAGTTGATTGACCCAACGCTGATCCACACGCTGATCCACTGTTCTGAAAACCGAAAACCCAGAGTTGCTCATCAACCCTGCGCTCTGAGTTGTGTCAATATGTCTGTGTATATTTACAGAAATGCCAGTAAAAATAAACTCTTCAAAGCACTCTGAGTTTCATTATTCAAGTATGTTGGCGGCACCTCACCTCGAAGTAGAACTTTAGATGATCGGTCCAGTGGGCAAAGATTTGGCGAAGAAAATGCTCTGTTTTTGCCATGGCTCAAATATTAATAATTAAATGAAGAAAGACCAAATAAAAACACTACTAATACAAGAGAGACAGTCAGGTGTAACCATTTCTTAGATAAACAAAGATGAACATATTTTGGCCCTACCTTCCAATGTCTAATCGAGAAAAAAAAAGGGGGGGGGGGGGGGGGGGGGGACACATTATGATCAAATTTTAGCATAAATTTTACATATACATATTACATATTTCACATATGAAACACAAAAGAACACAAAAGAACGCTTGTTTTTTTTTTTTAAGTTTCTGCTGGGACTTCAAATGACTGACTGCACCTTTAATCTTTAAGGTTCACTATGGGGCTTGGATTGGCGAGATATTCAGCTCTAAACTTTGCAAGGCATTTATCAATGTGGTCAGATATTTGATCATATGTAAGAGGGGCAGTTGCTTACAAGTAATTTAATTTTTTTTAAATGTTAAATCTAATCAATTTAACAGGACGAACACCCCTATTGAGAACTTTTAACCATTGAAGACACATATATCTTCTCTTACATGCAGGGGGAATCATAAGTTTAGTAGGACAGAGGTTACAAGCAGAAAATATGTAATGTACCTTAATTAAATGATATAATATATAATGAAACAAAGTTTCGTTGACACCTTTAACATTGCTTGGCTGGAACACAATAATTTGACCTGGCTTGGTTGAAAGCCCACTCACCACGGCAAGGTGCAGGCCATGAGTGGGAAAAAACAAGAGTGTGTGGGCCACTCACGCGCATCCTTCCACAAGTGTGTGTGTGTGTGTGTGTGTGTGTGTGTGTGTGTGTGTGTGTGTGTGTGTGTGGGGCACTCCAAGCGTCCTTCCATGTGTGTGTGTGTGTGTGTGTGTGTGTGTGTGTGTGTGTGTGTGTGGGGCACTCCAAGCGTCCTTCCATGTGTGTGTGTGTGTGTGTGTGTGTGTGTGTGGGGCACTCAATGTGTCCTTCCACGTGTGTGTGTGTGTGTGTGGGGCACTCAATGTGTCCTTCCACGTGTGTGTGTGTGTGTGTGGGGCACTCAATGTGTCCTTCCACTTGTGTGTGTGTGTGTGTGTGGGGCACTCAATGTGTCCTTCCACGTGTGTGTGTGTGTGTGTGTGTGTGTGTGGGGCACTCAATGTGTCCTTCCACGTGTGTGTGTGTGTGTGTGTGGGGCACTCAATGTGTCCTTCCACGTGTGTGTGTGTGTGTGTGTGTGTGTGTGGGGCACTCAATGTGTCCTTCCACGTGTGTGTGTGTGTGTGTGGGGCACTCAATGTGTCCTTCCACGTGTGTGTGTGTGTGTGTGGGGCACTCTATGCGTCCTTCCACGGGGGAGGGGGAGGCACATAATTAGGCCACCCCAAAGGTCTGCCCAGAGGAGATGATGGCCTCCAGCATATTCACTTTGAAAGCATGGTACACGGGGTACACCGGCAGCCTCAGGACCATTGTGCAGGTGTTTGCTGTAGGGAAGAGGGCTGGTCCATCCTCCTGGTGCAGGAATTCCAGCTGTGGCTGGGTGGGAAAACCCACAGCTGGAATGCGGGACAAGCCTGTGGCAAATGCCAGCACCTCCCCCAAGGTCACAGTTGTATCTCCATCTGTTAGTACATAAGAAATAACTTGTAAGGACGACAGCTTGTGATCATTAACAGGAACTTTACACTGCCTGACATTCGCCAATATTTTGTTGTCCTTAGTTGCATCAGATCACAATAGAAATGCTCAAAAGTCCTTGTTTAACCCTAACTGTGAGCTAATACACCAATGTGTCATTCTTCATCAAAACAATCTAATGTGTTATGCTGGTTATCTAGTCACAATATACAGATTGGTTCACTGGAATTCCCTATGCAGTGCTGTATTTACAGGTATAACTAGGTTCGACTTTTTAGGAGTCAGGGTTGTAGATAGAAACACTTTCTTACCCTCCACCTCGAGCAGCCAGTCCCGCCAAAAGGCAACTGTCCTGGCCTCCTTCCTCCTCCGGTTTGAGCCTGGCTCAGACATGTTCCTTGCCAGGAACAGTTCCTCCAGGTCCCCTGCAGCCAGGGGGGCTGGTATGTCCATGAAGACAGGCTGGAGTGATGAGTGGTTCACTCCAAGCACTGTCTTCAGGCCATAAGTTTCCAGCCCTTCTTTAAATCTGTAAAATAAATTAGAGAAAATACATCAGAGAAAGTAGAAGGAGACAAAAAATTTAAGTCTGAAGCCACTTCTAGCCATCCTGTAAATAGTCAATGCCCAGCTCCACTTACTGTGTGAGAGCAGCCATGGTGCGGCCCTCCAGCATGAAGTGAAGGGCAGCCTCCAACACCTCATCCCTTTGCTGGAGGCTTGCTACATAAGTAAAAGCCCCCATTAGGGAGAGCTCCTCCATGGCTTCCTCCACAGCCTGCCTTGCCTCTGCCACAGTTGTGGCATCTGCCATCTAATATCATACATTAGGAACAATAATCATTATTTGGGAATTATTTGGGAATTCAAGTACTTTCATGGCACAAACGATCTTCCAACAGTAAAGAATGTATTCACATGTGTGTATGACATGACATGAATCACATATTGAAATTCAACATCAGTACAATATAGAGCACACACCAAAAAGTGGTTTGAATCAACATTAACCATTTACTTGCCTTCTGCAGTTTCGCCCTCAGAGTGTGATCTGTCACCTCTTCCAAAGTGGCCGGAAGAGGGGACAGATCACAGACCTGCCTATACAGCCTCTCTGAAAAGAAAGAGGGAGAGACCCTCCCCTGCACCAGGCAGATGGCAAGGATCTGGCCCACCAGCCTGTATAGCCCTTTCTGCAAAGCTGAGATAAGGAGAAAGCACAAGGTTATTGAAGTTTGTTGGTAATTTTAAATGCATGTGAAAAACTGTAAATTGTAACGCCCTATACTGTTAATTAAATTCAAAGCTTACCAACACTGTCCAGGGCCAGGGACTTGTTCCCCTCAGGGCCCTCGAAAACTTTGGAGTTCTGGATTTGGTGGATGAGGAGGGTACAGAACTCTCTGGTGGGTCCCCCCTCATCCACCGCACCCTCTGCCACCCCATCCAAATCAACAAACACCACATCTATTTTGTGGTTCGGACAGAAACTGGACCTGCCAAATGCCCTTAAAGCACAGTCCAGCTCCTCCCCCCTGATGGCATTGACCCGATTTGGGCGACCGACTTGGAGGACTCGCTCCTGGAGGGGAAGGAGGATCTCCTTCACATCAAGTGGTCTGGAAAAATTGAAATAATAAGTCAGTTGATCATTTTGTTGATAATTTTTATAAAGAAGCGAATTACCAGATGTGTCAGCTGCTTAACTAAACAAATTTTCCTATTAAAAAACTATTTGAAACTATTTTCCTGACACTGCTTGGATAAGCGCTGCTTAAGCAAGAGGGCAATATGCAGTTTCTTTGTAACTCTGACAAGTTTAAAGCATTAAGTTCAAAGTATTAGGTTATTAATGGGAAACACGAGTCACTACTCACAAACTCAAAGGGCCTGAAGAGGGAGACGGGCTAGAATGGCGAGAAGGGCTGGAAGCGGGCGAAGGGCTGGAAGCTGGAGAATGGTTTGAATATCGAGAAGGGCTGGGCAGGGTGTCAGGGTGCAGAAGTACCTGAAAAGTAAAGACAATCAGCATTCTTTACCTAGCCTCAGTACTGGCTAGGTCTAAAGAAATCCCTTTATTTGGTGACTTAATTTGAAAAAATTACTTTTATTTTTATTTATAATCTTTTATAAAGATAACTAGTAAAGGCAACTTGCTGGCTCAAGATGAGCCGGTAACCCTGAAAAAGAAGATTCTTAATGAACACACGACAGACTTGGAATTAATGTTTATAAAAAACTGTCTAGCTGAGAGTGGTTACCAACCTCCTTTATAGACCCCTCTAAACTATTTCACGAGTACTCACATATATTGTGAAAAAGAATCGTTTTGAAGCTTTTTGAAATATGAAGACTGACAACATTGGTAATTGGCTTTTATTTGGCTTTTATTTCACAACAGACAGGTAGATTCTTGTATTTTATTTACCTCATCTTCCACTGCAGGTGGAAGGGGCACGACCTCAGTGGCTGCCACAGCCCCCTGTAAAACAAGTTGTTAATGACATTTACAGTGCTCCATGTTTATATTATTTGACCTGTTTATGCTTATTTGTTAATGTTCATCTACCTTTGGCCGCACGTACAGGTTCGACCTGCCCAAAACCGAACGTCCCCGCAGGTCCTTTGGACACACATTGTCCAAAGGCACAATTCTTCGGCCTTGGCCTATGAGCCTGCAGAGATCAAAGGCCTCAGGCATATTAGCCACCTTGTCCCTGAGGGCCTGCAGGAACTCCAGGTGGGACAGGGTGTTCTCCACCGCCACTGTGCAGGTCGCTAGGATATCTAACAAAACATGAATAAAATTATGATTTGTAGTATATACGTAAGGCCACATTCTTTGGTAGAAGATGATTGTACACGTGCACTACAATGACATCATCAAATCAACATTATCTTAAATTAATATATGCTATGTGATTATGTAGAAAATAACTGGTAATGTGGCCTTTTCAAGCCTTCAGTTGTATAGATGTAACCTGTTGAGATATTACCAATGTTAAAGATTACATTATGCAAGTACTGGAATCAGTTGGGTAGAAACAGAAAGAATAGCACCATATAGCGCCGGGGTAGGACTGGTAATGTGGCCTTTTCAAGCCTTCAGTTGTATAGATGTAACCTGTTGAGATATTACCAATTTAAAATTACATTATGCAGTACAATACAGTTGGGTAGAAACAGAAAGAATAAGCATCCAATATAATTAAGCGGATGACGTGGTCATGTCTATGTTGGACCTGTCTATGCTTAAATCACAGCCACTGACCCTGGTGACTCCGGTAGACAGAAATGTCTTCCTTCAAGACAGAGACCTTTACGGCCACCTGTCTCCTCCCTGTTCTTCTCCTCCGATTTCTGGTGGGTCCTCCCCCTTCCACCCTTTGGAACATTCCGAATCTAGGAAAGTGTTAATTTCTTATTATTTGCATTGTACAAATAAATAATGTTTATTCTTTTATTTCGTCTACGTTAAATAAAAGTTTTTTTATACAAAAAAACTAGTAGGACACATCAAACAAATCAAGAAACAACAATAATAATAAAGTGTCATAAGCAATATTTATAATATATATGTATCGTCTGTTGGGGGGAAAACTATTCTATGCATGGAGTAAAAAACAGTAATGTCGAATAATGTGTATATGAATGAGCTAATAACTTATTTTTTGAACTGTTTTAGTTCTTATGCATATGTTTCAGTGATATAAGCCAAATGAAAAGCATTTATAACAACGCCAATGTCATTTCCATCACAGTCCCTTCAAATCATGGAAAACGTGATGGAAATGACTGTTATGGAAATAATATGTAGTCACATTTCTTAAATTATCTGGTATTATATGGCTTGTAAATGTCCTTTTTAGATTTAGCATTCAATCCACTCAAAATACACAACACAACATGTTTATTTTCTCATAATTTAATCAAGGAAATATGAGTTGTTTGGAAATGACAACCAAGAAACATATTCTTGATTTAAGCAACCTTAACATTTACTTCCACGGTTGTCTGTTCCCTCCATGGAGCTGAATTTCTCCTCTAGCCATTGTCACATGTCACATGACTATGCTGTGATCACCAAGTACAGAAACCCTAAAGAAACCTCCCATAATACACATTTTGTTCAGTGTGATGGAAAATAAAATAATAAAATAATACATAAAATAAATTTTTTTTTTTTTTTTAAATATATAATCTATTTCATAAAAATAGACTACACCTTTTTGTATTATTCAAACTCCAATACAGTAGGTGGCGGTAATCCACCTTTAACGCCAGGTGGAGTATCTTCACACCACTGGAGTATATGTAAGAATTTAGAATATAATAACAAACAGTGGGGGGCAGCAATACGCCATAGCTGCGTCAAGCCTGCCTAAAACCAAAGAAGAAGAAGGTGGAGGAGGGGGAGGAGGAGGAGGAGGAGGAGGAGGAATTATTGTTGTCGGTCAAGCACAGGCCCCCAGGATGCTGCCTTCTCCGGGCAGCCAGCATGGACATGTGGCCAACCCATTGGTATTGCATGGTAAGGGGTGGAGCTTATTTTCATGCGGCCCGTAGGCAGATGTCCCTGTCCACACAGTACAAGCGGCGAACAAGATTGTGTCTCTGCACATTTTTTCTGGATATCAATCATAGGCTCATACTTATCTTTAGACCATATACTATTAAAATGTAAGTTTTCTCATTTCAAAACGCCACCTCAAGCGTTTTATTAGCCCAACGGCTTTTAACGGCTTTCAGTTGGTTTTCGCCAGGCTAGATTCTACAGGACGAGACACCCGCCTCCAGTCCGCTACGCTTGCCGCCCTCTTTCTTGATAGGTCCATAATGCCGCTACGTCATGCTTTGGGCCGTATGGAATTTCCGGATTATACTTCCTTGTTGCTTCTCTGCGCCTATGAGCAGCTTTCATAGGAATGAATAGGCGCCATGTTTCAATACGGTGTCCATTTCTTTATATGTCCATGGTCAAGCACATAGACAAGAAAGGTCAAGCAACTGGCTGTAGAGGGCACAAGGTTTGTCAGTATTTTCTATCATATTGTGTTAACTTATTATCATAAAAATTCGTATGGTTTATTTTATTATGCATATTTAAAGCAAAAATAAAACTAGTATATGCTTAAAGCCAATTAACGTCACATTGTTGTAGGCCACATGGCTTCACGTTTAAAAGATCCATCCATCATAGATAGCATACAAAAGGGTATCCATGTGTAAATGTGTATTAAATGAATTAAGTTAAAGTGTATTTGATTTTAGGTTTAAATGTACAAATTTAAACTTGCAATTTCATTTAGTGATAACATTTTTATTTTGTTTTCTATTTCCTTTTTAGCTCTTAACATTATTTTAGAATTGCATTTCGCGCCAGACATTCACCCGGGAACGCTACGTCATAAGAGTTTAACGGAAGTGTGTCATCATCAGCCAATCAAATTGTAATGTTAAATGATACAACAGTTTTAAACTCATTTGAGACTAGCAAGAAGACGCTGTCAAATACAGTATACGGGCACGGCACGTTTCTCTGAGGGGACAGTGGTGATGCTTTGTTTAAGTAGCTAGTAGCTAGTGCTGCCGATTTACAAGCCTTATGAACCCCCTCTGAATCAAATTTAGGCTTAATAATCTGTGTGGAAGTTGCTGTAAAATGTCATAATGGCTCTACTTGTTGTTATTGAACTGAAGGACACAGATTACCCTAATCGATTCATATTGAGGAAGCAATTGGAGGGAAGCAATAATATAAATTAGCCGCGATCACGGGATATTCTATTATCAAAATGATATAGGCCTAGTCTACATTACCTCTCCACCAATCCCTCATTGTCCTCCGGTGCCTCTGCCATAGAAAGGATTCTTTCGAACCCGGCGTGCAGCCGATCGCGCAGGTCAGAAATACGACGATGCATATTTTGTTTAGAAATATTAATTTTTTTTTCAAACCGAGGTTTTAGTAAAAATTTAAAATTTCTGCAAAGAGCGCGCAACGACCGCAAGTATTTATACACTTTGCATTGGCGCCTTGCATTGAATTTAAATAAATGTAGCAATGTCCTACTTTGAGGGCAGGGACTGAAGACAGGCTAATGGTCACAGATGGTGCTCATCTACTACTGTAGATTGTAAAAATAGATAGAGCCTCAAATACAGTATAATTCTACAGTAGTAGGCTCTAGCTTTATTGATATTAATATAAATACCTAAAGATACAGTAGTTCTATTATAATATGTATTGCACCATGAGCCATAACTGTGACCATTAGCCTATCATGTCTGTCTTGTTCACACAGTCAGCATGTCATTCTGAGCTTTCAAAAAAGTAATGTCAAACGGACATTAGTGTCTTCAGTCCCTGCCCTCAAAGTATTTTTATTTGTTGCATTCTGGCGACATTAAAGCACAAAGAAGTTGTTCACATCATCATCAACTTTTGCCTTTTTTAGTTGTTCCAAAGAATCTGCCTTATAATTTTGACATCTACTCTAAATGATAACTGACCATTATGTTTGCTTATCGGCTCTCTAACATTAGCGAGAGACTGCCCCTTTTATATCCATTCATGACAATATTACCAGTTACAACATGGGGTTCCACTTAGAGCGGCAACGAGTAACTTTTAAATATCTTTTAAACAGCCTCATGTTTCCTCTCATAATCATAAATTACCTTTAACAACAAACGAGACCATCAGTGCAAAGAAATACGTTTTTATATAGTTTTTATAACTGCATTTGATCTGGTCGTACACCCAGTCCGATTTTCGGTTCACGCGTGCATGCTCTATGGTCACATATCCGCATTGGTCGCAGATTTCAGTGTGGCGCAGGAACGCGATTTGAGAAGCCTATGGCTCCAGGTGAGGGAAGGGGATAGGGAGACCAGATCCCAATTCACCAGATGTGGGACAAAGACTACGTTTGTGCGGGACAAAGTGCCGTTTTGTTTAGCAAAATAAACTCGTGTCACCACCGGTAATGCCAGAGACACGGCTTTCTATATTAAAAAACACTATCTTTAGATCAGCGCGCAGCAGTTAAGTTAGCTACTGTTAAACAAATAGAGCATTAAGGCTGCCAACAGAAACAGCCTTGTCAACAGAGGAAAAAAATTAAAAGAAGTTGCCTACCAGACGAAAAGAAAAAAAAGTACAAGAAAAAAAGAAAGGAAGATAAAAGTTAAGAACAACACGTTGCTTTTTTGTTATTTTTTTATTTTATTTTATGCCATCTCTGAAAAAAACGCAATGAATCATGGGATATGTTGGGCTGCGAAGGATACATCTGATGCAGCCTTCAAAACCGTGAAACGAAGGCTGCATTTCACGGCTGCATATGAGGAGCCTTGCAAATGGAACAACTAATTAAAAATATTAATATAGAAAAAATATAATATATAAATAAAATAAAAAATATAATTCAGTGTCCTCTGGGATGGTGCTTTTTTTTCTTTTACGGGACATATTTCTCTTTAATATTATGAATGCATTTAAATGCAGTGAGAGGAACGAAGCAGAAGAACTCTGTTGTCCATTTATCTTTTTTTCCACAGATGAGGCTGAAATAGGCTATAGACTACAGTATACACAGTGCATGGGCAACTAAGGGCAGCCCAATTTCCAATTTTTTTTAAGTAAACTCAATACCGAGTGATAAATTAACCTCGGATGAACTGATTAAATTAATAGGCTATTAACTATCCAGACCAAAAAATTGTATTCCTTTTTTTGTATGATAACTTACATTTACATAATATGATGTTAATATCAAACACATAGCCTACTAATGGTTACTCTGGTTGGGATAAATTCTGTCAACGAGGGCAGTGGAAAAACAAGATGACGTATCCAGAGACAAATGCCAAATTAAGAACTGATGCTGACTTTGATGCTATGGTTGATGATGAACATCACCTGGGACAAAAGCTTTCTCCCTTAAGTGGCATTGTAAACATGGTGTCAACGTTCCCATGTTATTACATCCACCTTTGCTGTTTGGGTGTCACAAGGGTCTCTTCTCAAATGGTAAATGAAATCTCAGTCAAACTGATGGATCTACGACCCTACACACCTGTCGAATTTAACCGTAAGCCCAGGGAACTGATAGAAATTGATAGATGGAAAGCCACCGAACTTCGGTCATTCATGTTGTATACAGGCCCTATTGTACTCAGAAACAGCATTGCAAGTGAGCTGTATGATAATTTCATGTTGTTTTCTGTTGCGATGTGTTTGCTGCTTTCTCCAAACACTTCTCCTAGCATGGTTGATTTGGCTTATAAAGTGCTTGTCTCGTTTGTTAGCCATTTTGGAGAGTTGTATGGCAGGGATGACATTGTGTACAACATACACCAAGTAACACACCTCACAGATGAATACAAGCATTTTGGGCCTCTGGACAATGTGTCTGCATTTCCTTTTGAGAACTATTTAGGACAGATCAAGTGTCTGTTGCGTAAGCCGCATTTACCCTTGCAGCAAGTATGAAGAGACTATCTGAAGTGCCATTAATGCAGATTCCTTTATCATTCAGCCAGCAAGCTTTACATAGCCTCCATTTTGATGGCCTGCTTCCTCCTCAGTTTTTCTCAGCTGAACAATATAGGAAAGTATGTACTTATGAATACACTTTAACAACAGACGAAGGAGATAACTGTATACAGGTTGGAGATACCATTGCTCTAGTTAGAAATGTAATCAAGGATGACAAAGAAATACATGTCATGTACCAAAAATTTTGCAATCAGGAGTCATACTTTTCCTATCCCTGCCAGTCTTCACTCATAGGCTGTTACAAGGTCTGGAAGTTGCATGACAATCTTGGTGTAAGCAGACTGGCACACATTCAAAAGAAATGCATCCTCTATCCGGATAAAAATGGCTTCATTGCTATGCCCATGATGCATATAAAGTTAAACACACACACACACACACACACACACACACACACACACACACACACACACACACACACACACACACACACACACACACACACACACACACAGGTAAATCTGCTTTGTGACTACCTGGAATTTGTATATAATTGTATTGTTTTATTTTTGCTGTCCTATACATATGCATATGTGAACACACACACACACGGATAGAATAGGGCATCCGCAATGACACTACATGGAGCTTGCATGTATCGAGCCAGGGTCTGTTGAAGGTGCGTTGCTGTTTTTAGGCTGTTATAGCCTTGTAGTAGGATTAGGATAGGTAGAATCAGCATTGACACTACCTGGAGCTTGTTTGTACAGAGCCTGGGTCTGTTGAAGGTGCGTTGCTGTTTTTAGGCTGTTATAGCCTTGTAGTAGGATTAGGATAGGTAGAATCAGCATTGACACTACCTGGAGCTTGTTTGTACAGAGCCTGGGTCTGTTGAAGGTGCGTTGCTGTTTTTAGGCTGTTATAGCCTTGTAGTAGGATTAGGATAGGTAGAATCAGCATTGACACTACCTGGAGCTTGTTTGTACAGAGCCTGGGTCTGTTGAAGGTGTGTTGCTGTTTTTAGGCTGTTATAGCCTTGTAGTAGGATTAGGATAGGTAGAATCGGCATTGACACTACCTGGAGCTTGTTTGTACAGAGCCTGGGTCTGTTGAAGGTGGCTGTGCTGTTTGGGCTGTGGTAGCCATGTGATAGGATAGGGAACAAGTAGGTAAGTATGTTTTGTTCATCTCAATCATATCAACGTATATACAGTAGTTTTATTTATGCTGTCCTGTAAATCAGAAAAGTAATGGGATGAATTCAATGTAACATGTGTGCTTATTGTCCTCATTGAGGTTATTGCAGTTCCTCAAGACATCAATTATTTTATCTGAAAGTAAGGCTTTAATTTGGATAAAATATTCTGAATTGCTATTTTAAAAGTCTTAGAAGCCCTGGGAAGTGGTAAGTATGGTTTTGGGATTGCGTTTTGTAATTTTGCAATTATAAATCCCTTAATAGTATGTTTCTAAATATGCCTTTTTACTGATTTATAGGTATGGATTTCCAAGGCAAGAGATGGGCAGTGGTGCAATTTGCCAATGGCACCGTTGAGGTGGTCCCATGCAATTGGCTGCAGGGGGACAGCATCACTTGGCCTCCCTTCACGGCCAAGGATCGGGCCAAGATTCATTACGCGCTAAAAAATGGCTTGGAGCCAGGTGAGGGATGGACCATTCATAAGTCCATCCGTCACCTCATAACTCGTGGTAAGAAAACAACTGACGAAGTTTGGGTGCCAGTAGCTATAATCATTGTCAAATTATGTGTTAGCAGTGAGTCAAAATATGGGAACATTATCGAAATGTGGGACCAATACGCCTTTTGTGTGTGGGGGGGTTGCTTGCAGACTCGTACGAAGAGGCTATACGCTGCATGACAAAGTATATCAAGAACAGCAGACATGGAGTCGGAGGAAGAGGTGGAAGGGAGAAAAAGGAGGAAGATAAAGTAAAGTTTAAAAACATCACAAAGGTCATACAATTCAACCTAAACTCATGGTAATATAATAATGGATAATAATAAAATAATTGCCTGTTATCCAACTCTTTGTTTAAGACCTAATCCCGCCTACCAGGATGGTGATTCGGAGGAGGAGGTGGTGGAGAAGAAGAAGAAGAAGAAGTTTTTGAGGGCTCCCACCATTATCACACCAGGTACCTTTTATTTTTATTTATTTGCCTTTTTACTGCAGGAGTCATTGCTCTGATCCCCACTTTTAATAGTTTCAATAACCCACATCTCACAATAAATCACTGAAAACACTTAAACTGCATATAATGTTGTGGCTGACTCTTTAAACTCATACTTCGAAAAATGTATTCAGTATTTTGTCATTTGCTTTTCTCCCTGTAATGATCAATAGGAAATGAGGAATGTCTTTCCTTGACGGAGCTTCAACCTGCTGGTAAGGCTCTTTCACATACTTCTGACACAATGAACTTCAGAGCCCAATAAATATGGAGCTATTGAATGAACTGTACTGTATATACAATGTATAATGTAATACATTTAAAGTATATAGTAAGTATTATTTATGTTTTGCATTCTATAGTAACCTTACAAGTCATGGGAAAATGCCATTTTGCATGTATATATATGTATATGCAAAAGGGTGTTGGTGACAAGTTTTTACCAATTGAATAAAATGATAAAACACATCTTTGTTGCAGCAAAAGGGCCAGGGGCCTCATTTATAAAGCTTGCGGCGCACAAAAACCTTGCGTAGACGGCCAGAAATGTGCGGGAAAATGTGCGGTGACAAACGTTGGTATTTATAAAAACATTATTTGCGGAGAAGTGTGCGTATTCCTACGCCAACTTTCGACCATGCGTAAAGCTACCGCAAGGTTTTTCCTGACTCGGGGAATCAGCGACACTCAATGGCAACACCACGAAATAAAGCTCTGTCATCAGAAAAACATAGACAAATGACTGTGAAATGCTTGGCACCCAATATATTTAGTCATAAAATGTATACGCTTACCTATAGTTGCGAATATATGGTTACTGTAGTCTATGGCATGCAGTTGTGATGCAGGTTGAATTAGGCGTACTTATCAAGTAGCCTAAGTCTACATGTTTTGGATATATTTTATAAGTTGAATCTCATAGCGCTACTATAATAATATCCCAAACGTCGGGAGGTGTTACCGTGAGTGGCCAGCCGGAGAGCAAATTTTAAGTGTAAAAAGTAGTTTTGTACAAAGTTAAGCCCAACAGATATTAATTAGAACTATATATTTCGTTAGATAAAATCATGTTATGAATTTAGCAAATCATTACATGCATCTCTTTCCCATAACAATTCACCCTGGAAGATTAAACTATAATCTGACGTTGTTGGAAATGTGTGGATCTCACGGGAGATAAACAATGCTTTGGAATAGACTACAGGCTAATGCATTATTTCACTTCTCACAACACATTTTATATAGGCCTACATATAGTTCTACAGGTTCGCTAATACGTGATATTGCATACAGTACAAAGTTGGGCGAAACTGCTTTACAAAGACTATAACGAATATGCCAATCATGATATGTGATCAGCGCGCGTGTGTTTGTGTGCCAGTTACTGCAGCACATGCACGTCACAGGCTTTCTTCCTTCCCAGTCGCTTTCTTTGCAGCCGGTTGCCTCCCTTTTTTCCTCATGTCAGTCAAAATTCCGTGCTTATTAAGAGCGTCACCATATTCAAGAGCTATTTAGCATTCGCCATTTATGGTAGATTGTGGGATGAAACTGGGAGGTGAAGTGGGAGGACACGGGGTGGAGATCGTCTGTGCACAATTCACCGCAGGTGGGTATTTATAAAGGGAAGATTGCGTGCAGGTGTGCGCCGCACAGTTTTATAAATCTGATTTTTTTTTTGCGCAGCACATTTTTGGCTTTGTGCGGACGCAATGTTTTAGGATGGTTTCTACGCACACCGTTATAAATGAGGCCCCAGGTGTCTTGAGCTCCAGGAAGGCCATTTGCTCGATTGTCACACAGGGTAAGTATCCACCTTTTTAAATGATAATTGAAGATCATTCACTACAAAGAAACAACTTTAATGTAGGTGTAGATATTTTTACCCTAAATATTAAATCCTCCTTCAGGGACACCCGGCTGAGGCTCTGCATGTTTGGTAAGTTATAGTCAGTCAGTGCTGGATGTAGAATCAATCAGCCGCAGCTTTGAAATCCACCATCTGTATGCAAATGTATTGGGCTTGTGTCATTTTTTTGTATTCAAAATTTTATTTTATCGTTGTTTTCAGAGGCCTTGCAGCAGCAGCTCCAGACGGAGACCGGTGGAGAGACCACCAAATTTGTTTTTGCAAGCACAACCAAAAAATGGTTGGCCTATGCGCCTGGGGGGGTGCCCGTGATTGTTGTTTGAAAATGTAATTAAAATTAAATATCATATGTAAATCATGTCTGAAGAAAGTTTTTTTGTTTAAGTTAAAGACTTCTGATTTAAAATGGTGGAAATGTGTAAAAGGAGTTAACACTAAAATCCTGCTGTACATTAATCATGATTAATTTGATATTATTTCAATGTTAAAACCGTAATTGATATAAAGTTGAACTAACATTGGTTTTACATCTATTTTGATGATTTTTCAATCATTGAAACAACGTTATTTCAAGGTGCAAACCTGGTCATAAATCAACCAAAACTGTCAGAAAACAACATTGTTTCAATGTTAATTAGATCAACGCATTAACCTTGATTCAATGTTGAATCAATGCTTGTCTGCTATCTGGGAACGCCCTCCCGCCCGCCTATCACTCTCCCTTTTAGCTTTTCTTCATTGCATTTTCTTTTTTTTTCTTTGATGGTTCAGCCCCGTTATCAGTCATTATGACGACAAATAACTGTTTCAAACAAGGCTCCCGCTCCCCTTCCCTCACCTGGAGGGATAGGCTTCTCAAATCGCGTTCCTGCGCCACACTGAAATCTGCGACCAATACGGATATGTGACCATTTATACAAATGTAATATCCCAAATCCATGCAATACAATATTAGAAAAACGAACCGTGCGTTTTTAGTTTTTACTAAAGTTAGGAGAACTACTTGTAGAACAATAAAATCTTTTTGGTAATGATGAAATGAAGATTAAATTCTAACACAGGTTTATTATCAGTAACAACAATAGAACATCATTACAATATAATAATAATTTAAAGAAACAAATGAAAACTGATTAAATGAACATGATTAATATAAAAAAAATTAGGGGTTAAAATATTACGGTGATGTGGGTGAAGCGGGGGCAGATGTGAGTGAAGGGAGCAGGGGGGTTAACATCTCCTCCTCAATAGGGGGCAGGGGGGACAGCAGCTCCTCCTCCTCTGTATTGGTGGCAGATTTGACGCATAAGATCACCATTTGGGTGGGAGCTTCCACACAGACAGCCGTGGTTTCAACTTCTGTTGCTGTAGCAGCATGTACCACAGAAACCACGGCTGTCTGTGTGGCATTATGGCACTTTTCTGGAAACACAAACGAGAAAACATGTAGCCCCTTTTACACAGCCAGTGAAAACCAGGAATATGCCAGCCTTTTGGCCGAATAAATGCTATCGTTGCGGAACGCCTCTGTATAAATGCGTCTGCTTGTTGTTACGGAACAGGGGCTAGTTTGACGTTCCATAACCTACATTTCTAAACATACTACCATGGTAGCAATTGAAGGCAAGTGTTTAACATTAACAACAGCGGTCTGATGTCCCGTACAAATCACCAAATAAAAGAATAGCGTAGGAAAATCAAATGTGGAATAGGAATTGTATTGAAAGGTGTACAGGTACAGGTCCAATACTCCAAATATAAATTAACTCAACTCTGTGCATAGGAAATAGTCATTTTTCTCATATCTTACATTAGCTCAATGCATTGTATTACAGGGTAGGCTATAATAGCAAAGCGCAGAGTTGGGATATGAAGCCAGGGCAAAAGAAAAAAAAAATTCAAATTGAAACCATCAAACCTGCATAATGTAGTTTAGATGAGTGTTAGTGAGCAGATAAGATTGACTTGAATTAGTTAAGGGGATATGTTTTTTCTGCATTTCTGCATAATACAGAATGTCACAGATTAGAGCAAACACATTTTCTTGAGCAGTTTTGCACATGGACCACTAATATACAGTATGTGCCATTTCCACACCGAGTATGATAAATGAATACATTTTTTTTAGCTGTTTTAATTAGCCAACAGCTTGAGGATTTCAGAATGGTATCAGCTATGGGTCAAATGTGTTGGCTTCATATGTTAATATCATATAGTATCGTTGAAGTTTCAAAAATTGTCCCACATTAGGGCAATGATGGAGCGCATTTACCATGCAAGCTCGCCTCAATACCGTGACACGGTATAATAAGAAAACGTACGGTTGACATTCGTGGCCTTTTCATATCGCGAACGACCGTTTTGCGGTATATTGTTACATCCCTACAGTGGAGCGGGTCTGATAAAGCCCATCTGAAATTTGCAGCATTTCTGTCAAATAACGAGGAAGCTTCCCGGTCAAGGCTTTGTAAATAAAAATGTGCCAATGTGCGTCACGTCTCTCTTTAAGGGAGGACCACCCAACCTTTTCATATAAAAGACAATGGTGTGTATCATAAGCATCTCCTGTGATGAACCTTAAAGCAGAGTGAAAAACAGAGTCCAGGAGTTTAAGACATGAATGTGATGCATGCCGGTAAACCACATCACCGTAATCAAGGACAGACATGAAAACTGCCTCAATAATCCTTTTCCTACTAAATAAAGGGAAGGTGGTTTTGTTCCTATAAAAATAGCCAATTTTTTGTCGTAGTCGACAAACAAGATTTTTTATATGAAAATTAAAAGTGAGTTTATCATCTAACCAGATGCCAAGATATTTGTACTCTGTGACTCTTTCAATTAAAAATCCATTCTTTGTAAAAATATTAAAATCATTAAAAGTTGTAGTTCTTGCTCTGGAGAAACACATACATTTGGTTTTGTCTGTATTTAGAACAAGCCTGAGGTCCACTAGGCAGTCCTGCAGGGTGTTAAAAGAGCTTTGTAAGTTCTGAATAGATTGGTGCACCGAATCGGAAATGCAATACAGTACAGTACCGTCAGCGTATAGATGGGCGTGACAGTTTTTTTAGCAATGAAACAATGTTATTTATATAAATTGTGAAAAGAACTGGACCTAAAATTGAGCCCTGTGGGACACCATTTGTAACAGTTAAAAACTCAGATTGGTATCTTCCCAGTTTAACTGACTGCTGTCTATCAGAGAGATAATCCCTAAACCAGCTACATGCAGAATGATCAAAGCCAATGTCATGCAGCCTCTGTAAAAGCAAATGGTGGTCAACAGTATCAAAGGCCTTTGAAAGATCAATAAAAAGTGCTGCACAGTGTTTTTTCTTGTCTAATGCTGTAACAATGTAGCCTGGTGCTACCAGACCATCATACTTCATTTCATTTGTACAGTAGGTCTGGCAGTGCTGTAATTGGCAAACGTTCACTCATGGAGGCGGTTGTCTGTTAAAGTTTAAAACTATTGGATCTGCCCAGTGCCACTCTGGATTAGCCAACCAATCGCATAACGTTTGGTCGTCACGTGTGTCATGAGCCGGCTTCTGGCAACTGAAACTGGAGCGCGACTTCGACGTCATCGTTCTCAGCCATCGTTCTCAGCCACTCGCTCTGTTCGCTGATTGGACCGGCTGTCGAATCTCCGGCAAAACTGGGAAATGGGCTGTACACCCAGACTGACTACTGAAGGGAAAATAAAATTTGGCCGGAAGTAGGCGGGCGGGCGGAGCCAGGCTAGTAACAATGTTGTCTACAACCAAAGTCACAGCAGAGACAGTACTGTGACCTGCCCTAAAACCATATTGGAATGGGCTCAAAATGGAAGCACTAGTTAGAAATGTTTTAAACTGATTATTAATAAGTGATTCTAGAATTTTTGCGAGGCATGGGAGTTTGGAAATTGGCCTGTAGTTATTAAGATTATTTTTGTCACCACCTTTATGTAAAGGAATTACGTGAGCTTTTTTCCAAATTTTAGGAACTATTCCAGAGGAGATTGAAAGATTAAAAATATGGGTAATTTGTTTTGATATTATATATGTAGAAAGCTTGATTGAAAACGGGTCCAAATTGTCCTCTCCCATGTACTTCTTGGGGTTGATGGCGAGGAGTGCATCTACAACAACACTTGTGGGAAGAAGATCAAGGCTGAAAATAGGAGTTTGAGAGACAGGCGGTACGTTACTACTGGTGGTAGAAGGTGTACATCCTCCATTCTGAAAGAGTTGACCAGCTATTAAAAGCTAAGCCAATCTCTTTTTGATCATTGAGAGTGTGACCATTTAATTTGATCTGAGTGGGAACTGTGCTAGAATTGTTCTTATTACAGTTCACAGCTTTCCAAAATAGTGTAGGGTTAGAGTAGCAGTTGGAGATTAATTCAAGGTAATATTCGGATTTGGCTTTCCTGACCATGGCTGTGCACTTATTCCTAAAGTGTCTAAATATAGTCCAATTGGTATTATCTCCAGAGCGTCTAGCTAGAGACCATGCTTTATTTCTCACAGAAAATAAATCAGACAGTTCACTTGTAAACCAGGGGTTTGATCTATTTTTTACTCTATGCTTTTTAAGGGGAGCATGCTTGTTTATAATTGAGGTGAAAGTATTGATGAAATAGTCTAAGGCTAACTCAACATCCGAAATTTCCGTAATCAGTTGAATGTCATTATGACGGAGATCACTTAAAAAGGCTTGCTCATTAAAACCTTTAAAATTACGCTTAATTATGATTTTAGGCTGAGATCTTTTTAAATGAATACTTCTGATACAGGCCACTGGGCAGTGATCACTAATCCCAAGGTCAAAGACACCAGCTGAGACTATTTTATCTATTTTATTTTATAAGGTTAAATCGATTAAAGTTGATTTTGCTGGTTTTTTTAGATTGGGTCTTGTGGGCTCAGTTATTAATTGTGTAAGATTAACGTTGCTACAGATTTCTTTGAAAGGTTCAGAGGCACCAGAAAGCCAGTCAACATTAAAATCACCCATCACAATTACCTCTCTATTTACATAACTGGAGAGCATATGTGCTAGATCGTTTAAGGAGCTAGTTACAGCTGAAGGGGGCCTATACACACCAATTACAACAAAACAATCATTTGGTGATAAAGATAATTCTACCGCGAGATATTCAAAGCAATTTGGAACAGAGACAGCATGTAAAAGTGTTACAGAATAACAGGATTTAACATAGACAGCCACTCCCCCACCCCTTGTGTTTCTGTCTATTCTGAATAAGTTATAATCATTTATTGCCACAATAGAGTCATCTGTACTCTTCTTTAACCAGGATTCAGTCAGAATCAAGACATCTGGATCTGCCTGGGACACTAAAACCTTTACATGGTCTAATTTATCATGCTGCAATAAACTTCTAATATTTAAATGTAGAAAACCCAAGCCCTTTCTTGATTTGAGAATTTGTGGGGAATTTAGCTTACAGCTAGGAAGCACGGCTTGTTTTTCAGGGTCATACAATACAGGTTTGTGCCTGTAGAGGGAGCTAACGTTAGAAGCAGCAGATGGATGGGTCATTGGAGGTGAGAAAGGGCAGTCAGGTGTGATGTCCAGAGCTGGAGGAAGGTTTGCAGCACAGATGGAAGGGGTGTCTGTGAATGAAGGACAATTTGAGGTGTTGATATGAGTTAAATTGGGGGATACTTCAGCAGGACCCCTGGGGAGATCTTTTTTAATGGGGGATGTTTTGGTAGGGTCGTGCTGTGGTAAATATCAGTTCGAATTATGCCAAGATGTGATATGATGAATGTAGTGATTAGTAAGTTCTTTAATACCTTTGGCATTGGGATGGAGGCCGTCAGACTTAAGTAGTGTGTGTCTAGAGAATGAGTCAAAGTTGTTAATATAGCCCAGAGAGTTGATCGAGCACCAGGACTCCAGCCGTACATGGAAATCCAGAAGACGGCTGTAGCGCTCAGGGCTTTTGGATGACGTGGGAATGGGGCCGGAAAATATACAGAATTTCCCCAGGCCAGGGTGATGGCCAGACTCTGTAGATTGTCAAACAGTTGGTATGACCGTTTATCCCTTACATCATTAGTTCCAAAATGCAGGATAACTGTGTGGGCAGTAGGGTGGAGGGCTACGAGGGCAGGTGTTAGCTCCATAATGTCAGATGATTTTCCTCCAGAGAGGCAATAGGTGAAAGCACCAGGGAGACAAAAGAAATCTGACAATAGAGTCACCGATGATGAGGATCTCAGGTTGGTGATTCAAGCAGCTCCCATAGTAGAGAGACAGCTTCGATGAGAGGGGAGGAGGTGAGGGCAGGGCATAGCTGCGAGAGAGAGCCTCACCTGTACAGCGGATGTCAACATCGGGGGCATTATTTTGAGGAGGCACGGAGGGGCGCAAACAGGGAAACACATTTCCGGATGGAGCTGGTAAACGGCGGCGATATCGACATTTAAACTGGGAAGTGGAACCTTGACGTCCCCGTGTTACCTTGGAGCAGGTTTGGACCGGCGAAGCAGATGGAGAGCTGGCAACACGAGCCGCAGGTTCAGCAGCCCCATTTAGCACTTCCAGCGGAGCAAATGGATTGCGCGTCAATGTAGGATCCAGCGAGAGCAGAGTAGAGGAGGAGGAGGATGAGAAGATCGTGTAGAAGATCGTCTGCCCTTCCTGACAACAGACGTTATCCTCAAGAGATCAATTAAGGGGTGACCCTCTTTTACAATGACGTCGAGTCAACATATACACAATATACAATGTGAATACGCAACAAGCTTACAAAGAGACAACAATAATTAAAACATTCAAATCAATTGAATGAAGCAGAACAATAGCCTAATTAAAACAGTTACAAGTGGAGTGGGGCTGATTCAAAATAAACAGTTTAAATTAAATAATAGTTATAAGTGTATTTATTTTAATTTGATGTTGTAGGCTGTTCCAGGAGTCAGGGGCACTGTGGCTAAAATAAGTTTAACCAAGGTCAGACCGGAACATATAACATGAGCATGTCAGTTGAGCGGGTTTGATAAAGCCTATCTGAAATATGCAGCATTTCTGACAAATAGAGTGGTAGCTTTCCAGTCTGGGCTTTACATATAAAATATGCAAATGTGCATCACGTCTCTTCTTAAAGCTGAGAACACACCGGGCGTGTTGGCGCTTTGGGCCAAAGCGACCAACGCGCCCGATCTGGCGCTTGGTCATTTTGTGTCAAAAAATTGTCCAACGCGCCCAAAAGCGACCAACGCGCCTACGTCATGACCTACGTAGATGAGCCCGCCCGAAACTTATTTCCCCCCGCTTTTTCTATTGCTGATCAACCATGGCTGAGATAATCCCCATCGCTGCGCTCTATCTTTTGTGGGAGTCCGAGGAACAGAGCTACGCAGCTAGTCTCCCCCGATATATGTATTCCCCTAATTAACCATGGCTGCGATCAGATCCGACCCGACACAACAGCGTTCATGTCCACTCAAAAACAACAACTACACGGCCAACAATTGTGCCAAAAAACAAATAAACAGCAAGTGAACGGAACAAATAGCCTACAGGGCAGGCATAAACACAAAAAGCACGCCACAGCGGCGGTGAAAAAAAGGCAAGTAGCCTACAGGGCTGGTAAAACGATGCTTCGTCGTTGTGAAAGTTCCCCCGGACTTAGCCGTTATGTTTGGGTTCATTATGGAGGTGGTGGCCGCACACAGCCGGGTGAGTTAGCTGGCTGGCGTAGACAGCCTATAGGGCAGGCATAAACACCGGTGCTTCGCTGTACTCGTTGTGAAAGTTCCCCAGACTTGGCCGTTATGTTTGGGTTCATTATATGGAGGTGGTGGCCGCACACAGCCGGGTGAGTTAGCTAACGCTATCCGACCGGTGCTAACTTGGTTTATCGGCTTAAGCACAGCCACACATATTCACTGAATTAACCAGGAAGCCCATTCTCCTGGCTCACTTTCCCCACCCGAGCGGCTTCATATCACCAGCCAGCCGCATTTCCTCCACGGTGTTTATAGAGACACGGTCTTGCACACACAGCGGTGATTATCTGCGACTCCATTTTGTCTTTGTTTTCTGTCCTCCGTCTCTCTGCCAGTGACGTCGGGTCAAGCTCACCGCTGATTGGCCAACGCGGCTAAACGTCATGCGCTGGAGCGTTGAAAGTTCAATTTTTTCATCTTTTTTTGACGCTTTGCTGGCGCGTTGACGCTTTGGTAACGCGCCCTAAGCGACGCTTTGCCGTGGCCAACGGATCATCGCGTCTAAACCAATGGTTCCCTATGCAAAAATAGGATTTTTCAACGCGCCCACCACACCCAACGCGCCCGGTGTGTTCTCACCTTAAGAGAGGACAACCCAACCGTTTCATATAAAAAACAATGGTGTGTAAAAGCAGACTTATCAAACCCATTAAAGAAAAAAAAGGTTAAGTAGGCCTAGCCTAGGCTACTTCACATTATAACCGCTGGGGGGAACATTTTAACCGTGGAATCTTCTCAATTGACATGGCGTTCTTTTTATGAAAGAATTGTGTAACTTTAACTGGTAACTTTGCTTTCCAAATAATGATATGCTAAACAGTTAGGCCAACAGCTTACTTAAAATATAAGTGTTAGCTAATGCTGCTTTGACCTTGGGATATCATTGATACATTGGCGATATTATCTCCTTTCAGGTTTGATTACTGACCTGGCACATTAATTAACGAGAATAGTGTTTTTAAAGATTAAAGATAGGGCCTACTTAGATTAAGCCTATATAAAAGAGGTCTGGAACACAATTGTATTAAAGCCACGCCCACTGACCTTTCTGATGGTTCCATAAAATGGAATATATGGAAAGAGACAACAATAATTAAAACATTAATTACAAACACATTTACATGAGCACTTTTACACATGGACCACTAAAATACAGGATGTGCCATTTCTTCAATGAGTATGATATGTGAAATATTTCTGCTGTTTTAATTAGCCAACATCTTGGGGATTTCAGAATGGTTTCAGGTATGGGTCAACTGTGTTGGCCACATGTAATATCGTTAAGTGTTGTTGAAGTTGCATACATTGTCCCGCATTAGGGCAACTTTCCCTAAAGTGTATTATTCAAATATAGAACATTTATGTACAATATTAACATAAGAAGCCAATATGTTTGACCAAAAGACAGGTGCATTCACACATCCCCAAGATGCTGGCTAAATAACACAGAAGAAATTATTCAGATATCACAGTATGACAAGAAAGGGCACATATATTGGCAGTCCATTTGCACAATTGCTAAAGAAAAGGTGTTGATTATTCCGGAACAGTCTGTATTATGCATAACCAAAAAAAAATCCCATCTTTAATGCGGATAACCTATAATTTGCAGGAAAAAAATTTTGAAACTAAAAAAATAAACTCACCATCCGAACGGCAGGCCTTGGTTAGGTTGAGCTGCCCCCTCACAGCCACCAATTCTTGGCGGAGGGCGCGCTCAATTCGGCGGGCTCGCTCGAAAGCGTCCTTGGTGTTATCCCAGAGGGACTTCAGCCTGGCCGGCAGCTGTTCCCTCCTAACAGTCTGATCTGTGCACTGATACTAAATACAAAACACAAAGATTAACATCATTGATAATATTAATGAAACCAGAAAAACACATGATAAAAACATCCAACAGATTTCATACTTACACCGAAAAGTTGAAATTTGGGAAGCAGATTGTTAACTTCCGGGTCTGCATTTTCAAGTTTTTCATAGGAGAAGCCATTTTTCTGTAAGATCAACAATAAAGATGACATAGGCTGGTTTAAGAAAATAGATCAAAATCAATAAACAGATAAATAGTTCAAACCAGGAATAAACATATAATCATTCATTTACATTTATTTATCCTCAAAAAATCAATTAAAGCGGAACCTATGATGCTTTTTGACTTTTATGACCTATAAACGTTGTTATGATGATTCATAGTCATTCTTAACCATACTAAATTATCAAATAATGACTTGCATGCATTTCGACGTATTCCCTGCTGACCGTCTGGGGTGTCTGTGCAGAGCACTAAACACTATTCTAGCCAGTCGAGAAGTCACGTGTTCAAAGCGGTCTACCCTTCCGTAACTTTGTGACGTCGCATGTAACTTTGTGAAGTCACCACGCGGATGTTTCCATGTATGGTAATGCCGTCACTTCCCTATTCGCGTCTGCCTCGCGCCCTTGTAGGTCCATGCTCGCGCTTCCCGCCACTGAAAGTGTTCTGGAAGGAAGGTAACCAATCACAACGGAGTGGGGTTTGCGGGGGCGGGGGGGGGGGGGGGGGGGGGGGAGATGGCCGATCACAGGCGGAGATTGCCGAAGCACACACACTCAAGTGTTGACAGGACGTGCTGGATCGCCAAAATAAGAGAAAGAGCTTCCCGAAAATCTACATAGTTTTTTGTGATGTGATTCGTGTCAGGTTGCTCTATAGCAGTGTAAAACAAGAAATTAAGACCAGAAAAGTAGTATAATAGGTCCTCTTTAAGGGGTTACACTCTTTTACAATGACGTCGAGTCGACAGATACACAATAAACAAATAAACAATAAATAAGAGTACGCAACAAGCTTACAAAGAGACAACAACAATTTAAAACATACAGATCAATTGAATGAAAGAGACACTAGCCTGATTAAAACAGTTACAAGTGGAGTGGGGCTTATTCAAAATAAAATGTTTAATTGATATACAGTAATAAGTGTATTTAATATGTTGTAAGCTGTTCAAGGAGTCAGGGGCACTGTGGCCAAAATAAGTTTTACCAAGGCCAGACCGGAACATATAACATGAGCATGACAGTTGTGCGGGTTTGAAAAAGCCCATCTGAAAAATGCAGCTTTTCTGTCAAATAGAGTGGTAGCTTTCCGGTCAGGGCTTTACATATAAACATATGAAAATATGCATCACGTCTCTCTTGGGCCAACTCAACCTTTTCAAATAAAAAACAACAGTGTGTTTAAAAGCAGATCTATCAAACCCCTATAAATACACGTTAATCAGGCCTAGCCAAGGTTACTTCACACTAGAACTGCTGTGGGGAACATTTTAACCGTGGAATCTTCTCAATTGACATAGCGTTCTTCTTATGAAAGCGTTTTTTAACTTTAACTGATAACTTTGCTTTCCAAATAATGACATGCTAAACAATTAGGCCCACAGCTCACTTAATATATAATTGTGCCAAGATTTTAGCTAATGCTGCTTTGACCTTCGGATATCATTGGTATTTCGGCGTTATTACATCTACATTCTGGTTTGATTACTGCCTGGCACATTAATTAACTAGAATAGTGTTTTTAAAGATTAATGGTAGGGCGAACTTAGATTAAGCATATATAAAAAAGGTCCGGAACACAATTGATTTTAACAAGCTAGTTGTTGGTATTTTAGCTAATGCTGCGGGATTCTAGCTAATGCCGATTTCAGCTAGCGCCATTTTGTCCTTATGATTCCATTGGTATATTTACGATATTATATCTACACTCAAGTTTGATTATTGACCTGGCACATTAACGGGATTAGAGTTTTTAAAGATTACAGATAGGGTCTACTTCGATTAGGCATATACATAAGAGGTCTGTAACACAATTGATAAAACAAATTTTTTGGAAGACAATAGCATACTCACGCAGAATTATATGCCGTTTCGTAAGGAGAGACGTAAAGTAGATACCCTAGCTTGTTTTATAGTACTGTTAAGCCCGGCCCACTGACGGTTCCATAAAATGGAATATATGGAAAACCTGTGACAGAGAAAAATATGAAAAGATATAATGTAGGCCTACATGGAGTTTATCTATTCTAGTTTTTCTTTACAGAAAATAAAGAAACCATAATTTAAAAAAAATATTATAGCGTAATAGGTTATTATAATTAGCCTATAATAAATAATAGGCATAGGAATCCGTGTGTTTGTGCTTCCTGCTTTCCTACTGTGCAGACGCTTTTCTGCTTGCTCTCTCCTCCTCTTGCACTTTTTGCTTACATTCTTATTTTTCCTCGATAATAAATTTAGCAGCAGCTCCTGGATACATACAGATCAAAGGGACTGTAAAATAGTTTTACTTTTATAGATACTGCAGGCATTTTTGGACACTTTTACGACCTTCTCAATAGAACGTGAGGGGGGGCCTAACAACAGGACAAGCCTGTGGTGACTGGAAGCGAGGCGCTAAGCTAAAGCTAATTAGCAGCAAGATGCCTCCCTTATCTAACGAGGACTATCAAACACTCCTACAGAGGATTACAGCACTGGAAACAAAAATTAATCGAATAGAAATGAACATTGAAGTGAATGGACTATGTGGGAACGACAACACTCTACCAGTGACTTTAAACAGTGGACAAGATCGAGCTAACGCACAGCTAACTAGCACTGACAAGGCTATGAAGAAACAAAAGGGCTGTGTCCAGGTTAGTGATAACCCTCCCTGGAATCGTCTTGGTGGAAGGCCAAAGAGATTGGAACAGGGAGGACGGATAACCGGCAGGGCCGAGCACCATAAGATGACTGATCTGGATGGCTGGCCTGCGTTATCACTCAGGCACGGTGCCTCCTCAACCGCCGCGCTTCGGAGGCCGCAGCAATGGATTACTGCAAGGGGGAGAGGTAACAACAACAAACTTCCACAGCAAACAAGTGTGCAAGTGTCGAACCGGTTTACTCCACTGATGCAAGTCCCTGGATTTCCCTCTGATGACCAAGATAGCATAGCGCCTTCACACAACAAGGTAAGGCCCGAAAGCCAAGAGCCACAGAGAGAGCTAACAACCGGGCTAACCAAGCTAACGACCGGGCCCGAAAACCTGATCGTTGGAGACGTTTCTGTTAGAGATATGAAAAGCATGTTTAGTGTTGATACCAAAGTACTCTGCTTTCCCAATGATATGGTGTCGGACCTAGAAGAGAGAATCCTGGAAATTGCAGCTGCACACACAACTGTAAAGAACATCATTCTGCACATCGGTTCAAATGATGTTGTAAGACAAGAGTCTGAAATGTTGAAACAGGACTTTAAGAATCTCCTGAACACGGTCAGCTCACTGAATGCTGAGGTGTTTATCAGTGGTCCTCTGCCACCAATCAGAAGAGGACCTGAGCGATTCACTAGACTGTTAGCACTGAACACATGGCTTTCAACTGCGTGCCCTGATCACTCAGTGCATTTTATTGACAATTTTAACATTTTCTGGAACCGCAAGCAGCTTTTTAAGACAAATGGACTTTGTCTAAATAAGGCTTGAGTCAAACTATTCACATCCAACGTGATGTACGTCCTACGTCACCAATCTGTTCGTGCCAAGGACAAGAAGATAACACAGCGTAGCAGCAGCGCCGAAGGACAACTGCCGGCCCCAGATGACAGCTCAGACCAGGAGAGATATCAGGGCAGAGAGGAGGGGGCTCCACCCATCCCCGTCTCCCCTGGACCCTGCAGGTCATCACCCTCTCCTACAACCACCCTTTCTCCATCCTCTCCTGATCTGGGATTTAAGGAAATTATATGTACCCCCAACAGTCAACGTCCCCCTCAACTCGCCAATCTAAGCCACAGCGCCCGGCTCTTCACCCCTCCACGCACAATCCCTCTGATCCCACTGCGACATTATCATCATCAGGCTTGGGAGACTGATGATGTCAGCACTTGTTGATATGTGCCGGGCCGCGGCTACATAGTTAACGCCTACGACTCACAGTATAAGCTGGGGCCCTATTTCTCAAAGTGTATCTCAAGTAACAGGAAATTCTTAAATCCTGTAAATGTATCAAATCTGATAAGCATTCCTCTTCAGCCACAGTGTGCTCAAATAAATCGGGCTGACAATGCTTCGAACACACTAAATTTAGCTTTATTAAACATCAGATCCTTGGCAGGTAAAACATTTTTAATTAATGATCTTATTACTAGGCACAATCTTAATTTTATGTTTTTAACTGAAACTTGGTTAGACCAAGATAACAGCTCAGCTGTTCTCATAGAGTCTGCCCCCGCAAATTACAATTTTGTGAGTGAAGCCAGAGTGCATAAAAAAGGAGGGGGGGTTGCTATTCTGTTTAAAGAATCTCTACAATGCAAAAAGATGTCTTATGGAAATTTTGATTCATTTGAGTATGTGGCTCTGCAGTTAAATTCAGCCTCTAGAGCTATTTTCATCAATATCTACCGGCCACCACAATACAATGCAAGCTTTTTTGATGAACTTACTGAACTGCTGTCTGTAATCTGTACTGAGTTTGACTGTGTATTAATCGTCGGAGATTTCAATATTCATACTGACAAACCAGAGGACAGATTTGCGAAAGAACTGTGCTGTGTCCTTGACAACTTTGGACTAAATCAGCATGTTGACAAACCAACTCATAACAAAGGGCACACGCTGGACCTTATCATTTCCAGAGGAATGAACATTTCAGACATAACAGTGGCAGATATGGGTCCCCTCACAGACCACTCATGTTTATTGTTTGAGAGTAAAATGTCTGTGCACACAATTGATCAATCAAAAGTAATCAAAAAGCGGTATATTGCAGAAAATACCAGTGAAACATTCATTCAAGCATTTTCTTCGATACCACCCCTCCCCTGTAACTCAGTTAAGGAGCTCTTAGACAACTTTAACGGCAAACTTACAAGTGTAATAGATGCTATTGCGCCCACTAAGATGAAGGTTGTCTCTGGTAAGAAAAGATCTCCTTGGAGAAATGCCCCGCAGGTCAGAATAGAAAGAAGAGAGTGCCGTAAAGCAGAACGCAGGTGGCGAAAAACAAATCTCCAGGTTCATTATGACATCATTATCAGCCTAAACCATACAGTAGTTTCCATGGGTTTTGTAGAAAGCAGGCATTTGGCAATGGATGTGAAAGCACATTTTACATTTCCGGTTTCCGGTTTCCGGTTTACACGTAAGATTCGCTAGCTGTTACGTTACTGCTGCTTGTCCTGTCCTATCGTGTCTTAAGTGTATTCTATTGTCTTCCTTCTCACTTTCCTGTTTTCTTCACAAATTGTTCCCTTTGTATTGTTAATCACTTTCCTGTCGTTCTCCCCTACCTCGCTGGTGTTGGGGGGTGATTTGTTGTTGTCTGTATAGCATATCCTAGCACTTAGCTTCTCGCACTCTCCCCTGGGTCTGACTCTGTGTCTTACTCATATTGTGCGTGATGGCTTGTGCGGATTGTGCTACTTTACTGGCTAGAATGGCTCGTTTAGAGAGTCGCGTCCGTGATTTAGAGCAGCTTTCTGCTACTGTCGTTATAGACAGCACGGACACATTGCTTAGCCTTAGCCCCGGGAGTCTTACTACCCCCGGTAGCATTGAGGTAACTGCTTCGGCAGACGCGGCTGGGTTCTGCCCTGTCCTGCGGGGCAGGGGTGCACGCGGTGCTGGCAGGCTTGCTCGGTGCCCCGGATTGCGGTCCCCTCTCGGGACTGAGAATCGGTACTCGGCTCTTGCGAGCCCTGTTAGCCCGTCTGTCTCCCTCGCTCCCGTTGGTCGGGTTGGGCCCCGCACGCTAGTCATAGGGGACTCCATCACACGCAACATTAAACTTGATTTGCCAGCCACTGTTAAATGTATACCTGGAGCCAGAGCATCCGACATTGAGGCTAATCTTAGTGTGCTGACTACATGCAGGGATAAGGGGGTTAAAGGCGGAACGCAGACACAAAACAACACACGTTTTGATAACATTGTTATTCATGTCGGCTCCAATGATGTTAGGCGGAGGCAGTCTGAGATCACTAAATATAGCTTAGCTAGGGCTTTTGAGACTGCCTCAAAGATGTGTCGGCATCCATTACTAGTCTCTGGTATCCTACCCAGGAAGGGTGATAATGAGTCTTACAGTAGAGTTACAGCGTTAAATCGCTGGCTGGCACAGCACTGCCAGGAGCAGGGTTTTACCTTTGTGGATAATTGGGCTTCATTCTGGAAGCGCTCTGACCTGCTGAAAGCAGACGGCCTCCATCCTAACGAAGAAGGCGCTGCTATGTTGTCTAGGAATATAGATGGGTACTTGAATCGCGATTGATATAGGGATGTATTACCCAGCAGGTCGCAGGTTGTACATGAGCCTGCTAGTGCGGAGGTGGAGTCAATTAGCTTACCTAGCATGTTAAACTTAATGTTAAATCATGAAACTGTTAATGTGCTTAAACATAACATTCCTCCTCATGTTAGCTCCGTGACCGATGGCTTGGTCTACGGCATCGAGACTGTGTCCCTTCCTCGCCGTGCAAATTGCTTACTGTATCCAAATGTTGCTAAGCACAATAATTTAATTACCATTCCCACACTGGGAGGTGGTAAGCCAAACCCCACTATGACCCTCAAATGTGGGCTCTTAAATACTAGATCTCTTTCTAGTAAATCCCTATTGATAAATGACTTAATTACTGAACATAAGTTTGATATGATTGGTCTGTGTGAAACATGGCTTCAGCCAAACTTTTTTCTACCTCTAAATGAGGCCTCTCCTCCTAACTACTCGTACTCTCATGTGGCCCGGGACACTGGACGGGGTGGAGGTGTTGCCCTTATCTATAAATCTATTTTCAACCTGAGCTCGAAGAATGATTTATAGAACAATTTAGTGACTTTCTTGCGGATCTTATCACCCACTCTGATAAAATCCTAATGATCGGTGATTTTAATATTCACCTCAATAAGGCAGCCGATCCCTTAGGGAAAGCCTTTGTTAATATTATTGATAACTTTGGTTTCAACCAATTTGTAAATGAACCTACTCATTGTGAGGGAAACATTCTCGACCTCGTCCTCTCCCGTGGGATTTCTGTGATGGCCCTAAGTGTTTTTCCTGTCACTTCTGTAGTATCTGACCATTTTCTTATTTCCTTCGAGGTTGCCCTGGATTGCCCGAGCGAGGACGATGGAGCGGTGGTAACCACTCGCCATATCGGTGCGTCAACTGTAACAACCTTACTGGATCAACTTCCCACGGTCCTGGCCTCCTTAGCATCGGTGACCGAGTCTGTCGATAGCCTGACAGCTGCGCTGAACTCAACCCTCTCTACCCTCCTGGATTCTGTGGCACCTCTCTCTACAAAAACCAGACGAACGATGAGGGTTTCTCCCTGGTTTACTGACCACACTCAAGCTCTGAAAAAGGACTGCAGGAGATTCGAACATGGATGGAGAAAATCAAAACAAGAGTCCACCTACCGGCCTTGGAGAGATAGCGTCTCAGACTACAAGCGAGCTCTAATTGTAGCAAAGAAGGCCTATTACTCTTCTCTTATTAATAAGAATAAGAGTAATCCAAAAATTTTATTTGACACTGTTGCCAAACTTACAAAAAAAACGCAATCATCAAATCGCTCAATCCATACTGCGCAAAATTTTATTGACTATTTTGATAGTAACATTACCAATATTAGAAACCAAATCAGTTCCTTTGGTTCAACGATTTGCACGATACCTGCGTGTAAACGTAATATCGGTTTACTTAATAACTTTGAGCCTGTTCCGTATGAAGAACTGACTCAAATAGTCAAAAACTCAAAACCAACGACCTGCCTTCTTGATCCCTTGCCTGCCAAATTGTTCAAAGAACTCTGGCAAACCCTGGGTCCTACAATACATGATATTGTCAACCTTTCTTTAATGACTGGTACTGTTCCCACTTCCTTTAAGGCTGCTGTGGTGAAACCCCTCCTCAAGAAACCCAATTTGGATCCAGATGATCTGAGTAATTATCGCCCAGTGTCAAATTTGCCTTTTTTATCAAAAATACTAGAACGTGTAGTGGCGCAACAGCTCTCTGCCTGCCGCTGTCGTTGGTGTGCCCTGGGCTGGGGGCGGCCGGGAGGGTGGTGGTGTCGGGCTGCGTGCTCAGGCGTCTGCAGCGGCGCCGTGCTATTGCCTGACTGGACCGTTGGGTGGGGTTGAAATGGGCATCGGGTGCACATTGTGTAATTGTTGCGCTAATAGGTGGGCACTGTGATGTTTTAATCGATTAGATACGGGTTGCTTTTGACCGCCTCGGGAGAACTGCGGATTGATTGTGCTGGGGCGGTTAAAAGCAATCCATGCAATTTGCGTTTTAACTGTTTTTAACTGTTTTTAAACTGTTTTAATCATTTGTCCCTGCCTGGCGGTCCGCTCTGTGGCGTCGCTGTTGGCGTCTGTGTTTCGCGGCCCGGCGTCGGTGCTCCTCCGGCCGGTCCTAGCTCTGGGTGTGCCGATGGCGGCGGCGGATGCGTCACGCCCTTTGTGCTTGGCGCCTCTGGCCTTGCCTCATGGGCTGGGCATGGCCGGTCTGGCGGGCCCGAGTGGGCTGTACGGGCCGCCCCTCCGGGGGTTTCGGCTGTGGTTGCTCCTCGTGGTAGCGGTGCATTTTGGCTATTTCCCTATTCTATACTATCTATTCTCTATCTACGGCCCCGGTCCTCCACTGGACTAGTGCCGCACTGGGGCGTGCTCTCTGGGGGCGGGGTGCTGGGGGGCAGGCTCTGGGTCTGGGAGGCTAGCGCTGATTGTGTGTCGGTGGGGAACGGTAGAGTGTAAATCAATGTTATTTAATGTTAATTGTGTTCATATTGTTGAACATTGTTATAGCGTTATTATCATCAGCCTGATGAGCTGCCTTCGGTCTCGGTTTGTCAGAGCCTGAGTACCGGTTGTCCTCCCACTGATTAATTGTCCCACCGACGCAAAATAAAATAACTGATTCCATTTCTCTAACATTTGTGCTCTTCTGTCTATCTTCCATGATTGCTGAGCGATGCCCAGGGTGTTCTCTCCCCCTGTCTACCTGCTCGACTGACTCCGAGCTCTGTGTGGAATCAGCTGTCCTAGGAACGGATGCTCCCCGCCTGCTGTTGCCTCACATCAGCACTGATTCACCGTCCATCAGGATAGTACTATTTCTACTCGCTTGTTTGTTCAATCTTTAAATTCATTTTTGCTTTGCTCATTGGTTGCTTGTCTGTCCTCTTCCAGTTTTCCCTGGTCGTGGTGAGACGGTGTGGATCTGGTCTCCCCTCTGGCAACATCTGAGAATGGATCGCCTACGCGTAAGATGTTGCAGTGGTTAAAGATACCACCTGGAGACGTGGGGTGAAATCCCGGTGCTGGAAACCTTAGTTTTCCCTGGTGGAGACGAGATGAGATGGTGTGGATCCTCTGGCATCATCTGAATTCGTCCTGCATCCATACTATTTGCACTTTTCTTTAGTATTACCATCTAAACATCTGGACAATGATCAAAATCCTTCGTGATTTTTCTCTACCTATGACATCTATTGCAGCATGTCCGTCCTGGGAGAGGGATCCCTTACTCTGTCAACTCTCCCTGAGATTTCTTCTATTTTTTTTAATCCCGGTAAAGGGTTTTTTACTGGGAGTTTTTTCTCAGCCGAGCTAAGGGTGTAAGGGCAGGGTGTCATATTGTTTCATATTTTATCATGTTGTGTCATATTGTACCATACTGTATCATATTGTATGGACTGTAAAGCCCATTGAGACGAATGCTATTTGTGATTTTGGGCTATACAAATAAAACTGATTTGATTTGATTTATGACATCTTCAAGGAGAAACTGTGCACGTTTAACTCGGAACTGAGAAATGCAAGGCAGTCTTTCTTTTCTGACATCATCACCAAAAACAACAACAATGCACGTGCCCTGTTTGCTACTGTCGACAGATTAACAAACCCTCCTGTGCCAGTAGCGTCTGAGCATCTTTCCACGAGGGCCTGCAATGAATTTGCCTCCTTCTTTACTGAGAAAATTCACAAAATTAGACAAGCTGTCACTGCATCAATACCAAGTTCAACATATGTATTCCCTCTTAAAATCAATTCAAATGCAATGACAGAATTTTATCTTATAAACCACAAAAACCTGGAGGACATTATACAACACCTGAACTCCTCATCCTGTTGTCTTGACATTCTGCCCACAGGCTTCTTTAAAACTGTTTTTAGCTGTATGGCCTCAGATGTTCTACAAATTGTCAACATGTCCCTTCAGACAGGTGTATTCCCACAGGCCCTGAAAACAGCAGTCATCAAGCCACTCCTAAAAAAGAACAATCTAGATACATCACTCATGAAAAATTATAGGCCCATATCTAACCTACCAAGTAAAATCATTGAAAAAGCTGTTTATCAACAGCTAAATAACTACTTAGCAATGAATAACTGCTTTGATGTCTTCCAGTCAGGATTTCGACAACACCACAGCACTGAGACTGCTCTGGTTAAGGTCCTCAATGACATCCACTTAAACACAGACAGTGGCAAAAGTTCTGTCTTAGTTTTACTGGATCTCAGTGCCGCTTTTGACACAGTTGACCACAGCATATTACTAGATCGACTAGCAAACTGGGTTGGACTTTCTGGAACTGTACTAAGCTGGTTTGAATCCTACTTAAAGGATAGAGACTACTATGTGTCAATAGGCAATTTCACATCTGAGCGGACAAATATTTTTTTTTTGTGATCATTTTTTTATTTTATTTCAAAAATACAAATTAACAGACAAAAGTACGACATATTTTAAATAATAATATACAAAAAAAAAAAAATACACTTATCCAGTACCCATACTTGTAATAGATACATAGAAGTGTATAGATAAAAGAAAAAGACAATAATAATAATAAAAAAAAAATAAATAAAAAAAATAAATAAATAAAAAATAAAATAAAGACAGCTAGGGAAATATCTCAAAGGTTACAAGCCACAGTCAGTGTAAAATAATACAAAAAAAAAAAGAAGAAAATACATCCCTAACATGTCAAAACAAACAACCAAAACAGAAAGACACCAACCTGAACACACACACGCACACACACACACACACACACACACACACACACACACACACACACACACACACACCAGGGAAATTCTGTCGGTTTACTTAGCAACATTACAGGAAAGAGGTCACTTTAAAAATTCTTTCAGAGAATTAGCGGCAGAGTGCCAGTTGTTTAAATTGGTCTCAGTGGCCTTATTAATCCGAGCAGTTGAAAGTTCAAGATAAATTACATCCAAAAAGGTGAGGACCCAGTGTCTGACAACAAGGGAGTGAGGAGGCTTCCATCGCACCGCAACCATCTTTTTGGCAGCTGTCAGGCCTGCCAGTGCTATACGTATTTTAAGCTTGGTGACATTGAGCTTTGAGAAATCATTCAACAAAAGGACAGGCACAGTCACTGGTATTGTTACTGATATTAAGTCAGATATTATAGATGCCACTTTAGCCCAAAATTGTGACACTGGTGGACAATCCCATATCATGTGAAGGAAAGTGCCAGGAGTTTTCATAGTACATAAAGTACAGGAGGGATCACTTATGGCCTTCATACAGTATAGTTTGCGTGGTGTTAAATATGTCCTATGAGCATAATTAAAGTGAATTTGTTGATGGTCGGGATTACGAGAAGCCTCCTTTATGTTTGCCCACACCTCTCTCCAATCAAAATCTGAGTCCAGATCTGGGTAGTCACTCCTCCATACTCTGTCTAGGGATAAATCAACATATGAGGCCTCCAAAAAAAACGTATACAGTTTGGACACCATACCCTTGTTTTTACCCAGTACCGTAAACAATTTATACATTGGATGAATAGGCAAAGGTTGTTGCCATGGGACACCGTGTGCTTTAAGAGCTGATCTGAGCTGTAAATAAAAAAAAAAACGAGGAACCGGGTAGGTTAAATGCAACACGAATATCTTGGAAGGAGCATAAGCCCATGTCATCACAGATGTCCTTTAAATGGCGAATGTTACTGCCACTCCAATAAGATGGTGAGATAGGTCTCCCTCCAATTAACAGACCCTTGTTATTATATACAGGTGAATGGGAATGCAATTTACAGGAGATCTTACATCCCCGTTCAGCTGTGCGCCAAGTCCGAATGAGATGGGAAACAATTGGGCCAAAGCGTAACTGACATTGCTTGTCTGCAATATTAGCAAAGAGGACATCCTGCAGATTCCATGGTCTTACTATATTTTCTTCAATATTACGCCAGGAGACAGAGGCAGTAGGGTCACACCAAACCGTTATTGGTCGAAGAGTAAATGACCAAAAATAGAATTTAAAATTTGGCACTGCAAGACCCCCATCTTCCCTTTTCCTCTGTGTAGTGGTTAATTTCAGACGTGGGCGTCTTGTATTCCAGATAAACCGTGAGATGCTAGAGTGGATTTTTGACCAGAAGTTGACAGGAGGAGAGAGGGGGATCATAGAGCTCACAAAATTAATTCTTGGGAGAATATTCATTTTCACTATTGAGATACGGGCACGAAGAGAATTAGGGAGGCAAATCCACCTATCTATGTCTGCTTTAACTCTGTTCCATGCCTCAGAGTAATTGTGTGTCACAGTGCGGTTTATAGAAGGATAAATATCAATCCCAAGATACTTAAAGTGCTGAACAATCGGAACATTAGCTGGAGCTTGCAGTGTTTTAGCTGGCTCATTTAATGGTAAGAGGGCAGACTTGGACCAGTTAATTTTGAATCCTGAAAGACCACCAAACTCCTCACAAATAGACAGCAGATTAGGCAAAGAAAGTGTTGGATTTTCCATAAACACTAAAACATCATCAGCATATAATGCTACATGGTGTTGAGTGTCATTAAAAGAGATAGGCTGTAGGATAGTAGATTGACGAATCATTTGAGCTAAAGGTTCAAGGGAAAGTGCAAAGAGTGCTGGACTTAAAGGGCAACCCTGGCGGGAAGATCTAGTAACCGGAAACAGCGTGGAAGATAATTGCCCAGTGAGCACAAGAGCTGAGGGGTTAGAATACAATACCTTAACCATATGTATAAAACCTTTACCGAAACCCATTTTTTCCAGGACAGACCACAAAAAGGCCCATTCAAGTCTGTCAAATGCTTTCATAGCATCAAGGGACAGCACAGCTGCAGGTTCAGTTTTGACACTTGCAGCATCTATTACATGGAGAAGACGTCTTACATTATCTGTGGCTAGCCTTGATTTTATAAATCCTGTCTGATCACAGTTAACTAGTTCTGGTAGATAGTCCTGAATACGTCGGGCAAGCACCTTTGCGTAAATTTTAAGATCGGAATTTAACAAACTAAGAGGCCTATAATTTTGACATTCGGTTGGATCCTTGTCTTTCTTTAATAGTAATGAAATCAGAGCTATATTTACATCTCTTGAGAAACCCCTTTATCTATAGAGGCTTTAATCATGTCTAAGAGTAGTGGACCTAGTTTGCTCCAGAATGTAACATAAAACTCAGGAGGTATTCCATCCAGACCTGGGGATTTATTCCTTTGCATTGTAAATACAGCCAATTTTAATTCTTCTAAATAAATCGGGTCATCTAAATGAGTAGAGTCACCTGCTGCAAGCTGAGGTAAGTGTAATTGACCAAGAAAGTTGTTGCACCTTTCTTCATCCAGCTTGATTTCTGACTGATATAAATTAGAGTAAAAGGAGCGGAAAGTCTCATTTATTTGCTTAGGTTCAGTTAAGATGTTTCCATTGGAAGCTTTGATGGATGGGATATCTGCAAAGTGCTCACTAGATCGGATTTTCATGGCTAAAAGGTGACTAGGTCTGGACCCTTGGAAATAGTAGCGCTGTCTAGTTCTATGCATTAAAAATTCAGAGCGTTGTTTTAAGATATCATTTATTTCCTTCTTTACAATGTCCCGTTGAGATGCTGTTTGTTCAGAGTAATTATTTTGCAAAATAGAGTCTATTCTAGCAAAGTCTGCTTCTAAAGTTTTTAATTTGGCAGATCTAATCTTACTTAAATTTGAGGAAAACAATATTGCGTTACTTCTTATGAAACCTTTAACAGCATCCCATAAGACTCTAGGGTCCTCAACTGAGCCTATGTTGAATTCAAGGAATTCATTTAGTTGGGTCAAGAATTGTGATCTATAATCCTCGTTGCCTAATAATGTGGTATTAAAGCGCCATCTAGCGGCGCGTTTTGATATAGGACTCAAAGTAGCCTGACAGAGTATTCCCTTATGGTCTGACAATGCAATGGGAAGTAACAATGCATTATCAATTTTTTGAAAAAGTTGCGGCGAAGAAAAAGAAAATCTATCCTGGAAAAGGATTTATGTCTGCCTGAAAAAAACGTGTAATCCTTCACTGTCGGGTTGACAGAGCGCCACATGTCAACAAGTCCCAAACTCCCTGCCCAAGACCGTAAGGCCGCAGTTGCCAATCCCTGCTCTCTAGAGGCAGTTGCACTTGAGCGATCGTTTGTATGCCATACTGCATTCATATCAGCTCCTACCACAAATGCATAATCAGTTAGCTCTAGCATTTTTTGTGTTAGCATTGCATAGAAATCTTTATCAAAAGTATTGGGGGCATAAGCAGAGATAAGGGCCACCTTTCTCCCGTTCAATTCCACTCTAGCACACGTCATTCTACCGTCTGTATCCGCCCATATGCCCAACAGTTTCACTTTCAGTGTGCGTCTTATTACAATGGCAACTCCTTTAGTTTTCGTGTCAGCCGAAGAGGAAGCAATAGTATGGTAAAATTTATTAGCAACACGACCAGCATCTTTTTTAAGAAGGTGCGTCTCTTGTAGGAGAGCTAGATCAATTTTCCGACGGCGCAGCATAGTCAGTACACTAGTTCTTTTATGAGGCACATTCAGCCCGCCGCAGTTCCAGACAAGCATATTTAATTCACCCATTGTATATTAATTTTCCAACAACATTTCCGACAAGCTCAAAGACATGACACATTCCATGAAAACAGTCATATGTAAGTGATAATTCCTTCGGTGAGCATTCCAAATCCCTCTGAGGGTTTCCCGTAGTTGGATGTAAACATAACAAACGCAGCTGATTTTCCCCGGTAAAACAGATAAGACAGTGACGCAACACACAACGACAAAAAACAAAAAACAAAAAAACACACAACGACAAAAAAAAAACAAACAAAAAAACAACATCCATAAACGTAGATTAACATATATCTAGATTGGTCCGTGACCTAACGGACAGGGGGCTGCAAAAGATTAACCAGTGAGGTTCAACCCAGTCCTTTAAAGTATTAACTGTACCGTTGATAACAGAACATCGTAGAGATTAAATTCAGCAGATGCGATCAAATCAGCTACAGAACACTATAACAGGCTATCGTATTCCATGTTGTTAAATCAGAAAAATACACACCTTACCAGTCGACGCTCCGTACAAACGGGGAGAATAGAGAGAGAAAAAAAAGTAAACAAAGAAAAGCCGAGCTCTTCAGATCGTCAAGCGAGGGTAAAAAGTTGAAAAGAAGTAGCCTAACAGGACGGCTAAAATATCCGTCCAATACCAAAAATAAAAATAAATAGTCCGTTTTAAGCCGAATAGACAAGTGGTGGTCCTCATCGGTGTTCAGCGGCAACGTCTCTCCTTCGTCCCGTTAGTCCAAAATCATGGTGAAAATCTCAGGCGATTGAGCCTAGCCACATTATAAAAAACAAACAAAAATAAATAATCCAGTGCTGTGGCTCGTCTCCCGGTCAAAGTCAAGCAATGTGAATTAGTCCAGAGCGGTGTGTATTGCTAATTTCTGGTGTAGATTGCTACTGCATAACCTCAGGACGACGCTGAAGTTGGCAGCTACTCTCCGTCTTCGTCCCTTTGGAGAGCCTGCGCTCCCGGCAGGGAGGCGATGAAGTCGTCGGCTGCGCTGGCTGACTGGAATGTCTTTACTCGGCCGCATTCTTTAACTTTGAGCACAGCGGGGTAAAGCAGGAAAAATTCCACACCTTTGGCTCGGGCCGTGTCCATAGCCTGAGAGAACGCTTGGCGACGCTTAACGGTGTAGCTGCTGTAGTCAGGTGAGAAGCGAATCCTCCGCCCGTCGATGGTGAGGGGGGATTTCTTTGCGGCTCGTAGAATGCTTTGGCGGGTGGTATATCGGAGAACATTGAAGATCAAAGTACGAGAGGCACCTTGCTTCTTGTGGTTGTCATTGTAAACACGGTGGGCGCGCATGATCTCCCCCTCAAGGTTGCGCAGGGATGGGAACCACTTTTGCAGCGAGTGTGTGAGGAACTGAATGGCGTTAGACCCCTCGAGGCTTTCCGCTAGGCCAATGATGCGGACGTTGCATCTTCTGTTTCTGTCCTCCATATCAGCTAGTTTAAGCTGAATTGAATCCAGCGTACTCTCATGGTCGGCTAGCATCTTGGAGTTGCCCACAACATCAGACCGTATCTTGACCATATCTGATTTAACTGTGCCAATACTCACAGTAAGGGCTACCAAGTCAGTTTGGATAGCTTTTAATTTGTCTTCTGTGCCTTTTCCCATTGTTTGAAGTTGATCGAAGCGTGACTCAAGGTAGCCACGTTGCTTCTCTAGCACTGCCTCCGCCAGGGCCTCCATTTCAGATTTCCCTCTTGTTACCGGACCCGTTTTAGTTGAATCGGCCATGACTTCTTACAGACAGCTTAAGACGTCGAATGACCAAAAAAAAAAAAAACGTTGTCTCAACGGTATAAAATATTGAAATTGACAATGCTGGGTTGCGCTAAGGAACCTAAGCAGCCATCTTGTCCAGCAGGTCACATGACTCCCCCCCTGAGCGGACAAATATTGAATGCGGGGTCCCCCAAGGTTCCATTCTTGGCCCTCTTCTATTTAACATCTACATGCTCCCACTAGCTCAGATTATGAATAAGAACAAATTATGCTACCATAATTATGCAGACGACACACAAATTTACATAACCATATCACCAGGAGACTACAGTCCAATACAGGCACTGAGTAAGTGCATTGAACAAATCAATGATTGGATGTGCCAAAATTTCCTTCAATTAAACAACGATAAAACTGAAGTAATTGTCTTTGGTGCCAAAGATGAACAATTAAAAGTCAGCGCACAGCTTACATCCGTTATGTTAGAAACCACACCCCAAGCCAGAAATCTTGGTGTTGTTGTAGACTCCGACTTGAATTTCAAGAAACACATAAAATCAATTAATAAATCAGCCTACTACCACCTAAAAAACATATCAAGAATTAAAGGGCTTATGTCTCAGCAAGATTTAGAAAAACTTGTCCATGCATTTATCTTTAGTAGACTTGACTACTGTAACAGTGTCCTTGCTGGCCTTCCAAAAAAATCTATCAGACAGATTCAGCTAATTCAGAACGCTGCTGCTCGAGTCCTCACTAGGACCAAAAAAGTAGATCACATTACCCCAGTTCTGAGGTCTTTACACTGGCTTCCAGTCACTCAAAGAATTGATTTCAAAATACTGATGTTGGTTTATAAAGCACTAAATGGTTTAGGGCCAAAATACATTACTGATATGCTGATACGTTATGAACCGTCCAGAGCCCTTAGGTCGTCTGGGACAGGTCTACTTACAGTCCCTAGAGTTAGGACTAAACAAGGAGAAGCAGCTTTTAGTTATTATGCACCAAAAATCTGGAACAAACTCCCAGAGAACTTGAGGTCTGCTGCAACTCTCAGTTCTTTTAAATCGAGTCTGAAGACTTTTTTGTTTTTAACCTGCAATTTTCATTTTATTTGCTTTTAAATGTTTTTAAATCGAGTTTTAATTTTTTTTATTTGCTTCTTTTATTCGCTTTTAAATGTTTTATAATGTTGTTTTATGTATTCTAATCTTGCCCCTGTAAAGCACTTTGAGTGGCCTTGTGTCTGAATTGTGCTATATAAATAAACTTGCCTTGCCTTGCCTTGCCTATCATCCGTTCAATCCATATCCGCTTGGAAGTCAACACAAGAAAAACGAAAAGTGACCTGTTTTTTAATAGTCATCCAAAATATATAATACGATAAACATGTTAAATAAGGCACTTGATGGTAGCCTATGACAGACAATTACATAGCAGCCAAATTATGATTCCCCTCAAACAGGGGCGTAGCCATCATTTCAGAAGTGAGGGGGACAGATTGTTTAGGAGTAAGCCGACGTCTATTGAGTGATTTATCATCCTCACATTCATTGAGCCTCTCCTCAGTCGCTGAATAACCAAATACCAGCTACAGTACTGCACAGACTTAAGTAAAATGATCAAAATCAAAAGTTTGAGCTGCCAAACTCTGTATGAGTTGACATGTAAAGCCGGTAAGGCATCTGCAGCGTAAATAGCCAGAGTGACAACACAGAACATAGAAAGTTCAGTAACACATTGTTCTTATTAGCAGTTACGCTAAATTCTAGCTATAGATTACATTCCCATGTGCTATTTGTAAATTAGATAGAAGACTAACAACACAACAGATTGGATAGTTGAGGCACTGGCACTGGCTCCAACTGAGAAGGGTTTATTAGAACGTTTTGGCACAACTATTAGCAAGTTATACATTAACACCACACACTGAACATACTTCACTTGATGAAAGCTACAGGCTCAAATTATGCCTCATTTAACAACCTGTTCAAACAGTTAGGTATGGTACTTATCTCTGTTCCAGAACCACAGACCAACTAATTTACCTGCAATAAACAAACAAAAGGAACATATTGTCTGACCGATGGTACAACTTTCTAAACAAGCTAAGTTATGAAGGTTTACCAGTCACCAAAACAAATATTTTTAAGGAAGAAGTTCAACGGTGACCACATATTTTTGAATTCATTTCACTTATTCTGTAAGGAAGGGAGACAGAGGAGAGAGGAAAGCACATTTAAATAAAAAAAAACAATGTTTTGCCCTCCAAAATAAAATGTATAACATCAAGGTTTTTTGATTGCTGTGTCTGAACAATTATAGACAACTTTGAATACAAGCATCATGTACATGTAAGGTTGTTACCTAGAAAGGCCACTGTGTGGCGCTGTCTTACTGCAATTTGTATGGTATGCCCCTTATGAGCCACCGTCGTTTCAGCATGTTCCCTGCGCGGGCGCCATCTTGTTTCATTGTTTACTGTGTCCTGAATTCAAGGTGAGCGGTGTTCACATGTCTTGCACAATCTTGTTAATATCTATGTTTAAACCACCCATCCGGTCGGTTTGTTTGGTCCATATGTTACATAAGATGTTTAACTACCTGTTAAGTGTTATTTGGGATGTGTGACATGGCGTTTTATATGAGTATTTTGTTGAGTAATGTTGGCTAGCATGGCGATCATTGACTTACACTGTAAAACAGTGCTGTATGGATGTTGACTGCTAATTTAGTATTTTGTCTTTATTTCCACAAGACTATATGTTTTACCACAGAGAATATGTATTTAATTATACAGTTTATGATTTATGTAATTCCTTCTATATTTTTACTGTAACAAAAGAGTATTCTATAATTGAGTTAAATTGAGCAGCTTTAAAGAGTGTTTTCTAACTCTTGTTTTTTTATTGTTTACTGTGTCCTGAATACAAGGCTTGATACAAGGACAGCGTATGAAGATTGCCACTGTTGGGGAATAAATTGCCAGTCGCTTCCACAATCAAGAACTTCTTTGTCCTGTGGTCCTTCTCTACCCATCACACCAACTAATTGAACACAACGCAGAGTCCCAGGGTTTATAGAGAGGCAGCGGGACATTTGGGTTACATACACATAACCTAAGTGAAGCACCCAAATGTGTTTCTGCGCTTCTCACTAACCAACACAAATTGCTGAGCTATCTCTCTCCTATTTAGTTTCTCCAGTTTCTCTTTGTGTATGTGACACACAGCAACGCTGTTTAGCCGAGACTGTGTCATAGTGCTTCTGAGCCAGTTTTTCAACCTCCGCAGACCACTAAAGCATCGTTCAGAAGAAGCAGGCACAGTGAGGAGCAACCGCACAAGTATTTCAACCTGTTCAAAGAGGCCACGGACTTCTGGCAGCATTTCTCGCAGAATGTTAGCAGCTTCACTGCTGGACTGGAAGTCATACTTTGACCTAAACATTGCCAACTGAATTTGAAAAGAACCTTTGTCGACTTCTGGGTATTGCAGCAAAATATCCACATCTGTCACTCCTGTTATGAGAACTTTTTCAAGTTGCCTGATCGTACAGAGCCCTTCATCTTCAAAGCGTTTGGTGAATTGTACATTGACAGTATCCAGCACCTTGAAGAATTCTGTTCTGAAGTAGTCAACCGAGGAGGAAGGTACATGTGCAGCAGCATTACCAGTCAGGCGTTTGGGAGGATTTCGGACACGAGGCATTTCAATTGGAGCCAGGTTGAGTGTTTCACACATTTCTGATGCTTTGTTGTAAATACCTTGAAATTTCTCGTCTGTTCTTTTTTCAGCTATGCTGTCTTTTACACAGGTGACCGCAGCAAACATACCATCAACTCTCTGTGTACGCCTTTGAAGAGACTTATTGAGGCACTCTAATTCCTCTGTGACATCCAAGGCAAGCAGGAGACCCAGAACTACATTGCCCTTTTGCAATCTCTCTAGCAAGCCATTCGCTCTGCTGGCTGAATCCGACCCACCAGATGCCATTTTCTCCAAAGCCAGCAATACAGACTGATATTGGTTCAGTAGTGAACGGATGGCACCTGTGCGTACAGTCCACCTTGTGGGACACAAAGGCCTTATTGACTGGACTGACCCGCACTCTGCTCTTGCAATCTCTTGGAAAATGGATTTCATTTTCATCGAGTTACCAAACAACACTCCCAATTCATTAGCCCACTGCAATGCGTCACGGACAACTGGAGATGCTGAGCAGGCATGTTGTGTTACAAGATTCACACGATGGGCTCCACAATGTACAAAAGGAGCAAGCGGTTGGTGCTTCTTAATAATGGCCTGTGCTCCTGAATATATCCCTGCCATATTAGCAGCACCATCATAGGCCTGCCCTCTCAACCCAGTAAGTGACAAATTTAGACGTAGCAACACATCCATAATGACCTTTGCCAGGTTCTCTCCTGTTGTCACAGACACTTCGTACATGCCGACAAATTCTTCGCGAACTATTAGGTCATGGTCAACGTATCTGACACATATTGTCTCCTGCTCCTTTCCTGACACGTCCTGGGTGCCATCCATAATCACCAAAAATTGCAGCTGTGGAAGTGACCTGATGCTATCTGCAATGTCCCGAACTATAGAGTTGCTCAACAAATTCAAGATTTCATTTTGAATTTGGGGACAGGTGTAATCAATTCTGCAACTCAACCACTTCCGTAGCTCAGGGTCATCCTCTGACTTGTATTTTAGCAGCTGTGCAAAATTGCCCTCACCGTCATCATGCCCTCTTAGTGCTACACCCTGCCTTTCCAAGAACTGGACTGCATGAATAATTTTCAATAGACAGCTTCGCGCTCCCTCTTGCTGTGATGACCGTACGCTAGAGAGTTGTACATCTACTGACCTAGTCTCATATATTTCAGTTGTAATGGCTATTTTGTGACATTCTGATTGTGCATGTAATGTAAACCTTTCACGAGACTTCTTCCAGTTTTTGAACCCAGCGGAAATAAACGTGGCTTCTGTGTTCTTTGCCAGCTGTGACGTTTTCATCGCAAAAGCTTTGTGGCAGTAAAAGCATAATGCACCTTCAACACCCGGAATGAAATGTAGCCACGGGAAGTCCTGAAACCACTGCCTCTGAAATCTAAGCGTTTTGTCCGCCAACTTCTGAGATACAATAGTTGAAGGATCTGGCTGGTGTGGTTTTAGAGTGGCCACAATGCTGTCCAATGCTGCGTCTCTCTCTGATGCCGCTCCCTGACTGTCAGCGCTGCTGCCTGCTCTCTGCCTTGACACCTGCTGCAAGCTTCTCTCTTCCTGCTCTGTCTATTGCAATACACAGAACATGAGCAAAGACATTTTAGAGTAGAAAAAAGGTCACTTCCACAACTGCAGTTTTCTGTGATTATGGATGGCACACAAGATGTGTCAGGAAAGGAGCAGGAACCAATATGTGTGCAGTCCAGCGGACAGTCTTGCCCGGGCCTGGGACGAGATACACTTAGAGCAGGGGTGTCCAAACTACGGCCCGAACCACTTTTTTGTGGCCCGCGGCCGATTTTAGAAATATAATGTAATATGGCCCTTTTAATTTTTTAAAAGATCAAAGAAAAAATGTCCCGCCTCTGACCGCCAGTGAAAAAAGATTGCAGAACCAAAGAAACGGAAGATTGAAAGTGAGTGCAGAAAATTTCAGGCAAGGTGGGAAAATGAATACTTTTTCTCAGAAGTCAAGGGGAAGTGTGTCTGTTTAATTTGCAAGGAAAGTGTTGCAGTGATGAAGGATTACAATGTAAGAAGACATCAAGTGTTGGAAAAAGCCTGTGCTTTGGATTTTTATTCAATTGCATGTGACGAGAGCACAGATGACTTACTTGATTTACTGTTGAGTTCAATTTCTGAATGTGAATAATTTGTATATTTTCTGCCTTTAATACTTTCTTTTCAAAAACAATGTAGCCCACCTATGTTAATACTGTTGAAAAATAATTATTTATTGCTCCCCTTTTAAGGGTGTTACAGAGGCAGACAGACAAGCCCTGATTTAACTGGTTAAATATAATAAATACATTTATAAACAAAGATAAAAAGGCATCAAGTTATTGTGGTTTCATATGGTTAAAAATGTGTTATTTTTGCCAAGTGGCCCGGCCCTTCGTAGATTTTTCTGTATGTGGCCCTCAGTGAAAAAAGTTTGGACACTTAGAGGGATGCCTCCCATGCCTTTTCCCTTGCTTTTCCTCTCCTCTCCTCCAACCTGGCAAAGGTCATTATGGATGTGTTGCTACGTCTAAATTTGTTAACAAAGAACATGAGCAAAGGAAAAAAAGAGTAGAAAAAAGGTCACTTCCACAGCTGCAGTTTTCTGTGATTATGGATGGCACACAAGTCGTGTCCGGAAAGGAGCAGGAAGCAATATGTGTAAGATATGTTGACCATTACCTGATAGTTGAGTAGTTGTGAAATAGCTGTGGAAATTAATCTTAGTCACTCTTATCCTATAGACATGTCTTAAAACAGTTCTAATCTCTCCTCACCTGTGAAGCCTTTGGCTGATGTTCAGTGCTGCTGCCTGCTCTCTGTCCTTCTGACCCCTGTTGAGAGGTGCTCTCCCACTGCTCTGTCTATTACAATACACAAAATATTTGCAAAGCAAATGTTTTGTATAGTTTTGAAAACAGTATAGTGATATATATTTTCTCAGTTTTAATCTCTCCTCACCTGTGAAGCTCCTGCATGACTGCCAGATTCTTCTCCACCTTCTCCTCCCTGCTCTTTCTATTGTAGCAATAAAGATTTTTTTTTAATGTGCAAAGCAATAGTAGTAGTTGGGCTGCTCGATTATGGCAAAAATGATAAGGCTATCTAAAGACATGCACGTACTGAAAAGGAAATGTCGCGGCTTTGCTTAGCTTTAGAGCTTGGATTGGGTGGGTCACTTAATTATATTCATTCCAGACGCTCATCTGACAGACGTCAGCGCTTCACTGACAGTGAGTAGGCTGTAATGTGGCGCTGAACAACACATCATCAACAGCAAAGGGAGAGACTGCTCCAAACCGAAGTTTCCACCGCACAATTCGCTTTATCTTTCTTATAAACCAAAGGCAGCCTTTCTGCCCCCTTTTACACGTTTTTTTCCAAACACTCTGTCAATACGCACCGGCCGAAAGTGAAAGTAATCAGGCGCGGGGTGCGCGCGGAGTGGAGAGGAGTGCATAGGTAGAGAAGAAGGGGCCGCTGCATTTACCACACAAGACACGGCGCGCGGCAGAATAATCGTTTTGCATTTATCTTGTTTTCATGATCAAGGGAAGCCAAAATCGTAATCGAAATTGAAATTCAATAAACCGCCCAGCCCTAAGTAGTAGGCTAGTAGTGAGCACAATTTCTGAGCAGAAATAAATGAATGTCTCTTCCAAACAGAAGCCAGTGCAAATAAGTGAGTTTTAGGGGAAGATAATATAAAAAAGAAAAGAAAAGTCGACTGAAAGGCCACTGGCCATGTCCACATTCACAGTCACCCCAACAAGCCTTTACTTGGCGCACAACCGTATGGAGCAAAGTGTGTGTGGGTTAGGGTTAGCCGGTCAGACCGATCGCGCAGTGGGAACAAAGGAGATGGGAATTGGGAACGGGTAATAAATGACCAGTGCAACTCCATCGGACGCTACCATACAGTCTATGGACGCTACGCCACGGTCAGTTCACACCGCTGAGACGCTTGTACAGTATTTGAAAAATAGGCGCGAACATTAGGCCTACGAACAGCATTATCTACAGCCTGCATTACTCAACCGCCTGCATTACTCAACTTACACTGTTAGTTCTGAAGATGAATGAGTGCAAGGTTTTCCCCTCTTGCTGGCTGGTTTGCTCATGGGTTTGCTGAACATTGTTAACCCTGGAAAAAAGACAACATTCTGCTTTACAGCGAACGTCACCGTCTCAATTGTATGACGCAAACCGTATGCCACCGTCACGTGATGCCGGCTTCTCATGGTGCGTTTAAGGACAGCTCGGAAAAATGTGTTACGACATATAACAAATGATTTAAGTGGTTGTAGAAAGTGCGGGGGACAGAGGGCACAGACACGAAAAGTGCGGGGGACACATCCCCCGTGTCCCCCGCGTCGGCTACGCCCATGCCCTCAAAGATTAAACATTTGAATTGTTCCGTTTGGATCTGGATCAACAGCTGCTTGTCTGTTGCTGTATACTTCATGCCTCAATCCTCTGAGCAGAACATTTTGGCACGGTTACCTTACTAGATCTGCCATGCGTTTCAAATACCGACAAGAGGTCATTGTGGCAGCGGGACACTGCCCGCTGGGTAAAATAAATGATTATTTGAAACTTCTCAAATGAAAATGCACGTTTTATTTATTTATTTTTGTCTGTCTCTTTCCCATTTTCTAATGTAAAGGACAGTGCACTGAACATATGTATTTCTGCGTTTGAGAAATTCTTAAATAATATATAAGAATACACTACTAAAATACAAATCAAAATATATAACACAGATGAAATGACTGGATAAATGACCCTAATTACAACAATTTTATCAACAATAATAAATCCAACAAATAAAATCAAGTAAAAGATATATTTAAGAATACATTAAAATCCTAAATAAAAAGATGAGGTTTATTTTAAATACATAAACATCCCACTATTGTTAAGACACCATTTAGGAAAGAAATACCACAAAAATACTTTAAATGTGGGGAAAAATGGAAAGAAACTTCAGGAAACGCAGATAAGGCATGCCTCTTCCAGGACTGATGTGATTATAAAAAAATATATATTGTATATTGAAATTACATAAAACTTGTGAATGTGGATGCAGGCTGATGTTAAGTTGACTGTAGAAGCGTCCATAGGTTGATTCAAAGCCACACCACCTCATCTTCACCAAGGAGACATGGGAAGAGGACAGGCAGACCAGCAATTAAACAGGTGTAAAGAGCAGAAAGAGTGACACAGACAGGCTAATGTGAGGAAGTTTTACCTGCACTGATTAGCAGACTTGCTCCCAAAGGCAGGTCTACTCTGACAGATCACAGCAGAGGATGGGAACATAGGTGAATGATGCTCCATCCAGAAGTACCTGAATAAAAACAGAGGATGGATAGAGACAAACAATTAGATAAGGTCAAAATATATATAGATGCAGTGTGAAAGAGTGAGACAGACGAGAAGAGGAAGGTCATTACCAACCACCTATTACAAGGAGACAACTACCAAGACAGAGCAAACAGAACCGTTTACACTTTTGTAAACGAGTTGATTTTTGTGTGAGTGAGGGAGAGAGAGAGCGAGTGAGTGTGAGAGGATTTTGAGAAAAAAAATTACATGTTGTGCTATTATAAAAGACAAATATTTACTGCATGTATGATTGATTTATTTGTAAGCACTAAATAATTTCTTAACAAGTAAAATTACCTTGTATAAAGCAGGATAAGATGCTCAGTGACCAGTCCCAGAAGCGGCTTACCCCAGGTGTGTAGGTATGTCAGTCTTATTGGCCAGGCATTGTTACTTTCCTCAAGGAAAGAAGACAAGTTACAGCAGTGACAGAAAATATTCAAAATGGCTTGTCTTAGTAAACAGCCCATTCACCACGACAAGGTGCAAGCCATGAGTGGGAACTTTTAAGACAGACAAACATTGAAACTGAAACGCACAAGAAATAATGAGACAAGACAATACAACATACACAGCATCTCCTCCAATCCAGCATGGCCTTTAGAGACATAATAACAACAACAACAAAAACAGTAACAGTATGATTTTTAAGCAAATCGTAGTATGAGCACTTATAACAAAAATACTATGTGGGCTTCTAGCTGCACCAGGTAGCAGCAGCAAGATTATCCAACACATTCTCCAACCTATCAGGAAAAGAGCAAACAAAAAAACTCCAGGGAAGAAGTATCATTAAAATAAAAGTATAAATATGACATTATTGATACATCGAAACTATCAACTCAAAGATATACATGTATACATTCAACATTTTATTATGAACTTGTAAAAACCTGAAAACAAACGCATACATTAGTCATTATAAACACTACAAATATAGATATACAACCCTGTTGACCTGAAAATTCTGCTAAATAAATAAAAAACCCTTTTGATTATATTACTTTAAAGCCTGATTTCCAGTTATGACAGCCCAACGAGACACCGGACTAGTTCCAGACCCAGAACTGACTGCCCTAATAATAACTGCAGGGTGTCCGCGGAAGTCTTAAAAGTCTTAAATTCAAGTATCTAAAATTAAGGCCTTAAAAAGTCTTAAATTCATTAAAAATGTGATATGCTGGTCTTAAATCCATTACTCAAAGGTCTTAAATTTGTCGGGTCAGGACTATTCAATGTTATATATTTTTTTTCTTCCACGACTTTCCGAGAAGGAGATGTAGAGAGGCTACTTTTAACTAACTGCTCATATAAAAGTCTGACACTACGCTAGAAGCAGTACGGCCGTGTGTGGCTGTGATCCGCATATAAACGTAGAAGAAGAATGTGTGTCCCCTGCCTCCGAATTTGAAGTCGGTCGCGTGAAAGCAAGAAAGGGGAGAACGACCATGAGAACGACCCAGCAAAATGCATGCCCTGCTATTATAAATTCAGTGAGAGGTGAATTCAGTGAGAGGTGGACGACAAAATATCATGGCTGGCTTTAATCACCCCGCGACCACACACTGCCGCTACTCCGTAGGTGTGCAACCGCCCGCTGGCGATCTAGGTAGGCTATTGACCCAAACGCAACTCACACAGAAACAAACAGATTTATTGTGTTTAGTAAAAAAAAATTATGTATCTATATTTATTAATTAATAGCTGCTCATCAGAGGGTCATTCGGGTCGCGTTGCCGTGAGCTCACAGAGTGAGACGCAAGTCTCTGCTTCTCTCTCTGTCTGTCGCTTTCTTTCTCTCCACTCTGCCCTCGCTCTCTGACGGCTAGTTAAGAACTATTGCCGATCGTCCCGTCAATCTTAGACAGTAGCCTACATTTCCATCACTATTTGGTAAAACCCTAGTACCCGCAGTTTATTAACCTGGCTGCCTGTAACAATATGAAGAAAATAAAACATTTCGCAAATTACCGCAAACCTGTATAGCCTACAGTAGCCTATCCTATGCCTACTTTACAGTAGGGCTGGGTATCGTCAAGGACTTCGCGATACGATACGTATCACGATACACTGGTCATGATACGATATATCACGATATATTGCGTATCTTGATATATCAAGATATATTGCGATATTCCATAAACAAGTTGCCTTGTCAAACATAACAGCACAATATATTGATAGTTGCACAGACAAATGAAGTCAAAACTATTTCATTCACAACTTCCTTTACTATTTTTCTTCCTTTTTTTGGTTTTGGCAAATGATCAAACACTGCTGCAGCTGCTTAACATCAAAATAACAAATCCAATTCACTCTTGTACTAACTGTACAGGACACAATGAAAATGAAAACACATCAGTGTGCTTTTGTGACACAGTGAATCTTAAGTATTTTTATAAACAAAACTGATCTAACTTCAATAGTCAGTATCCTAGATGCTCAGGCCTGACAGCAGACATGGGTTTGAATCTGACCCATGGTTGTTTCATTCCCTCTCTGCCCCACTTCATATCTGCACTGTCCTCTGCTGGAGCGATATGTCTCCTTGGTGCAGAGCAGTTAACAAGGTCTTTGACAAATGAATTAAAGCAGTCATATATGACCCAGTTTGCCTATAGTGTTTTATTTGGCTGACACCCGCGTGCTTTGATTGCTGGCTATTCATTTTAATTTGGATAGTTAATATAGCTTTTAATGTTAGACGTACCGCTCTGCGATGTGTATTTGGAGCGTTCCTCTGGCATATATGATACCGACACACGCATCAACACATCAAAACTTTTCTTATGTTAGTTTCAATTGAGCAGCGTTTCCCCCCTGCTGAATTTTGCTGCTACAAGGCACATTTGTTGTTTCGAGAGACTGCCCCTTTTATATTCATTCATGACAATAGCACTTGTTACCAGTTACAACATGTTTATTTTACTGATGTTCCAAACGGGTACTTTCTTTTCACATTCAAAACTATTATGACACATCAAACAAATCAGGTCAACTTGATGAAGAGGTTCAAGAGGTAGTTGTCTGCAGCATGGGGTTCCACTTAACAGGGGGAGACATTTGCACAACCCCTGTTCCTGCAGAAGGAGATTCAGGCAGACCACAAGCAAACATTATTAGTGTACTGACATTTGTGTTTGTTTATTTGTGGTTCAGAGAGTCTCACAAGAGAGGTACTGTGAATGTCCTTGCAGAAAGGAGTAGAGAGACTCCCACATTCTGTTCTCAGATAAGAATATCTGCGCAATTAAAACTCATCTTGCAAGAAACTCAATGACCTGGACACACAAACTTGGTGTTTTCACATACACCTTCTTCACTGCATATAATCCCTGTACATGAGTTTATTTCTTTGTCTCAATCATCTGTGCCACACTTGTGACATATGTTGAATTGAACCCTTGTAGCTGTTTACAAGTAAAAACCAACCTGCTTTGAAGATGCCTTGACTCAGATCTCTTTATTAAAAACACTTGTGTTTTTTGATAAAATAATTCCTTTAACAGTCTCCTCTTTAGCAGGTAAAATGCATTCTCTATAGGGTTTAACTCTGGAGATAGACTTGGCCAGTCTGAGACCTTCCATTTCTTGCCCCTGATTCAGTGTTAATTTTGGCAGCAAATTCTGATTTAGTCTTAGTCTTTTGAATATCACACCATTTAGTCTTAGTCCTATTCTAGTCATCTGAAATATTTTAGTCTTAGTCAACTAAATATAAGCTTATTTTAGTTGACAAAATTTACAGCGGATTTAGTCGACTAAGTGTTTCTTTCTTCATTGAATAGTAATAAGTTGTTCAGAAAACAGAAAAAACTGAATCATATTTATATTTATGAATAATTTCAAACAAAAAGGTTATGACAATAGATGACTATTGATATACAAATAAGGATGTCAGTCAATTGTGTAACATGAGAGGATAAAATGACTTAGGCCAATTTATGAACATGCCTTTGCGATTTACGCAATTTTGAACTTGACTTGGGCCAAATTAATTCTGGGATAAGTAAGGCAAAACAGTGCATTTCTTTTTTTCCTCATCTACTGTAACATACCATGAGGAAGGGTATGCCACAAACATTTGAATATGCTAGTGGAGAACACATAGACTCATTAGACAGAGGGAAGTTTGACTGTGAATGGCACCATTAATCCACTCTACCGACGCAAGACTACAGACTCGGCACCCCACAGCTCTCATGATAATCAACATAGACTTCAATCATGTCTCCCTCTCCAAAACTCTGACCAGCTTCACACAGTATGTGATATGTAAAACCAGAGGAAATAAAATCTTGGACTTGCTTTATGCCAATGTGAGGGAGGCATACAGCTGCTCTCCCCTCCCTCCCATTGGCCAGTCTGACCACAACCTGATACACCTTACACCTGTGTACAAGCCTGTAGTAAGCAAGCAGCCGGCTACCACCAGGACTGTGAAGGTTTGGTCTAGAGAGGCTGAGGAGGCCCTGCAGGACTGCTGCCAGAGAACAGACTGGGATCTGTTCCTGGAGGACCACGCAGAGGACATTGAGGGACTTTCCCATTGCATTACAGATTACATCAGGTTCTGTGAGGACAGCGTTGTACCCATCAAGAAGGTCCGCTGTTTTCCTAACAACAAACCTGGATCAATAAGAACATTAAAAAGATACTCAACAGGAAGAAGAGGGCTTTCATGGCAGGAGACAGAGAGGGGGTAAAATCAGTTCAGAAGGGAACTAAAGGCGGCCAAAACATGCTATAAGGAGAGGCTGGAGGGCAAGCTCGAAACGAACAGTGCCAAGGGGGAGGGAAAAAACTGCCAGGTCCAGCTGTGGCGGGCTGACATGAACGTGCTAATGAGCTGAACCTATTTCTCAACAAGTTTGACTCATACCCTGCCCCAGTGAGCTCAGCAGGTCAGTCCGTGCCCCCTCCTCCACCTCCCCTCCCTCCCCTACTTCCCCTCCCTCTCCCCCTCCCTTTTCCCCTCCTCCCCCCTTGTTACCAGTCTTGTCATCACATCAAGCCAGGTGAGGCGGGAGCTATCAAAGCTCCAGAGGAATAAGGCAATGGGTCCGGACATCAATCCCAAGGTGCTTAACCCTCTGAACCCGGAGCCCGCAGTACTGCGTTCTATCGGTGATTTCGTTATGTTTTAATACATTATTTAACATTATTAAATCGCAGCAATGTGGTTTAAATATCTCCGGAAAGCTGGGATTCTCCCCTTTCAGGGACATATTCTCACGATAGTATACGTGACTCATAGCCAGAGATAGTTGCTGAGAACGCGAAAATGTATCAATCCTTTCCATTGCGCTACGGCTGAGCCGCTTGTCAATCAACATTTGCGAAAACGTCATCGGCCCTTTCCTTGCGTGATTGGTAGAGCTGCTTGCTGTCATATTTTGTGAAAAACCATCCAATCAACTTGGTGTAATCACTAAGGACCTCCCCATTACTTGTCAAACATGTTTACAATCACTGAACAAAGGACTCCTATTCATGCTCCTATTTCGACTTCACCATGGCGCGGATGTTCGACAGCTGAGTTCCGCGACGAGATTCAGAGGAGCAGTGATGAGGAAGACGCCAATTCCGACATTGAGGGCTTTGACGAAGAGGAATATGAAGATGACATGGATCCATTTGAAGACGGGTAAGAGCATTTATTTGACAAAACGTCTGTTTTTGTAATGGAAGCTAATTGTGAACATGTAAACTAGCTTGAATGTTGCGTCCGTGACAGGACCGATTTTTTTTTTGGAACTGACGTGACAGAGCTGTATACTCTTGTCGCCAGCCTTCTGTTGTTTGAAAACAAGTAATAGTTTTCAAAAGGTAGAGAATAGAAATATATTTCAATAGTCTTACTTTATTCTCCGCGTCCGCAGTGTCTGTGCATTATTGATTTAGTGGGTGCAACAATGTAGGCTAGGTTCAAAACAGTACAATCTTCCCCGTGTGTCTCAATTTTGTTTGCTAGCTGTCTCGCATAAATGGACACCCGTGTGTGTGTGTGTGTGTGTCTCAATATTTTTACGTATGAGTAAGAAAATGGTGAATGAACCAGCATAGGCATTAATCGGTGGCAGTGCAGCGCTGTCTGTTGTGGGAGATGGAAAGTCGTCATTTAGTCTGGCTGAGGGGAGGAGACAGAAGTTAGGAGAGAGAGAGAGAAACAAACATATTGTAGTAGGCTATACAGTGTTTATAAACGGGTATAATAATTTATTTTAGAAATTGCAAATGAAGTCTGTGTGTAAATGTAAGATAGCTTGCATTTTGCATTCTTGACATTACAGGGACTGATTCTCTATTGATAGCACTACTTTTGTTTGAAAATAATAGTAATAGGTGTGTATTCTGTGTAAAAGTATTTACCTTTACAATTTACAAATAGTAAGAATGGAAATGTTTTTGCATAGACTTTTATTACACTGTTGTTTGCAAATACAAGTTGTGAAGTTTGAATATTTTTGTTATGAGATAATGAGACTGATTTCTGTGAATCTGTGGCAGCACCAGGTCCAGGAGAAGAGGAGAACCACCCGCAAGAGGTCCTGTGTCCCAACTCCACCAGCACCCGCTAGCAGCAGGGGCTTGGAAGACTGAGGAAGACACCGCTCCTCCTGTCTCCAGGTTTCAACCTGCACACACCCCTGGCCCACAGCTAGGCACACACTTCTACACACCAATTGAGCTCTTCAAATTGTGTTTCACTGCACACACCTGTAGCAACACAAACAAACAGGCTGCCAAAAAATTGCCATGGGTAAGAAGTTTAAAGCACTGATTTGACAGTTGAGAGTTTTACAAGTACATTGGACTCCTCTTTTACATGGCCCTGGTTAGACTACACCACATTGCTGATTACTGGAGGCAGAACCACAGTTTAACCTGTCCATTTGGCAACAGTATGAGTAGGGACAGATTTGGTGTCATCTCCTGGAATTTACACATAAGTGATCCAGATAAAGATGTAAACAATGATAGGAAGAAGGGAACGCCACAATTCGACAAACTCTTCAGGGTCAAACCTCTCCTCAATTCGATCAAAACCGCAGCAAAGACCTATTTTCATCCACACTAAAACCTGGCTGTGGATGAAAGGATGGTTGCCTCAAAGGTTAAAACCGGAATGACTCAATACATGAAGCCAAACCTACTAAGTGGGGTTTCAAATTGTTCGTTTTGGCGGACTCAAGCAATGGCTACACCATAGATTTTAACATTTACAGGGGAAAAGTGACATCCCTCCGGAATGGCCTCTCTTACGATGCTAATGTCACTTGTGCAGCCATACCTAGGGAAGTATCACATTTAACAGATTGTGATCCCCTTTCATTAACACCCAGGACCTTTTTATAGTGGTATCAAGTCATTATTCAGTCTCATTTTGCTTAATTCTCATATGTTAAAGTAAGTAGATATTTGTATTTTGAAATTTGATTTTAGTCTGTTTTTTTGATTCAACTTTTTTGGAAAAGAAGGCATTATAGAAGAATGTTTGAAAATGGGGATAATGCTTTCCAAGGATAGTACTCTTTTGTTTTCAGCTGTTCACTTTTCTTGGCTCATTTGTTGTTGTCTGTTCTCTTCCAGTTTTCCCTGTGGAGAAAGAGTGATCAGGTCCTTCCTCTGGCAGCATCTGAAGTCCTCTGCATCCACACTATTCATATTTTATTTTAGTATTAGCATGTTAACATAGTCAATTATTGTATTTTTCATGATTTTTTTGTAAGTGACATCTATTATAAAACGGACTTCAAATTTAGCATTTGGCAAAATATTTTTTTTTTACATTGGTCTAGGGCAATATTGAACCTTCCTTACTAGAGCGAGAGTGTTCTTAACATTTTGATATGAAACCTGGGTATTATGTTATCTACTTGCCCTCTAAAATGGTATTTATAAAAGTAAATCAAAATGCCTTAAACCAACCCTAAAATTGGGAAAAAAATATTTTTGATGTTTTTGTATTTCAACCTTTTTTTGGAAAGATTCAGTGTATTTTAGAAGCTAATGTTTTGGAGAGCAATTTAAGAGAAAATAGTCCTGGGGAATAAAGGTATATAAATAAGTTTCAAATTTTTCAAAATCTTACTTAAATTGGCTTTTGTGTCAAAACATTTTTTTTCAATTGGTCTAGGACAAATTGAAATCCCTAATAAGAGTGTGTTCTGAACATTTTGATATGATCACCTGGGTATTATGTTATCTACTTGCCCTCTAAAATGGTAATTTATAAAAGATAAAATGAGAAATGCCCTTAGATCTCAACCCAAAAACGTTTGGACAAAAGATAATTTTAGTCATGTTTTTTGCTCTCAACCTTTTTATGGAAAAATTCCAGTACATTTTAGAAGCTAAGTTTTGGAGAAGAATTTCAAGAGCCAAAATAATTCAATCAGATGAATAAAGGTATTATTTCACACAAATTTCGAATTTTTTCAAAATCGGACTTCAAATTTCAACATTTGTCAAAATATTTTTTTTTACATTGGATAGGCAAAATTGAACCTTCCTCACTGAGAGTTGAGAGTGTTCTGAACATTTTGATATGAAACCTGGGTATTATGTGATCTACTTGCCCTCTAAAATGGTAATTTATAGAAGAAAACGAGAAAATGTCCTTAGATCTCAACCCAAAAACGTTTGGAAAAAGATCATTTTAGTATGTTTTTTGCCCTTCCAAGTTTTATGGAAAAATTCCAGTACATTTTAGAAGCTAATGTTTTGGAGAAGCTATTTCAAGGAAAATAACTCAATCAGATGAATAAAGGTATTATTTCACAAATTTCGAAATTTTTCAAAAATCGGACTTCAAATTTCAACATTTATGTCAAAATATTTTTTTTTACATTGGACTAGGGAACATTGAACCTTCCACACTGAGAGCTGAGAGTGTTCTGAACATTTTGATATGAATCACCTGGGTATTATGTTATCTACTTGCCCTCTAAAATGGTAATTTATAAAAGCATGTAAAATCGAGAAAAAGGCCTCAGGGCTCAGAGGGTTAAAGCGTGAGCCGGACAGCTTGCTGGAGTGTTCCAACACCTCTTCAACCTTTCCCTGAGGCTGAAGAAGATGCCCCAGTTGTGGAAGACCTCCTGCATTGTTCCGGTGCCTAAGTTAGCTCGCCCCAGCTCTCCCAACGATTACAGGCCAGTGGTGCTGATCTCACACATAATGAAGACCTTCGAAAGACTCACCTTAAGCCCCAGATGTGTGACTCCATGGACCCACTGCAGTTTGCGTACCAGGCCCAACTCAGTGTGGCCGGCGCCATCATTTACCTGCTGCACAGGGCTTACTCACACCTGGAGAAGTCGGGGAGCTCAGTTAGAGTCATGTTCTTCGACTTCTCCAGTGCGTTCAATACCATCCAGCCTACCCTGCTTGAGAAGAAGCGCTCAGCAATGCAGGTAAACCCCGACATGGTTGCTTGGATTGGTGACTACCATTCCAGCAGGCCACAGTACGTGCGGCTGCAGAGCGGCCTGTCAGATGTTGTGATGAGCAACACTGGCGCACTCAAAGGAACAGTACTTTCACCCTTCCTCTTTACCACCTACACCTCTGACTTCAGCTTCAAATCTGGAACTTGCCATCTCCAGAAATTCTCAGACGACTCCTGCATCGAGGGCTGCATCAGAGAGGACAGGGAGGACGAGTACGGAGGTGTGGTGGAGGACTTTGTTAGATGGGCAGAGGAGAACCACCTCCAACTCAACATCGGCAAGACCAAGGAGCTGGTGGTGGACCTCCGCCGGAAGAGGAAGCCCCCAACCCCTATTACCATCCAGGGGGTTGAAATAGAGACGGTGGATTCGTATAAATTCCTTGGAGTACACATCAACAATAAACTGGACTGGTCAGACAACACAGAGGCCCTCTACCGGAAGAGTCAGTGCAGACTCTTCTTCCTCAGGAGGCTCAGGTCGTTTGACGTGTGTGGCAGGCTACCAAGGACATTTTATCTGTCTGTGTCCTTCCACTGCTGCTGGGCTGTTTTTGCAACAAACAAATTTCTCCTACGGGGATTAATAAAGTTGTATCTTATCTTATCTTATCTTATCAATGCACACAATAAGGGTGCATTCATTAATGGTTATTTAATGCTTAATAAGCATTAATTAATGGTTATTTAATGCTTAATAAGCATTAATCAATGCTAAGTTAATGTTTTATAAGCATGAACTTAGCATTAAAGGTGGGTTAAGCGGATTGTCTTTGTTAAAATTCCCTAGCCTAGGCTGTGTATTAACAAGATTTTTGTCAGTGCTCACACAGTATGGACCGGTAGCAGATTGGGAGGAGATATTCACTGATGTTGACAAAAAGCGATTTGTCAACAAACATTCTGAATAATCATTTACCACACCTTTAAATTAACTGATTAATTAAGATATTAAGCATGAACTAAGCATTACGTGAATAATCATGGTAATTAAACATAAACTTACTGTTAATGCTGATTAACCCTAAACCTTATTGTAAATGTTTACCATATTTGGTTATAATTTCATATAAAATGTATTTTTTTACAAACCACCGCCATTTTGAAACGCTTATAAAATTGCCTAAGTCACTCCGTCTAGTGACTTAGGCTAAATAAAATGGCCTAATTCACACTCTTGACATAGGCCATTACACTAAAGGGGTGGGATCACATGATCTGTTCAACTGAGGATGCTGAGAGTTTTACCAGAGGTGGCCAGCATCACAAGGAGCTGATTTAGGCAAGAAAAAGTGACTTAGGCCATTATTTTTAGAGGGTGACGATATGCAATACAGACACAGATTTAATGGTTCTAATACAAAACATGTATTCTATTTCATTTGTAATAATCTCACATAAAAATCAGTGTACCTGACTGGATAGGATGCAGGGGGGGTTTTAAGAGCCTGTGCCCAGGGGGCCATTATCTCATGATCTGTCTATTAACCAACTGGATTCCACAATCTTTTTTCTTTGTGCGGGGAGCATGCACAAGCATTATTTATAAAAAAATTAAAATAAAGAAAATATTTTAGAAAAAGTGGGGCCCCCACACTAGGTCTTGAAACGGGCCCTGAGATCGTTAAGGCCGCCCCTGGGCAGCAGCAGCAGCACGCAGTTGAGGTGCCGATAAAACTGAGCAACTGCGCTTTCCTTTAAGCAACACTGCTGCCGCTGTGTGTGTTCGGACTTCTTTTGCATCAAAACCTTTTTGATAATAAAATCGAGACACAGCCTACTACAAACAGATTGCAGAACTTAGCCGTTCTCCTAGACAACGTTACGGGCAGGATATCCCTGACTATCATTTTTGTCCATCAAACCGCAGAGTTTTTCTGCACAGCGGCTCACTCCACCCGCTCACACTGGCGCGGCCTGAGGCCTTCCGTCGATTTTCACCGACACAGGGTTGCATTCGCTGCTTTGCACTGATTGGATTTCTTCCCAACTTGTCCCACAAAAAGAGTAGTTCTGATTGGATCTCTTCTCCATTCGTCCCGCCCTAACATTTTCGTCTCGTTCCTATTCGCAGACTATAGTGTCAGTTATATTTGTCTCAGTCTTCGTCATCATAGCTGCCTTTTTATTTAGTTTACGTCTGTGAAAAAGGTTCGTTGACGAGTATTTTTCGTCATAGTCTTAGTCAACAAAATTAACACTGCCCTGATTAACTCCTTTTTTGTTTTTGCATTGTGTTTTGGGTCATTATCTTGCTGCACGATGAAGGATCTTCCAATCAGTTTGGTTGCATCTTTCTTTAAATTGGCAGACAAAATGTTTCTGTAAACTTCTGAGTTCATTTAGCTGTTGCCATCATGTGTTACATCATCAATGAAGATTAATTAGCCCATCCGAGAAGAAGCCATGCAAGCCCAAGCCATGACATTGCGTCCACCGTGTTTCACAGATGAGCTTTTATGTTTGGGATCATAAGCAGATCCTTCCTTTCGCCAAACTTTAGCCTTTTCATCACTTTGGTAAAGGTTCATTTTGACAACAACACAGTAAAACATGATGGCAACAGCAAAATGAACTCAGAAGTCTACAGAAACATTTTGTCTGACAATTTAAAGAAAGGTGCAACCAAACTGATTGGAAGATCATTCATCATACAGCAAGATAATGATCCAAATAAACTGCAAAAACAACAAAGGAGTTCAGGGGCAAGACATAGAAGGTTTTAGACTGGCCAAGTCAATCTCCAGACTTAAACCCTTTAGAGCATGCATTTTACCTGCTAAAGAGGAGAGTGAAGAGACTAACCCCCCAAAACAAACAGCAACTGAATGAGGCTGCGGTGAAAGCCTGGAAAAGCATCACAAAAGAAGAATGCAAAAGTTTTGTGATGTTAATGGGTCACAGGCTGGATGCAGTTATTGCAAGCGAAGGATTGCAACAAAAGATTAAGTCTATCTGTTCCAATACTTTTGCTCACCTAAAAATGTGGTGTTCCTTTACAAATAATGGTATCTTCACAGTTGTGTATCAGATCCAGATGTTAATACCTGGAAATGAAATCCGAAATGTTGATCTATTGTCTCATTGATTTATATTTTGGTGTCAAACCCAAATGTTTCCAGTCTACAGCAAAAATAAAGTTATTGGCCTCACTGTTCCAATACTATTGGAGGGGACTGTATATGTTTTCAAGCCACTCTCATTTCCCCTTGGCCATGAAAGAGAGGACCTCATGGTGATGTTGTCTGCATTTTTTTTTCCAAAAATGTCTTTTTTGTATGTAAAAGTAAATTTTCTTGCTGTCAACTTAATAGATTGTTGTGCCAAAACAAATTGATTCAGGTAGAAAAACTTCTATCACACATGTTGATAAACTACCAACATATGAAACCATGTGATGATGATAACTGAAGATTAGCCTGAATTGCTGAGAGAGGTATTTTTTCTCAAATTGTGGCAGTGGGGTAAAGTGAGACAGTGTCTGTGCCCTCTTTTAATGAATTGGTTAGATTTGAGGTAGCAAGGAGACTAGTTTGAATAAGACAAAAGACAATGCGGGCCGGAGGTGGGGGTTGATGGTTGAAGGGGTGTCAGCACGGGCATGGTTTGGTACGTATGTATGTGGGGGACAGGAGAGTGACCTTTAACATCAATAGACTCTAAGAAATATGTCTTCATTCAATGAATGATCCCAATAAAACAAATGCAGAAAAATATTAATCAAAGACTAAAAAGATGGAAAATGACAGCTATGTATAGTCCTGTGTTCTGAGTCAAAGCTGTTCTAGCTGGTTCTGATTGTCCTTTGCTCTGATCCCCAGACACTAGCTGGCTCTAAGGGTCCTGTGTTCTGACCCCGTTTTAATCTAACTGGGTCTATCGGTCAGTTGAATGTTAATTATGGAATATGAATTATATGTTGTATTTGATCAGAGTTACTTTCAAGTGTTCAACTGTAAGACATTGTTTTTGCTTAATTGACCAAACCCCATGATTCTGTTACTAGTCCGACATTAGCTTTGGAACATTCTGTTTTCAAGCTAGCTGTCAGGATTCTAAGTTTCAGAGTGGAAAAAGTAAGTGGATCAGTTTACCCCCTTGATTTCTCTGGTCTGTCTCAGTTTACCCCACAGCTGGGGTAAACTAAGACACAAGACAACTTTTTTTTAAACAATCATATTTTCACTGCCCTTTGTCTTGAATAAATTCTGCTAATGCCCAATTTCTAGGAAACATCCTGAATTAATGGGAAATGTGTATATTTTACTATTAAATCATTTTAGCTCGCTTAGATGGGAGCAAATGTATAAAGTGTCTCACATTACCCCGTTCTTCCCTATATATACAGTGCTGTTTGAAAGTTTGTGAACCCCTTGAGCATTTTGAAGATAGATAAATAAATCTCTTTATGATGCCTCTTCACTGCCTTCATGTGGCCACACTGAGGTACTACACCCACAGACATTTATGGAGTCAGTCCAATAGTTTAAATATCCTCACAAAATACCTCGAGCCAACCTAATCGATGTACCCCATACATTCTAGGCAGAGGAAAGG